>OZ010796.1:486270433-486870433 GCA_963932465.1 Maratus speciosus
TTTTTCACTGCATTTTTATGTTTTATATGAACAATAAACAGGGTTGTTTTTTTTTCTAAATATTCATGGTTCTTTTCTTATGCCTAATATTTGTTGTAATATCATAAATTATACAATTCTTGTGATGTTGGGAAATGTAAGTTCGGAGTCTTTACATATCTGAAAACATTTTTGGGGGTTCAAAGTTGTCCTAACTATAATACTTTTTTTTTTTTATAATGAATTATTTTAGATAATATTTATCATATGGTTCAAAGTTACCCTAAATGGCTGGGTAACTTTGAACCAGGTTAAAAAACCATTTTTTATTGCTTTTATCATTATTATTCCTTAATTTTTGATAGTCATACAATAATTTAGGATCATTTCTTCTCTTTTATGCCCCTAGTTGCAACAATATTCTAAAAGTAAGAGTGTGGCATATGAAAAAAGAGAAAATGCGGATCAAAGTTACCCTGAATGACTGTACCGATAAAAATTTTAGAGAGTTCGGACGATAAGAACTATATATTTTTAAAATGTTAAAGGATCCGACACGGAAAAAAAAGCGGGAGGGAAACATATATTTATTTTACAACTAGATATCAATATTTTTTCAAGATTGTTTTACACGGGCACATATTATAAACCATCATATTTATAATCAATTAAAATTTCAAAGAGTTCTGACAATAAGAACTTTTCCTTTAATATTAAACGATCCAAAGTGAAAAACAATAAAAAGTCTTTGTGAGCGCTTTTACTAAATATCAATATTTTTTCGCGATTGTTTTTATATGCAGGCTACGAAAACATTATGTTTTTAACTCCTAAAAATTTCAAAATTTCACGAGTATTTTTTTAATATACATCTAACATACACGACGAACCCCTCTTTTTTTTCGGCGTATTTCAAGATATCGGTTCGGGAAATCAAAATATGCAAAAAAGAAAAATATCAAACTACATATACAGTCAGCCAAAAAATAATCATAATTAAAGAAAAAAATCCAAACAGAAAAAACCCACAATGATAATAGCAATAAAATATCAGCATTTTTTAAATACTAAAATTTTGTCTTTCTCAAAATTTTGTCTATGTAAAATTTCCCTTCTTTAAAATTTTGCCGCCCTGTGCACCTGCACACGGCTAAATGCGGCCCTCCTAATGTACTCGTATATATCAAAGGTACCAAGCTCACACTAATCTTTCGTATTATGTGGGTTAATTTAACCCAGGTTTCATATGTTTCGCTACAGAATTCTTTTAAAGAAATAAAATTAAAAAAAAAAAAAAAAGCAATTTAACAAATTACAACGACCATTTGGAAAATGATTTTTTCAAAGACTAAAATTTAAGACATAAAAAATCGCACGGAGCTGATCATACATTACGTACGCCATGAATTAAACATTAATAGTGTTATTACACGTAAAAATTACAAGCGCCGAAAATCTCCTGCGACTCGTACGTATTATTCACCTGAAACTTATGTCTTATCCAAGCATTTCCTTGGTTGTTCGGAAAAAGGCTTTTCCATCCTTTTAAATGAAATTTCATTCTTAAACTTCTAAACATCCCACAATATTACTCTTTACACCGTCGTATTGAAAAAAAATATGTACTTTTAAATGCAATTTGTTTGAAAGCTGTATCTCAATTCGTTTCAGAGTTATTATTTTTTTTTTGTAGTTTTTATTACTTTTTTGTCATAGTGGCAACACAAGTATCCATCTCTGTTGAAAGTAAAGGTTAGTGTATAGACCAATCAGAAAACGAATAAAATGATGGTTAAACCAATAAAAACCTTCAGATATGCTTTTGATTTCCTACCCTGACGAGGACAGTAACCATTTTTCCAAATGGTTAATAAGCCCCATATAGAAGCCTGAAATTAAATAAAGATTCATTAAATAAATTACAATAATTCATAAAGTTTCAATTACAAAGGAATATTTTTTAATGCTACCTCGCACCACTTTTTCAAAACAAAAATCTTTTACATATGCTTTGAGAACATTTGCAAGAAAAATATACTACGAAATGTATTTCTTAAAAATAGTTGTGCTAATAGAATATAAAACTAATCGCCTTTGATTTAACTTTACTGTACCCCCTCGTATATAACCAAGCATAGCACGACACTTATTTTCAAGTCTAAATATATAACCATATTTTATATCATACAGCAATTTAGAATAGAATTGTATAAAAATGCAAGAATTAAAAAGACAATAGTAATAATTTTCAATATTTACGTCAATTTATTTTCAGAATTGTATAAATTTAATCAACAAAAATTTAAAGATGAAACGCATAATTCTTTTTTTTTTTTTTTTTTTTGCGCTTTAAGGTATTTGTTTATACATTGGTTGTTGGAAACGAAAAGTGGCGCAGTAGTTTAGGCTACATATTTTGTTACTTTGGAATTTCATGAATAAAATGTTTCAAGGCTGTTTTACATTCGAACGAATAGGAAAATTGCGTATCAAAATCCAAGCATCTAGTTTCCAATGGAATTGGAGATTAGTAGAAGGTGATGTTAACACTATACAGTCCGCTTGATGCATTTATTCGTCATTTATAAAACTATTGTCAAGAAATTCTAAATTATTCCCAGAAAGTTTGAATAGTTATTTTTGATTATTATAATGATAGATATTCCGTGAATAAAATAAAGGAAAATTAATATAAAAAAATTTCTGGTGTAAACTTGAAATTTCTGAATAAAAAAACCCGCCAGATTTGGCAATACTATGTTTGCGGCTTGTATAGTGTTAAAACACATTTATATTAATACATGGAAATTATTCCAGAGGGAAACATTCGCCTTGCATACAATATTTCAAATAAAAACCAAATTTCAAAGTACAAAGTAAATTGCTTAAAAGGCGCAAAGGCCAACATAGTGAAAAATATTCCAAGCCGGGACTCGAACCCGGGCCATCAGTATAGCGCACTGACGTTCTACCGACTAAACCACTTGGAACGATAAGCACGGAAAATTTCTCACTATTATATGTTGGCAATGGCAAGGCTACAAACGCAGCATAAGATGGAATATTCAACGTGAGCCACCGAACTGGGGCAAACACAGAACATAATTAAATCCAGCATCGATAAAAACTATATTAATACATGGGAATTATTCCAGAGGGAAACATTCGCCTTGCATACAATATTTCAAATGAAAACCAAATTTCAAAGTACAAAGTAAATTGCTTAAAAGGCGCAAAGGCCAACATAGTGAAAAAGATTCCAAGCCGGGACTCGAACCCGGGCCATCAGTATAGCGCACTGACGTTCTACCGACTAAACCACTTGGAACGATACCCAGCACGGAAAATTTCTCACTATTATATGTTGGCAAGGCTACAAACGCAGCACAAGATGGAATATTCAACGTGAGCCACCGAACTGGGGCAAACACAGAACATAATTAAATCCAGCATCGATAAAAACTATATTAATACATGGGAATTATTCCAGAGGGAAACATTCGCCTTGCATACAATATTTCAAATGAAAACCAAATTTCAAAGTGCAAAGTAAATTGCTTAAAAGGCGCAAAGGCCAACATAGTGAAAAAGATTCCAAGCCGGGACTCGAACCCGGGCCATCAGTATAGCGCACTGACGTTCTACCGACTAAACCACTTGGAACGATACCCAGCACGGAAAATTTCTCACTATTATATGTTGGCAAGGCTACAAACGCAGCACAAGATGGAATATTCAACGTGAGCCACCGAACTGGGGCAAACACAGAACATAATTAAATCCAGCATCGATAAAAACTATATTAATACATGGGAATTATTCCAGAGGGAAACATTCGCCTTGCATACAATATTTCAAATGAAAACCAAATTTCAAAGTACAAAGTAAATTGCTTAAAAGGCGCAAAGGCCAACATAGTGAAAAAGATTCCAAGCCGGGACTCGAACCCGGGCCATCAGTATAGCGCACTGACGTTCTACCGACTAAACCACTTGGAACGATACCCAGCACGGAAAATTTCTCACTATTATATGTTGGCAAGGCTACAAACGCAGCACAAGATGGAATATTCAACGTGAGCCACCGAACTGGGGCAAACACAGAACATAATTAAATCCAGCATCGATAAAAACTATATTAATACATGGGAATTATTCCAGAGGGAAACATTCGCCTTGCATACAATATTTCAAATGAAAACCAAATTTCAAAGTACAAAGTAAATTGCTTAAAAGGCGCAAAGGCCAACATAGTGAAAAAGATTCCAAGCCGGTACTCGAACCCGGGCCATCAGTATAGCGCACTGACGTTCTACCGACTAAACCACTTGGAACGATACCCAGCACGGAAAATTTCTCACTATTATGTGTTGGCAAGGCTACAAACGCAGCACAAGATGGAATATTCAACGTGAGCCACCGAACTGGGGCAAACACAGAACATAATTAAATCCAGCATCGATAAAAACTATATTAATACATGGGAATTATTCCAGAGGGAAACATTCGCCTTGCATACAATATTTCAAATGAAAACCAAATTTCAAAGTACAAAGTAAATTGCTTAAAAGGCGCAAAGGCCAACATAGTGAAAAAGATTCCAAGCCGGGACTCGAACCCGGGCCATCAGTATAGCGCACTGACGTTCTACCGACTAAACCACTTGGAACGATACCCAGCACGGAAAATTTCTCACTATTATATGTTGGCAAGGCTACAAACGCAGCACAAGATGGAATATTCAACGTGAGCCACCGAACTGGGGCAAACACAGAACATAATTAAATCCAGCATCGATAAAAACTATATTAATACATGGGAATTATTCCAGAGGGAAACATTCGCCTTGCATACAATATTTCAAATGAAAACCAAATTTCAAAGTGCAAAGTAAATTGCTTAAAAGGCGCAAAGGCCAACATAGTGAAAAAGATTCCAAGCCGGGACTCGAACCCGGGCCATCAGTATAGCGCACTGACGTTCTACCGACTAAACCACTTGGAACGATACCCAGCACGGAAAATTTCTCACTATTATATGTTGGCAAGGCTACAAACGCAGCACAAGATGGAATATTCAACGTGAGCCACCGAACTGGGGCAAACACAGAACATAATTAAATCCAGCATCGATAAAAACTATATTAATACATGGGAATTATTCCAGAGGGAAACATTCGCCTTGCATACAATATTTCAAATGAAAACCAAATTTCAAAGTACAAAGTAAATTGCTTAAAAGGCGCAAAGGCCAACATAGTGAAAAAGATTCCAAGCCGGGACTCGAACCCGGGCCATCAGTATAGCGCACTGACGTTCTACCGACTAAACCACTTGGAACGATACCCAGCACGGAAAATTTCTCACTATTATATGTTGGCAAGGCTACAAACGCAGCACAAGATGGAATATTCAACGTGAGCCACCGAACTGGGGCAAACACAGAACATAATTAAATCCAGCATCGATAAAAACTATATTAATACATGGGAATTATTCCAGAGGGAAACATTCGCCTTGCATACAATATTTCAAATGAAAACCAAATTTCAAAGTACAAAGTAAATTGCTTAAAAGGCGCAAAGGCCAACATAGTGAAAAAGATTCCAAGCCGGGACTCGAACCCGGGCCATCAGTATAGCGCACTGACGTTCTACCGACTAAACCACTTGGAACGATACCCAGCACGGAAAATTTCTCACTATTATATGTTGGCAAGGCTACAAACGCAGCACAAGATGGAATATTCAACGTGAGCCACCGAACTGGGGCAAACACAGAACATAATTAAATCCAGCATCGATAAAAACTATATTAATACATGGGAATTATTCCAGAGGGAAACATTCGCCTTGCATACAATATTTCAAATGAAAACCAAATTTCAAAGTACAAAGTAAATTGCTTAAAAGGCGCAAAGGCCAACATAGTGAAAAAGATTCCAAGCCGGGACTCGAACCCGGGCCATCAGTATAGCGCACTGACGTTCTACCGACTAAACCACTTGGAACGATACCCAGCACGGAAAATTTCTCACTATTATATGTTGGCAAGGCTACAAACGCAGCACAAGATGGAATATTCAACGTGAGCCACCGAACTGGGGCAAACACAGAACATAATTAAATCCAGCATCGATAAAAACTATATTAATACATGGGAATTATTCCAGAGGGAAACATTCGCCTTGCATACAATATTTCAAATGAAAACCAAATTTCAAAGTGCAAAGTAAATTGCTTAAAAGGCGCAAAGGCCAACATAGTGAAAAAGATTCCAAGCCGGGACTCGAACCCGGGCCATCAGTATAGCGCACTGACGTTCTACCGACTAAACCACTTGGAACGATACCCAGCACGGAAAATTTCTCACTATTATATGTTGGCAAGGCTACAAACGCAGCACAAGATGGAATATTCAACGTGAGCCACCGAACTGGGGCAAACACAGAACATAATTAAATCCAGCATCGATAAAAACTATATTAATACATGGGAATTATTCCAGAGGGAAACATTCGCCTTGCATACAATATTTCAAATGAAAACCAAATTTCAAAGTACAAAGTAAATTGCTTAAAAGGCGCAAAGGCCAACATAGTGAAAAAGATTCCAAGCCGGGACTCGAACCCGGGCCATCAGTATAGCGCACTGACGTTCTACCGACTAAACCACTTGGAACGATACCCAGCACGGAAAATTTCTCACTATTATATGTTGGCAAGGCTACAAACGCAGCACAAGATGGAATATTCAACGTGAGCCACCGAACTGGGGCAAACACAGAACATAATTAAATCCAGCATCGATAAAAACTATATTAATACATGGGAATTATTCCAGAGGGAAACATTCGCCTTGCATACAATATTTCAAATGAAAACCAAATTTCAAAGTACAAAGTAAATTGCTTAAAAGGCGCAAAGGCCAACATAGTGAAAAAGATTCCAAGCCGGGACTCGAACCCGGGCCATCAGTATAGCGCACTGACGTTCTACCGACTAAACCACTTGGAACGATACCCAGCACGGAAAATTTCTCACTATTATATGTTGGCAAGGCTACAAACGCAGCACAAGATGGAATATTCAACGTGAGCCACCGAACTGGGGCAAACACAGAACATAATTAAATCCAGCATCGATAAAAACTATATTAATACATGGGAATTATTCCAGAGGGAAACATTCGCCTTGCATACAATATTTCAAATGAAAACCAAATTTCAAAGTACAAAGTAAATTGCTTAAAAGGCGCAAAGGCCAACATAGTGAAAAAGATTCCAAGCCGGGACTCGAACCCGGGCCATCAGTATAGCGCACTGACGTTCTACCGACTAAACCACTTGGAACGATACCCAGCACGGAAAATTTCTCACTATTATATGTTGGCAAGGCTACAAACGCAGCACAAGATGGAATATTCAACGTGAGCCACCGAACTGGGGCAAACACAGAACATAATTAAATCCAGCATCGATAAAAACTATATTAATACATGGGAATTATTCCAGAGGGAAACATTCGCCTTGCATACAATATTTCAAATGAAAACCAAATTTCAAAGTACAAAGTAAATTGCTTAAAAGGCGCAAAGGCCAACATAGTGAAAAAGATTCCAAGCCGGGACTCGAACCCGGGCCATCAGTATAGCGCACTGACGTTCTACCGACTAAACCACTTGGAACGATACCCAGCACGGAAAATTTCTCACTATTATATGTTGGCAAGGCTACAAACGCAGCACAAGATGGAATATTCAACGTGAGCCACCGAACTGGGGCAAACACAGAACATAATTAAATCCAGCATCGATAAAAACTATATTAATACATGGGAATTATTCCAGAGGGAAACATTCGCCTTGCATACAATATTTCAAATGAAAACCAAATTTCAAAGTGCAAAGTAAATTGCTTAAAAGGCGCAAAGGCCAACATAGTGAAAAAGATTCCAAGCCGGGACTCGAACCCGGGCCATCAGTATAGCGCACTGACGTTCTACCGACTAAACCACTTGGAACGATACCCAGCACGGAAAATTTCTCACTATTATATGTTGGCAAGGCTACAAACGCAGCACAAGATGGAATATTCAACGTGAGCCACCGAACTGGGGCAAACACAGAACATAATTAAATCCAGCATCGATAAAAACTATATTAATACATGGGAATTATTCCAGAGGGAAACATTCGCCTTGCATACAATATTTCAAATGAAAACCAAATTTCAAAGTACAAAGTAAATTGCTTAAAAGGCGCAAAGGCCAACATAGTGAAAAAGATTCCAAGCCGGGACTCGAACCCGGGCCATCAGTATAGCGCACTGACGTTCTACCGACTAAACCACTTGGAACGATACCCAGCACGGAAAATTTCTCACTATTATATGTTGGCAAGGCTACAAACGCAGCACAAGATGGAATATTCAACGTGAGCCACCGAACTGGGGCAAACACAGAACATAATTAAATCCAGCATCGATAAAAACTATATTAATACATGGGAATTATTCCAGAGGGAAACATTCGCCTTGCATACAATATTTCAAATGAAAACCAAATTTCAAAGTACAAAGTAAATTGCTTAAAAGGCGCAAAGGCCAACATAGTGAAAAAGATTCCAAGCCGGGACTCGAACCCGGGCCATCAGTATAGCGCACTGACGTTCTACCGAATAAACCACTTGGAACGATACCCAGCACGGAAAATTTCTCACTATTATATGTTGGCAAGGCTACAAACGCAGCACAAGATGGAATATTCAACGTGAGCCACCGAACTGGGGCAAACACAGAACATAATTAAATCCAGCATCGATAAAAACTATATTAATACATGGGAATTATTCCAGAGGGAAACATTCGCCTTGCATACAATATTTCAAATGAAAACCAAATTTCAAAGTACAAAGTAAATTGCTTAAAAGGCGCAAAGGCCAACATAGTGAAAAAGATTCCAAGCCGGGACTCGAACCCGGGCCATCAGTATAGCGCACTGACGTTCTACCGACTAAACCACTTGGAACGATACCCAGCACGGAAAATTTCTCACTATTATATGTTGGCAAGGCTACAAACGCAGCACAAGATGGAATATTCAACGTGAGCCACCGAACTGGGGCAAACACAGAACATAATTAAATCCAGCATCGATAAAAACTATATTAATACATGGGAATTATTCCAGAGGGAAACATTCGCCTTGCATACAATATTTCAAATGAAAACCAAATTTCAAAGTGCAAAGTAAATTGCTTAAAAGGCGCAAAGGCCAACATAGTGAAAAAGATTCCAAGCCGGGACTCGAACCCGGGCCATCAGTATAGCGCACTGACGTTCTACCGACTAAACCACTTGGAACGATACCCAGCACGGAAAATTTCTCACTATTATATGTTGGCAAGGCTACAAACGCAGCACAAGATGGAATATTCAACGTGAGCCACCGAACTGGGGCAAACACAGAACATAATTAAATCCAGCATCGATAAAAACTATATTAATACATGGGAATTATTCCAGAGGGAAACATTCGCCTTGCATACAATATTTCAAATGAAAACCAAATTTCAAAGTACAAAGTAAATTGCTTAAAAGGCGCAAAGGCCAACATAGTGAAAAAGATTCCAAGCCGGGACTCGAACCCGGGCCATCAGTATAGCGCACTGACGTTCTACCGACTAAACCACTTGGAACGATACCCAGCACGGAAAATTTCTCACTATTATATGTTGGCAAGGCTACAAACGCAGCACAAGATGGAATATTCAACGTGAGCCACCGAACTGGGGCAAACACAGAACATAATTAAATCCAGCATCGATAAAAACTATATTAATACATGGGAATTATTCCAGAGGGAAACATTCGCCTTGCATACAATATTTCAAATGAAAACCAAATTTCAAAGTACAAAGTAAATTGCTTAAAAGGCGCAAAGGCCAACATAGTGAAAAAGATTCCAAGCCGGGACTCGAACCCGGGCCATCAGTATAGCGCACTGACGTTCTACCGACTAAACCACTTGGAACGATACCCAGCACGGAAAATTTCTCACTATTATATGTTGGCAAGGCTACAAACGCAGCACAAGATGGAATATTCAACGTGAGCCACCGAACTGGGGCAAACACAGAACATAATTAAATCCAGCATCGATAAAAACTATATTAATACATGGGAATTATTCCAGAGGGAAACATTCGCCTTGCATACAATATTTCAAATGAAAACCAAATTTCAAAGTACAAAGTAAATTGCTTAAAAGGCGCAAAGGCCAACATAGTGAAAAAGATTCCAAGCCGGGACTCGAACCCGGGCCATCAGTATAGCGCACTGACGTTCTACCGACTAAACCACTTGGAACGATACCCAGCACGGAAAATTTCTCACTATTATATGTTGGCAAGGCTACAAACGCAGCACAAGATGGAATATTCAACGTGAGCCACCGAACTGGGGCAAACACAGAACATAATTAAATCCAGCATCGATAAAAACTATATTAATACATGGGAATTATTCCAGAGGGAAACATTCGCCTTGCATACAATATTTCAAATGAAAACCAAATTTCAAAGTACAAAGTAAATTGCTTAAAAGGCGCAAAGGCCAACATAGTGAAAAAGATTCCAAGCCGGGACTCGAACCCGGGCCATCAGTATAGCGCACTGACGTTCTACCGACTAAACCACTTGGAACGATACCCAGCACGGAAAATTTCTCACTATTATATGTTGGCAAGGCTACAAACGCAGCACAAGATGGAATATTCAACGTGAGCCACCGAACTGGGGCAAACACAGAACATAATTAAATCCAGCATCGATAAAAACTATATTAATACATGGGAATTATTCCAGAGGGAAACATTCGCCTTGCATACAATATTTCAAATGAAAACCAAATTTCAAAGTACAAAGTAAATTGCTTAAAAGGCGCAAAGGCCAACATAGTGAAAAAGATTCCAAGCCGGGACTCGAACTCGGGCCATCAGTATAGCGCACTGACGTTCTACCGACTAAACCACTTGGAACGATACCCAGCACGGAAAATTTCTCACTATTATATGTTGGCAAGGCTACAAACGCAGCACAAGATGGAATATTCAACGTGAGCCACCGAACTGGGGCAAACACAGAACATAATTAAATCCAGCATCGATAAAAACTATATTAATACATGGGAATTATTCCAGAGGGAAACATTCGCCTTGCATACAATATTTCAAATGAAAACCAAATTTCAAAGTACAAAGTAAATTGCTTAAAAGGCGCAAAGGCCAACATAGTGAAAAAGATTCCAAGCCGGGACTCGAACCCGGGCCATCAGTATAGCGCACTGACGTTCTACCGACTAAACCACTTGGAACGATACCCAGCACGGAAAATTTCTCACTATTATATGTTGGCAAGGCTACAAACGCAGCACAAGATGGAATATTCAACGTGAGCCACCGAACTGGGGCAAACACAGAACATAATTAAATCCAGCATCGATAAAAACTATATTAATACATGGGAATTATTCCAGAGGGAAACATTCGCCTTGCATACAATATTTCAAATGAAAACCAAATTTCAAAGTGCAAAGTAAATTGCTTAAAAGGCGCAAAGGCCAACATAGTGAAAAAGATTCCAAGCCGGGACTCGAACCCGGGCCATCAGTATAGCGCACTGACGTTCTACCGACTAAACCACTTGGAACGATACCCAGCACGGAAAATTTCTCACTATTATATGTTGGCAAGGCTACAAACGCAGCACAAGATGGAATATTCAACGTGAGCCACCGAACTGGGGCAAACACAGAACATAATTAAATCCAGCATCGATAAAAACTATATTAATACATGGGAATTATTCCAGAGGGAAACATTCGCCTTGCATACAATATTTCAAATGAAAACCAAATTTCAAAGTACAAAGTAAATTGCTTAAAAGGCGCAAAGGCCAACATAGTGAAAAAGATTCCAAGCCGGGACTCGAACCCGGGCCATCAGTATAGCGCACTGACGTTCTACCGACTAAACCACTTGGAACGATACCCAGCACGGAAAATTTCTCACTATTATATGTTGGCAAGGCTACAAACGCAGCACAAGATGGAATATTCAACGTGAGCCACCGAACTGGGGCAAACACAGAACATAATTAAATCCAGCATCGATAAAAACTATATTAATACATGGGAATTATTCCAGAGGGAAACATTCGCCTTGCATACAATATTTCAAATGAAAACCAAATTTCAAAGTACAAAGTAAATTGCTTAAAAGGCGCAAAGGCCAACATAGTGAAAAATATTCCAAGCCGGGACTCGAACCCGGGCCATCAGTATAGCGCACTGACGTTCTACCGACTAAACCACTTGGAACGATACCCAGCACGGAAAATTTCTCACTATTATATGTTGGCAAGGCTACAAACGCAGCACAAGATGGAATATTCAACGTGAGCCACCGAACTGGGGCAAACACAGAACATAATTAAATCCAGCATCGATAAAAACTATATTAATACATGGGAATTATTCCAGAGGGAAACATTCGCCTTGCATACAATATTTCAAATGAAAACCAAATTTCAAAGTACAAAGTAAATTGCTTAAAAGGCGCAAAGGCCAACATAGAGAAAAAGATTCCAAGCCGGGACTCGAACCCGGGCCATCAGTATAGCGCACTGACGTTCTACCGACTAAACCACTTGGAACGATACCCAGCACGGAAAATTTCTCACTATTATATGTTGGCAAGGCTACAAACGCAGCACAAGATGGAATATTCAACGTGAGCCACCGAACTGGGGCAAACACAGAACATAATTAAATCCAGCATCGATAAAAACTATATTAATACATGGGAATTATTCCAGAGGGAAACATTCGCCTTGCATACAATATTTCAAATGAAAACCAAATTTCAAAGTACAAAGTAAATTGCTTAAAAGGCGCAAAGGCCAACATAGTGAAAAAGATTCCAAGCCGGGACTCGAACCCGGGCCATCAGTATAGCGCACTGACGTTCTACCGACTAAACCACTTGGAACGATACCCAGCACGGAAAATTTCTCACTATTATATGTTGGCAAGGCTACAAACGCAGCACAAGATGGAATATTCAACGTGAGCCACCGAACTGGGGCAAACACAGAACATAATTAAATCCAGCATCGATAAAAACTATATTAATGCATGGGAATTATTCCAGAGGGAAACATTCGCCTTGCATACAATATTTCAAATGAAAACCAAATTTCAAAGTACAAAGTAAATTGCTTAAAAGGCGCAAAGGCCAACATAGTGAAAAATATTCCAAGCCGGGACTCGAACCCGGGCCATCAGTATAGCGCACTGACGTTCTACCGACTAAACCACTTGGAACGATACCCAGCACGGAAAATTTCTCACCATTATATGTTGGCAAGGCTACAAACGCAGCACAAGATGGAATATTCAACGTGAGCCACCGAACTGGGGCAAACACAGAACATAATTAAATCCAGCATCGATAAAAACTATATTATTACTTGGGAATTATTCCAGAGGGAAACATTCGCCTTGCATACAATATTTCAAATGAAAACCAAATTTCAAAGTACAAAGTAAATTGCTTAAAAGGCGCAAAGGCCAACATAGTGAAAAAGATTCCAAGCCGGGACTCGAACCCGGGCCATCAGTATAGCGCACTGACGTTCTACCGACTAAACCACTTGGAACGATACCCAGCACGGAAAATTTCTCACTATTATATGTTGGCAAGGCTACAAACGCAGCACAAGATGGAATATTCAACGTGAGCCACCGAACTGGGGCAAACACAGAACATAATTAAATCCAGCATCGATAAAAACTATATTAATACATGGGAATTATTCCAGAGGGAAACATTCGCCTTGCATACAATATTTCAAATGAAAACCAAATTTCAAAGTACAAAGTAAATTGCTTAAAAGGCGCAAAGGCCAACATAGTGAAAAAGATTCCAAGCCGGGACTCGAACCCGGGCCATCAGTATAGCGCACTGACGTTCTACCGACTAAACCACTTGGAACGATACCCAGCACGGAAAATTTCTCACTATTATACGTTGGCAAGGCTACAAACGCAGCACAAGATGGAATATTCAACGTGAGCCACCGAACTTGCCAAACACAGAACATAATTAAATCCAGCATCGATAGAAACTATATTAATACATGGAAATTATTCCAGAGGGAAACATTCGCCTTGCATACAATATTTCAAATGAAAACCAAATTTCAAAGTACAAAGTAAATTGCTTAAAAGGCGCAAAGGCCAACATAGTGAAAAAGATTCCAAGCCGGCACTCGAACCCGGGCCATCAGTATTCTAAAAAGTGGGACATCTCACGTAAATCGGGATTTCTGGCAACAATATTTACTATATAATTATCTTATTTTAAACCACGCAGCCTCTTCTGTTAGTAAAATTTTCCAACTAAGCGGCTTTATCTTTCTAAAGAAAATCACTCTTCGTTACAATAAGTTTCTCACAAATCGCATTCAGTCATGCAAATTAATTACGAGGGGGTATCGTGAAGTTTCAATTACAGGAGAATATTTTTTACTGCTAATTCGCACCACTTTTTCAAAACAAAAATATTTTACATGCGCTTTTAAAACATTTGCAAGAGAAATATACTACGAAATGTATTTTTAAAAGATAGTGGTGCGAGTAGAATATAAAAATAGTCGCCTGCAATTGAAACTTTACGGTACTCTCCCCCCCCCCCCCCCCGTACATTTTAATGCAGTCTTGATATGTTAACGAATGTAGCAGAAATTCATGACAGTTTCTTTGCTTATTTTTGTCCTAAAATGCTACATTATTATTGCAGTCAACAAAAGAGAATTGGTGGAAATCAGCCTATCTTGATCACGTGACAACAGAGAGGGATGACTGCCTGGCCTGTTTCACGGCCTGTCAAAATCAGTGGCTGCGATTTTTACAACGACATTTAGGGGTCTTTTATATTAACTTATGGGGTAATAGAAATATTTGGTGATATGTATCTTAAAGCAAGATAATAATAGATTAAAAACTCTGCGATGAAATTTTTATGTATATTAATTATTATATTCAGCTCTGTAAAAGATTTATTCAGTTTTCAACAGAATAATTTAATCTTCTATATTCCCTAGGATTGTCTTTATATCTTATAAATTACCAAGAAAACGATAAGATATAATGTATGCCTCGAGAAATGCTACCATCTTTATAAAGTCAATACATTTTCGCATATTCAGCAGACGAAGAGCGACAGGTTGACGCTGAAGCATGATAAGTGCTAAGAATAAGTTAGTGTGGAAGCATTATTCTTTGATATTCTAAATAGATTACGCAAAGATTATTTAACCCTTTTTTTTCCTTATCCCTCTAAGAAGAAGGTTCCCACTGTTACCGTCTTAGTTTAATCATATTTCGAAGCATAAAACAGTGCTAGAGTTGTAGGTAAGCACATGGGATCTATTAATTCAATTAGCTTGCTGTATTATTCCATGTAAATAAACTATAGGTTAAACAATTGTTTCTGAGCCCTTTTGGATGAATATAATACCTTGATTGATTTTATTAAAACAGCTGCGACACGCATTATTTATTTATTTATTTAAAGTGGCGAGAAGTTCCGTGTGTGTGTGTGTGGTTATCAAATAAGAAATTATATTATAGAAATAACAAAATTACCTTAAAAAATATTTACTTTATAAATTCCTGAAAGGATAGTGAGCCTATCCTCCCCCCCCCCCCCAAAAAAAAAATGGAATAAATAAAAATACATAAAAATAAAAATATATTTGATTTGGTGCAAATAATAGACAAAAACTTTGCTCTTAACCTTTAACTGATGTTACCGGTCTCACAGACCGGTGCTTTTTTCAATTTTCATAGTTTAACTTGCAAATTTCAGTTTATCTACAAACATTACTAAAATTTTGTTTCTTTTGGAACTTTAGTACTAACTACTAACACCAGAGACTTTTGAATAGGTGAATTTTAATTATAAGACTCCTGTACAAAAAGTTTAGTACAAAAATAACATCTCATGAGTTAATCGCGGTTTTTATTCATCTTTCGATGGAGCGGTCTCACAGACCGCTTCACACTAGTTATGTGCCAATTTCTGTGACATCAGTTAAAGGTTAATATCGCACTTCTCATAAGTGGGATGTCGATAAAGGAAGTAAAATTTCAAAATAAATTATGTTTGATTAAAATATTTAAGTAATACACAAATTTAATTAAAAAATGAAAAGTTTAACTTTCTTCCCAGTTAAACTGATGGCATTGAGCTCACAGGCTGTTCACACTAATTGTATATTATACCCTTATTTTAAAGAATAATGCCCCTCGAAAAATAAATGAAAGGGGATTAGCCCCCGTTTCCCCCAGTGAATCTCCAAATCTAATCAGGGAAGCTCCTTAACATAATAAACGGGTATACCAAATTTGAAGCAAATCAGATAATTCAGCATGAAAAAAACATTTCGCTAAATTAAGGGAGTATTAGCTCCCCCATTTCCCCCTTTATGCTTAAGCAATGAACCTTCAAATATAATCAGAAAAGTTCCTTATCAGATTGAACCTAGAAAAAAAAAAAAAAGTAAATTGGATAATTCTGCATGAAAACCCATTTATCTAAATTAGGGGGAGGGGATTTGCACCCTTTCACCCTTTTATACTTAATAAATGTACCTCCAAAACTAATGAAGGAAGCGCCATATCGAAATAAAACGGTATATCAAATTTGAAGTAAATCGAATAATTCTGCATGAAAAACCCATTTATCTAAATTAAGAGGGGGTACTAGCCCCTGTCCCCTCCTTTATACTTAACAAATAAACCTCCAAATCTAATCAAGGCAGCTCCTTAACATAATAAACCGGTATACCAAATTTGGAGGAAATCGAATCTACATGAAAAACCCATTTATCTAAAATAAGGAGTTCCCCTTTCCCCCCTTTATACTTAACTAATGAACCTCCAAAACTTATCAGGGAAGCTCCTTAACATAATAAACCGGTATACTAAATTTTGAGCAAATCGAATAATTCTGCATGAAAAACCCATTTATCTAAATTGAGGGGGGGGGGATATCCCCCTCCCCCCTTTATACTTAACTAATGAACCTCCAAATCTAATCAGGGAAGCTCCTTAAACATACTAAATCGATATAACAAATTTGGAGCTAATCGAATATTTATGCATGAAAAACCCATTTATCTAAGTTAAAAAAAAGGGGGGGGGGGTAGCCCCCCCCCCCTTTATACTTAACCAATGAACCCCTAAAACTAATCGGGGAAGCGCCTTATCAGAATGAACCTAGAAATTTTTTTTGAAGCAAATCGGATATTTCTATCAAGAATTATCGCGTTACGTACATACGTACATACAGAACCGGCGGGCGCATTAGCTCTAGTCTTGATAGCCTGTGAGCTAAAAACGACTTTGTTCAAATACATTACCAAACAAGTTTCAGAATATTTTTTATTTTGTGGCAGTCAAATTTGTTTCGATTTCTTATACTCGACTTTTTTTGAATGTGTGTTTTTAAAGCAGTGGTTCCAGACGTCGGGCAAACACTCTACAGAGAGACAATTTGACGTTTAATGGGGGCAATTTGAGAATATGGCCAAAATTCAACCAACCTTGGTTTTGGTCAAGTTTATTTGACTATAATTTGAAATACATATTTCATTTAATTAATGAATTCAAATAAGTAAAGCATGAAATGAAAAAAGGTTTTGCAAAATAAATTTTCTGGTTTAAAATTAATTTTTTTTTTTTTTTTTTTTTTTTTTTTAGGTAGCTTTCATTACAAAAAGCTACCTATTGCAACCGTTCGGAGGAAAGCGATTTAAAAAAATTTTGGTATATTTTCATCGATCATAAACCCCAGACCCCAAAACCACCCTCCGTTCAAAATTGATATATATCTGACCTTTGTTACTCTGTAACTCTCGTATTTATGATCCGATTTGGATGTAATTCAGTGTGCACATTGTACATACCAATGTTTCGACCGAGTTCGTTGGCCAGCTTCATCCGCCATTTTGTTTCAAAATGGCGGCCATTTAAATTTTTTTTTTTAATTTAAAATTTGAAAGTGGTACCAAAAAATTTAAAATGAAAATATTTTTTTCTTATGTTTTTGACCTTTATACAAAGATTTCGGAGCAGTTTTTGTTTCGTCTATATCTTAAAAAATGGCTGAGTTATAGCATTTTGAATTTCTAGCGTGGCTGACATTTTGAAACGTCCTGATTTTTGTCACGTGATAACAGCCATATTTATGAACCGATTTGGATGTACCTTGGTGTGTACATAGTACATACAAATATCTCGACAGAGTTCGTTGGCCAGTTTCATCCGCCATCTTGTTTCAAAATGGCGGCCATTTAGAAATTTTTTAAAAATTTAAAATTTAAAATGAGATACCAAAAAATTGGAAAATGAAAAAGATTTTTTTCGTATGTGTTTGACCTTAATGCAAAGATTCCGGAACAGTTTTTGTTTCGTCTATATCTAAAAAATGGCTGAGTTATAGTATTTTGAATTTCTATTGTGGCTGACATTTTAAAACGACATGATTTTTGTCACGCGATAACAGGCGTATTTACGAACCGATTTGGATGTAACTTGGTCTGTACCTAGTACATACCAATGTCTCGACCGAGTTCGTTGGCCAGCTTCATTCGCCATCTTGTTTCAAAAGGGTTGCCATTAAAAAATTAAATTTAAAATTTAAAATGAGGAAAAAATGGAAAATGAAAAAGATTTTTTTATGTGTTTGGCCTTGATACAAAGATTCCGGAGCAGTTTTTGTTTCTGAAAATTTGTTCTTTTGTTTATATCTTAAAAAATGGTTGAATTATAGCACTTTGAATTTCTAGCATGGCTGACATTTTGAAACGATCTTGTATTTGTCACGCGATAACACACGTATTCGCCTATTTCGATGTAAGAAGGCATGTGGATAGTATACATCAATATCTCGACCAAGTTCGCTGGCCAGCTTCATCAACCATCTTGTTTCAAAATGGCGGCCATTAATTAAAAAAAAATATATATTTAAAGTGAGGTGCAAAAAAATTAGAAATTGAAAAAGATTTCTTTCTTAAGTATTTGACCTTGATATAAGGATTCAGGAGCATTTTTTGTTTGTCTTTATCTTAAAAACGTCCTTCCGGCCAGTGCCGGGAGGAAGAGGTAGCTTTCATAATCCTTATTTAAAAAAAAAGCCAACTTATATCATGCAAACACACGAAGCTCAATTTAGTGGAAACCGAATATAGGAGATTCAATACTAATTTTTATTAATATAATGAATGAGAATTTCGCGAAATTAGTCAGCTTTATCCAAGCTGCTTTTCTTTAAAGTAACTTATATTTGGCTGCCAAATTCGGCAATTTCTTAAAGGGCCTGTCATTTTAAGACAACATGGTGGATGAGGCTAAGCAGTGAACTTGGTCGAGACCTTAGTAATTGCTGTGCACATGCTCACTCACATCGGAATCGGTTAATATATAGGAGTGCTGTCGCATGCAAAAAATCAGATTTTTCAAAATGTCACCCACAATAGAAATTGAAACTGCTATAGCTGAGCCATTTTTTAAGGTAAAGACAAACAAAAAATGCTCCTGAATCCTTATATCAAGATCAAATACTTAAGAAAGAAACCTTTTTGAATTTCTAATTTTTTTTGCACCTCACTTTAAATATATATATATATTTTAATTTAATGGCCGCCATTTTAAAATAAGATGACTGATGAATCTGGCCAGCGAACTTGGTCGAGGTGTTGATGTATACTATCCACATGCCTTCTTACATCGAAATAAGCGAATACGTGTGTTATCGCGTGACAAATACAAGATCGTTTCAAAATGCTAGCCATGCTAGAAATTCAAAGTGCTATAAATCAACCATTTTTTAAGATATCAACAAAAGAACAAATTTTCAGAAACAAAAACTGCTCCGGAATCTTTGTATCAAGGCCAAACACATAAAAAATATCTTTTTCATTTTCCAATTTTTTAATACCTCATTTTGAATTTTAAATTTAATTTTTTTAAAATGGCAACCCATTTGAAACAAGATGGCGAATGAAGCTGGCCAACGAACTCGGTCGAGACATTGGTATGTACTATGTACAGACCAAGTTACATCCAAATAGGTTCATAAATACGCCTGTTATCGCGTGACAAAAATCAGGTCGTTTTAAAATGTCAGCCACAAGAGAAATTCAAAATGCTATTACTCAGTCATTTTTTTTTAGATATAGACGAAAGAAAAACTGTTCCGGAATCTTTGTATTAAGGTCAAACACATACAAAAAAAAATCTTTTTCATTTTCCAATTTTTTAGTATCTCATTTAAATTTTTTTATTTTTTAATTTTTTTAAATGGCCGCCATTTTGAAACAAGATGGCGGATGAAGCTGGCCAACGAACTCGGTCGAGACATTGGTATGTACTATGTACAGACCAAGTTACATCCAAGTCGGTTCATAAATACGCCTGTTATTACGTGAGAAAAATCAGGACGTTTCAAAATGTCAGCCACGCTAGAAATTCAAAATGCTATAACTCAGCCATTTCTTAAGATATAGACGAAACAAAAACTGCTCCCGAATCTTTTTATCAAGGTCAAACACATAAGAAGAAAATATTTTTTCAATTTTCAATTTTTGGTACCACATTTCAAATTTAAATTTTTCTTAAAAATTTAAATGGCCGCCATTTTTAAACAAGATGGCGGGTGAAGCTGGCCAACGAACCCGGTCGAGACATTGGTATGTACTATGTATAAACGAAGTTACATCCAAATCGGTTCATAAATACGCCTTTTATCGCGTGACAAAATTCAGGAAGTTTCAAAATGTCAGCCACGCTAGAAATTCAAAATGCTATAACTCAGCCATTTTTTAAGATATGGACGAAACAAAAACTGCTCCGAAATCTTTGTATAAAGGTCAAATACATAAGAAAAAAATATTTCCATTTTCAATTTTTTGGTACCACATTTCAAATTTTAATTTTTTAAAAAAATTTTAAATAGCCGCATTTTTTAAACAAAATGGCGGATGAAGCTGGCCAACGAACTCGGTCGAGAGATTGGTATGTACTATGTACACACCGACTTACATCCAAATCGGTTCATAAATACGCCTTTTATCGCGTGACAAATTTCAGGACGTTTCAAAATGTCAGCCACGCTAGAAATTCAAAATGCTATAACGCAGCCATTTTTTAAGATATAGACGAAACAAAAACTGCTCCGGAATCTTTGTATAAAGGTCAAATACATAAGAAAAAAATATTTTTCCATTTTTAATTTTTTGGTACCACATTTCAAGTTTTAAATTTTTAAAAAAATTTTAAATGGCCGCCATTTTGAAACAAAATGGCGGAAAAAGCTGGCCAACGAACTCGGTCGAGACATTGGTATGTACTATGTACACACCGAATTACATCGAAATCGGTTCATAATTACGGGAGTTACAGTGTGACATAGGTCAGATATATATATATATATATATATATATATATATATATATATATAAATTTTGAACGGAGGGTGGTTTCGGGGTCTGGGGGTCATGATCGATGAATATATACCAAAATTTTTTGAAATCGCTTTCCTCCGAACGGCTGCAATAGGTAGCTTTTTTGTAAAGAAAGCTACCTAAAATGGCTCAGATATAGCAGTTTCAATTTCTAATGTGGGTGACATTTTGAAAAATCTGATTTTTTGCCTGCGACTGCACTTGTATATATCAACCGATTCCGATGTGAGTGAGCATATGCACAGCAATTACTATGGTTAGCCTCATCCACCATATTGTCTTAAAATGGCATCAGGCACTTTAAGAAATCGCCGAATTTGGCAGCCAAATATAAGTTAATTTAAATAAAAGCAGCTTGGGTAAAGCTGACTAATTTCGCAAAATTCTCATTCATAATGATTTAGTATTGATAAAAATTAGTATTGAATCTCCTATATTCGGTTTCCACTAAATTGAGCTTCGTGTGCTTGAATAATATAAGTTGGCTTTTTTAAAATATGGAATATGAAAGCTACCTCTTCCTCCCGGCACTGGCCGGAAGGACTCTTTTTACTTGTTTCAAATTAATTCACTGCTCCGGAGAAGGTAAGTGCCAACTGTAAGAGGCAGTGAAACTGTATTGTTAACTTATGTTTGGTCATTAATTAAATAAAATATGTCTTTCAAACTATAGTAAAATAAATTTTACCAAAGTAGGGATTTGCTGCATTTGTCAGTTATTTAGAAGATATCATTGAAAAAATGAATTTCTTGAATAAACAACTTTAAAGAAAAGGTAACTCTTATTGACACAAATGCAAAAATATTTGGCTTTATTACATTCATAAAGATAGGCAAGAAATATATTTCTGAAAGAGGTGATAGAGGTTAATTTGCTGAAGAAATGCTTTTCAACAAATCATCATTACTGCTTCTGATATTTTTAAATTATTGAAAAAATACTTAGATGTTAATAATATACCAGTGCCAATCTAATATCTTGCGCTGCTAATGTTGCTCTTGTTATGATAGTAAAGTAAAATGCTATGTTTAAAACTACCGTAATTTCCCGCGTATACGCCACAACTCAGATAATTCGATTTCCTACCAGAATTCGTTTTAAATAAAATGTTACTTATTTTTGCTTAGCATTTATTTGACTTCATTTTTTAAATAAAATTTCCGGTATGAAAAAGATTTAACTAAACCTCGACGTATACGCGGGAAATTACGGTAATGGAAGTCTAGAATCCAGAAATTCTTCTTGTGCATTGAGTCATTCATACAGAGAGCTTAGTATTAAAAAACAATTCTATTCTTAATGATGTATTAAATCAGTTATAAGATGTATCATCTTCATCAAATCTAATGCCAAATATCAGCGTCTGTTCAAGCAGTTTTGTGGGAAAAAAGACAGAGCAAGTTTATCTTTTACTGCACAATGATGTAAGATGTCTCTAAAGATAATTGCTTGAATTAATTCATGGAACTGTTTGATGTTCTAGTAATTTTTCAAGTGACAAGTCTGGCATGATGCATCCACAAACCTTTGATGGAAAACCGTTTGTCAGTTATTTAGAAAATATTATTAAAAAACTGAGTTTGTTAAATAAACAACTCCAAGGAAAGCTAAAACTCTTATTGACGCAAAGACAAAAATATTTGGCGTTGTTGCAATCATAGAGACATGGTAGAAATATATTTCTGAAAAAAAGAGTATTTATTTTCCAATATGGGTAATGCAACCAATATTAATGAACCAATCATATGATGTTTCAATGTCATACCAAGAAGAACTCCCTGAAATTCTAAACAATGAGTCAGTTAAGACTTTATTCGTAGCTAAACTTAAACTTACACTATGTGCAAAACTACTTAAAAGATGAGACAATATTTAAAAAAGATGTGAAATTATTAGATGTGAAATATTAAATTTTTAAATATTGTCTCATCTTTTAAGTAGTTTTGCACCCAGTGTAAGTTTAAGTTTAACTTTTTAAAGATGAATTAAGAATTTCTATTTATTTATTTACTGATAGAAGTAGCTACAACATGGTTTTCGGGTGCGACAGAAACTAAACACCCCAATTCAACCAAATTTGCAAGAAAAATTTTATTAACATTTCTATTTTCATACCCAGCTGAATGTGACTTTAGAGCTGTAAATTATTTGCAGCTGAACAAAATAAATAAACTAAATATCGCTAAACGAAAAGACTTGAGATTACAGTTGACTAAATTAGTGGGAACTACAAAGCCTCTCTACAGCATGCATAAAACAAAAGGATCTCATTAACTTTCTTCTATTCATCTCGACTTTTAGATTTTGGATTTATTAAGTACCTTTATTTTTTTGGCAGCAATTAAAATAACCAAAGTATTATAGAAAAAGAGTCAATTAAATTTATTTGTATATATCTCAATTTTCTATTAGAGAAACAGCGAAACTTTTCACATCCACGTGCCATTTTTTTTTTTTTAAATAATGTTTTACGTGACCATGAAGTGCCAAAAATCAACAAAATCTAGTGGATCAAAAAACAAGAAATCAAAATTGCTTGAATTTTTCTTAGAACTACAAAAATATGCAAATTTATATGCAAGTATTACATGCATGTTAATAATTTTTTTAAGTATTACTTAAGTAATAATTACGTATTTTCTGTATTAATTATAGTAACAGTTATATTTTAGAAAGTAATGACCAATATTAAAGCTATTTATATTATTGCAGATTGGATGACAAATAACTGTTATGTTCATATTAATTAATTAACATAAAGCATACTGATTTAGCCATCTGAAATGCGGTTTTAATTTATATTTTTAATAATATTCAAAACTGGCAAAATTATAAACGTCTTTAAAAGGTTATGCCTATGCCCGTGAGAAATTGGATTCCGACTTATCACGTTTTATCATCCGATATTTGGCTTCTAACACTTGATATTCTTTCTTTTTGTTCATTCGCAAAATCTTCCAGTCAGTACTGAAAAAGACTGGAAACCAATGTATCACATTTCAATTTCTAACAAATCTAACTTATATAAACTAAACTTATGAATAGAACTCTCATAAGAATCTATACTAATAAAAGAACAAATCGCTCTGTCTGTCTGTGTGCGATGGCTAGCAAAATCTACGGCACGTACGAGGCTCAAAATGTTTTTGAAAAGAGTCCAACGCCTCTTCTAATGCACCATATCCTCAGAATTTTAAAATTCTAATTTTTAGCTGAGTAATTAATTAATATTCGGACATCACTCTCATCAAAAGTACGCCTTTTTCCCGCAGATTACTTTCGGTTGGTTGGTTCATAAAGCTTCGCTCATCAAAAATATGTTTCTTTGTTTCCGCTTGCTTTCGGTTGGTTGGTTGTATAAAGCTTTCGCAGAAATAATTCAGTAAACCGGGATACAATTAAATAAACCAATTTGAGTGCTTAATGTTTCAAGAGTGACTGTTTTTTCAACTAAACATTAAATTTTAGCATGAAGGTGAAACACAGGCTTTGAAAACATATTTAATAATAATGAGTGTTTAAGAGAAGGGATTAGTTTCAAATGACGTCACAACCTAGCAACGAACTTGACAACCTGACAGGCTTTTTTGTTTGCCACACTGTTTTCTGTTTTTTTTTCTACTTTGATTGGTTGAGCGATAATATCTGCTAAAAAATCGGCGATTTTGGTTGTTTTACGGAAAATTGGAGGTGCCTGTTTGATGCTGATTTATTTAGATAGCAAGAAATGTGTTTTTTAAACGTCAAATAAAAGATTAGAGTGCTCCTTACTGGCTCTTTTACAACTAGAAATTAGAAATTGGCAACAATAAGTCCTTGCATTCTAATGCTTTCTGCTGCCGTAGCGGGTAGCAACAGTTTTAATAGAATTTAAATTCTCATTTTTGATACTGATAATGATTTTTTTTTTCATGAAGAGTTTTTTAAAGACATTTTTAAACGCATTTTTTAATTGCTCTCTTTTATGTTTTAAATACATAAAAATGTTCCGAATTTATCGCGCACCTACTATACAGTGCCGCAGGCAGTGGGAACTCATGTCGGATGTTCGTACAGAACTTTTTGCACCCTTAATTTATGAGTGGGGGCGCTAATTTCACTAATTGGTTTATTTCTTTTATATCCTTATTTTAAACGGTAGTCACGCTACGCTTTATTGTAGTATTCTTCAGAACGGCGTGCGACTTGTAAAAATACAGCGTAAATGTTACTTATTCGAGATAAAAATTTCAGAAGTCTTGATACCACTATTTTCGAAAAATAATTTCAGCAAATATCTTAAATTCTTGGTTAAGACCGCCCCCCCCCCCCCCCCCGCCCATCCATGCATCTAAGGGTAGGTTGCATGAAGAGGTTTCGTTCATATACGCTTTTGCTAAGAATAGAGTGCGCTCCCTGGTGGTGGAATGTAGAACTAACAGACCGCGATTTCATTTTAAGTAGGGAACCTAACAAGGCGATCTGTTTGAAACTTCAAGATAGTTTATAACACATTAGAAAAAGTTTATATAGGAATGGCGCGTGAAATTTCGGGAAGGTGGGGAGAGGAGGAGGGGCGATAGATTTCTTTTTTTTTTTTAACTTGTGCGTTTCTTACCATTTCCGGTGCGATTTTTTGAAAGAGTCCTGAGATAAATGAGTCTTATTAAATATAAAAATGTCAAAAGTTTGTTACTACTATTTCCGAATAGTAATTTCAAAAATATCTTAATTTCTTGCTTAAGACCTCCATCCCCTCGAGTAACATATCTACTGATAGGTTGTGTAACGGAGTTACGTTCAGATACAGTTTTGTTAAAAATACAGTGCGCTCCCTGGTGGTGAAAAGTGGAACTAAGAGACCGCAGTTTCATTTAAAGTAGGAAATCTGACAAAGCGATCTGCTTGAAAATTTAAGATAGCTTATAACACATGAGAAAAAGTTTATAAAAAATGGCACGTGAAATTTCGGGCAGGTGGGTGGGGGGAGGGGAGGGGCGAAATATTTCTTTTTTTTTACCTTTGCGTTTTATACCGTTTCAGGTGCTGTTTTTTGATGGAGTCCTCAGATACATGCTACTTAGTACATATAAATGTGACAAAAGTTAAGTTACCACTATTTCCGAAAAGTAATTTCAACACATATCTTAAATTCTTGCCGAAGACCGCCACCTCCTCGAGTAACATATCTACTGATAGGTTGTGTAAAGGAACTTTTGTTAAGAATAGAGTGCGCTCCCTGGTGGTGGAATGTGGAACTAACCTAACGCGATTTTGTTAAAATTAGGAAATCTAGCAAGGCGATCTGTTTGAAACTTTAAGAACGTTTATAACACAAAAGGTAAAGTGTAAAAAAGAATGGTGCGTGAAATTCCATGGTGGGAGGGAGCGGCTCTAGATTTCTTTTTAAAAAATTAGTGTTTCTGACTTTTTATATGCCGTTTTTTGAGAGAGTCGTGAGATATATGCTACATATTAAAAGTTACAAACATTATCTCTGCTTTGAAAAACACCTACTTTTATTTTGGTGAGTAGATAAAAACCATAGGGTAAATTTTTAATGGGAGTTCAAATTTAAACCAAAATTTTATAAATACAGCATTTACAGATTTTAAACTTTAGCTTCTCGGCCTATATTTGTAGACTAATTAAGAGTAATGTAAATTTTAAAAAATTGATTCAGAACTTTTTGTTCGAAATGGAAAAAAAATCTACTTTTAAAAAGAAAAAGAAACGCTTTTTTTAATAGAGAATGAACGCGAATTCATTAAAATTTGGAAAACGAACTAACCAATCGACTCGAAATTTTCACGTAAGTTATAACAGCCCTTTGACCACTGTTTCGTAGGGTAATATTTGTATAGAACATATTGCGCTCCTTGTCGGTGGAAGGTTGCACTACCCACTATTTTCGAATAGTAAATTAAGCAAATTTCTTAATTTCTTATTTTAGTCAACGTCCTTATTTTAACACAATGTTTATCGAAGCATATAAATAGACCAGATTTACATCTCCTATAAAAATTTTGAAACGTTCGGAGGGGTAGAAATATTTTTTACAAAACAAAATGTCTGAAAATGTCCACGAAACCAGTAAAAACCAGAGTGTTTTGTCGCAGTTCCGCTCGCTTTCGGTACGCATAGACTCCCAAAATCAACTTACGCAAAATAGTACGTATTTTCAATTTAATATTTTTCTTGCGATTTTTTTATATTTAAAAATATAAATTTAGACAAAAGGGAATTAAAGGTACAAAATCATACAAATTTGAGGTTCATTCATCACGGCCCCGGGCAACGCCGGGTGGGTCTGCTAGTATATAATAAATAATAGCGTTTCCAAAAATATTTTCAAATAAGAAATGCATGAGACTTATTGCAAAATAAGTTCCTTACCCATGAAATTTCTTTGAGACTTGGCTCGTCTTATTTTTCCAGGTTAATCGAAATCCCTAGCAACATTTTTGCCGTGCCAAAAATATTCTACCTCGTGACAGAAGTTCGAGTCTTCGTTCTTTTAAATATTTTAAAATCTAATTTATATTTTTAATTTTTTTTTTTTATTAAATATTTCTTACCCAATACTTCCCTTTCGTCTTTTTTTTTTAATTCTATACATGTAGTGTTCTTTATTTAGATGGAATTATGGACTTTGGGTCTTCTTTAACGTGAATAAGTATTCACTTTTTACACAAGAATTATATGTCACGTGGTGTGTGTTGGGGGGCATGGTGATTTTACAACTCCTTCGGTGGTTCATAGCCAAAGAAGGGTTGAGAATCACGCGTTTAAATTTATTCTTTTATTATTTCATAGGGAAATCTTAAAACTACGCTAATAAAAGAGTCTTAAAATTATCATTGTAGAAATATAATATAGAAGGGGCAACAAAATTTCATTCCTCTTAGACTGCGAAATATACAGCAAGGTGGGTGGAGTTTTAAAAAAAAAGAAAACCTCAGCCCTCCTTCAACCCAAAAAATTCACTGACAAAACAAATTGTTCTAACTGGTGAAAAAAAGCCAATAAAAAAATAGTAAGTCAATCGTTTGACATCTTCAGGTTCACAACGAGGTAATTATTATTTTTTCTTATGTCAAAATCTGAAAACATGACGCTACATTTTTAACAATTTAGTTATTTTCTGACCCCATAAATGGTTTTTATTAGTAAAAAAGAGGTATAAACAAAGTTTCACCTTAGTTACTCGTTACCTTCAGGTTTCACAGGAGATCCGAAAAAGTTTATCTTGGTGTCAAACCCAGGGCCAAAACTAGCCTTTTTTGCACCCGGGGCAAACATGGATTTTGGCGCCCCCCCCCACCCACCCATTCCGCAAAGTATATTTACAAAGAGAATTTTACTAATTTTATAACAGACGACTTATTTTAAAATTTAAAATATGTGTAATTATAAAATATGTAATACTGAACTATGTAATCTACAATGATGGATCCAAGGGTCACGTTACAGGGGTCATGACGCCCCTCTGAACACCCAAAAATTTTTTCTAAAAATCATTTTTAAAATGAAATATATAGTACAGTCCCGATTATCAGAGTCCCGCTTAACCGAGTTATTTCTTCTGATGGACTGATGGTTTCCATTATTATGAAACAGCTGTTTTAAATGAAGTGTTAGGTGAAGATGAAAGAGCAGTCGTAAAAAGTTAGAACTCTGATTTTCTGGTCAGAATGGGGAAAAAAAATGTCCATAATTTTTTTAGCAGCCGTAAAAAGTTAGAGCTCTGATTTTCTGGTCAGAATGGGAAAAAAATGGCCATAGTTTTTTTTTTTTTTTTTTTTTTTTTTTTTGCAAGAAAAATTATGGGCATTTTTTTTTCCCATTCTGACCAGAAAATCAGAGTTCTAACTTTTTACGACTGCTCTTTCATCTTCACCTAACACTTCATTTATAACGGCTGTTTCATAATAATGGAAGTCATCAGTCCATCAGAAGAAAATGATCTATTCCAAAGTTATAATCCTTCATTTGGCGCCCCTTCGTTCTGGCGCCCGGGGCACATGCCCCCTCTGTCCCCCCCCCCCCCTTAATTTCTGCCCTGGTCAAATCTCAGAAGTTCATTCCAGGTCTTTATTCGGCTACATATAAATCAGTGTTACGCAAGAATGAAGTTATAATTCAAACTCGTGAGTTTGACTCCCTTTCTATGAGTTTTGAGTTGAGTTTGGTCCCTTTTTTTAAAATCGAGCTTGACTTGAGTTAGACTAAAAAAAACATGAGTTGGAGTCAAAATTACAACCCAAACTCATTCAATTATAATAATAATTTTCTGAAGATTTTTCTCGCAGTTAAAAAGACATTTTTCCCCTTTAAATGACAGTTCCCACAAATTAGTGGAACCCCAGTGTAGAATTTTGAGTAAAAAATGTGTAGCGAAGTAGTGTTCGGTGATATGTTTATAGTGTCTGACAGTTAATTTTTTTAGTCTTCTGCTCCCCTCCCTCTGAACAACTTAAACACATTTTACAAGACGCCTTCTTTGTACTCGTGGTACTAATGAAAACATGTATAGATATTTTTTCTTAACAAAATGCATGCCAATTCAGAAATTCCATTTGGGCTTTTAAATCATTCTTGAAAAGGAATTTTTCTTAACCCATTAACGACCGGTGGCTTATTTTTAGATCGCTAGACTTATTGGCAAGAATGTACTTTTCACACCAGTAAATATCAAGATAAATATATACTTTCTTTCACGAGACAAATTCCTTTATAAAATAACATAAAAAGTACTATTCTTTTAAAAGTGGTGGGAAATCAAAGATTTTAATTTCAACGATGAAATAATATAATGTTACGAAAACGCAACGTCACTCATTAATGGGTTAACCCGTTGAACGCTCCGCTATACGAATTTGGTAAGAAAATAAAGGTAATACCAAGGAGCAAAACATGTACGAGCAATTGCCGGAAAAGCCGTATTGAAAAGAGGATCTGCAAATAAAACAAACATTAAAAAAAGAAAAGTCCTTATCATTCCCGTTTTTCTTCACGTTTGTTTTAACAAATCATAAATTTTCTAATATATTATTTTTATCTTATACCATAATACGAGCAAAAATTGTGTGTGTGTGTGTGTAAATTTTATTTTAAAAACGGCTCGAACGATTTTGACTAAATTTTGTATTTTACCATTTTTGGGCACGAAAAGACCATTGGGGTAGGTCATGTGTTCGAGAAAATTCGATTAGTGGGTCATTTTGGGTCATAATGGGTCAGGGTCAAGCTAATTATACTAAAAAAGGCGCAATCGATTTTGACAAAATTTTATATCCAACCGCTTTTGGGCACGAGAAAACTATTGGGCAAGGTCACGTGTTCGAGAAATTTTGATTAGTGGGTCATTTTGGGTCACTTCTGGACAAGCTAATTTTATCTAAAAAACGACCCCAATGATTTTGACTAAATATGTAATCTACTAATTAAATTCATATAAACAGTACAAATACCTGTACAAGAATTACTTTCAGGTGCATATATATAATTTATAAGTATTTAAAATAAATCAAAATATCTTAAAATACATTAGGAGAAAAAACCCAGAATGTTTTCAACTTTCACAAGGCCGTCGTCAGTGGGATTTAAATGTTATTATTTTCTTTGCGCTTATTTGAGAACTGTCTAGGAGAAATTTATTTCAATTTAAAAGTTGAACGTCAGGTGAGATGCCAGATAAAGTTATTCAAATTTTCAACAAAACGAGCTTTCATTTATTATGACGCAAATTTCTCCATACTCCATGGATATCGTACGATAGTGCATCGTTACAAGCTGTATCTTTATTGGCGATTATTTCAATTGATTCTCTTATAATAGCTTCCTAGTAATTATTTGTGCGGAATATAATTTTCGATTTACTAAAATCTATTTTTATAGTATGAGTTTGAGCTAATCTTGATAATCCAGTATGGGGTCTATTTAATCTGATATCTGCTTTATGCTCTTTAATTCTATCACGGAATTTTCTCATCGTCATACCAACATAAATAAAATATTTATTATCTTTTTGGAAAGGTATAATGTATACTCCGGATCTATTGATGGTTTGGCCGGGAGCAAATTTACTATTTAACAGATCTTTTAACTTTGGGGGAGGGGCTGCGATTAATTTTACATCATATTTGAAAAGGGTATGCCTCATATTTTCAAAAACCCTTGGAATGTAGTTAACCTTACAAAATTTAAATATTTTATGTAGAACTACGCTTCGTTTTCCATAATCTTCCACTTCAAACTTGTTTATAGTTTTTTTCAATAAAACGGGTGTGTACCGTTAAATAAAGACCCGAATATGAAAATTGAAAATAAAGTTAAGATTTAATCGGGAGAGGTGACTGGCTAACATTTATGAAAAATAAACTAAGGATTAACAAGACCCTCCCTCATAGGAAGACTTAAGAATCATAAAATTGAACACACACACACACACAAAAAAAAAAAAAAAAAAAAAAAAAAGGAAAAGGAAAAGGAAGAAAGAAAAAAGAAAAACGCGAAAATTTCCCATAAAACTACACGCCCCCTTAGATAAAAAGAAAACTCGCTTTCTTCTATGTTTTATCAATCGAGTTATTTTAAAACTACTTTTTACAAATAAAACGTGGTAAGTATAACTATTTGTGTTCAATGTTACTATAAATTCAAGTATCATCTTTATAATAATTTTTAAAAAAAAATTTCGAATCACAAAAAGCACAATTCTTTGTTCACTATGCTTTTTTATTTACTAGGTTAATCTATTAGCATTGATTCAAATAATTAATGTTACTGTAATTTCAATTATTGTCTAACACCAAGAAAAAATATATTTGATTATTTTCAGAAAAAAAAGGAAAGAAAACTTTTATAAAAATTTCACGTTTCCTTAAATAAAATTAAAAAATAAAACTCGTTTTCTTTTATTGTATCAATCGGGTTATTTTTAAATCAGTTTTTGCATTAACACTAAAATAAGTAAATAACTACTTGTATTCAGTGTTACTATATAATCTTTAAAACAATTATTTTTCTTTTTTTCAAATCACGAAAAGCACTTGTGAATTCTCTGTTAAATCCTTTATATAAAAATAGAATTAGTTTTCTTCTCTTGTATAAATCGAGTTTTTACAATCTCGTGAATTTTTAAAGTTTTTTCTTTTTTCTTTTTTTTTTTTTTTTTTTTTTAAATAAGAAAATAGTCAATATTAATATTAGTATCTAGTTGTAAGTTACGCTTAATCCCTTTTGTGAATATCCAATTTTAACCTTGAAATTATTTAAGGCAAGTGAATAACATTACTGAAATTTAATCACATTGAACTTTTAAGCGTCTACTTCACTCGCGCGAAAACACACGCTCGCTAATGTTATTTCAATGGGAGACATTTTTTAAGATATCTCATTTGCATTTCAATATTTTTAAATGATTTTTTAATTAATTAATTAATTTATTTATTTATTGCATTGGATAGCTGAGATCGATCTCTACAGAGGCCGTTTTTTACTTTTTCGATTTTGTTTGCAGGTTTTTTTTTTTTTTAACCATTTATAAAAATGGTTATTGTCCTCGTCAGGGTAGGAAATCAAAAGCATATCTGAAGGTTTTTATTGGTTTAATCTGCAATTTATTCGTTTTCTGATTGGTCTATACAGTAATATGTATTTCCCTTTACTTTCAACAGAGATGGACAACAGAGTGTTGCCACTATGACAAAAAAGTAATAAAAACTAAAAAAAAAATAATAATAATAATAATAACTCAGAAACAAATTGAGATACAGCTTTCAAACAAATTGCATTTAAAAGTACATTTTTTCTCTATACGACTGTGTAAAAAGTAATATTGTGGGATTTTTAGAAGTTTAAGAAATAAATTTCATTTAAAATTGGCCGTCAGATTTCTTGGAAATCTGACGATGGAAAAGCCTTTTCCCGAACAGCCAATGAAATGCTTGGATAATACTTGAGTTTCAGGTGGAAGTCGCAGGCGATTTCTGTCGCTTGCAACTTTTACGTGTAATAACACTATTAATGTTTAATTCATGGCGTACGTAATGTATGATCAACTCCGTGCTATTTTTTATGTCTTAAATTTTAGTCTTTGAAAAAATCATTTTCCAAATGGTCGTTGTAATTTGTTAAATCGCATTTTTTTTAAAGGTTGCTTTCTTTTGTAACTTTTCATGTAATTGTAAACCTAATTTAACCCTTTCAGGGGTGGTGGTATGTTTATGAAACCACTTATTTTTAACCCCTTCGGGACGAGCGTCATTTACAGAATTTTTAATCTTTTATCACCGTTTTTTAAAAACAGAATTTTTTGCCTAGTTGAATCGGGAAAATGCTCGGATTACATAAGGCAAAATTGACGATAGAAATTTACTGGTGAGAATAATCCCTGATTCTGATCACCTTACGCGAAGAAGCCTTTACACCTTTAAGAAGCCTGTTTGTTTGTTAATATTTTAAACGATTAATTGGACAATGGAGAATTCCCAAGATTTTTTTTTTAATGAGGATTCTTTTCCCTTTCGAAACCAGTTCCGAAAGTGAAAGTGTTCTAGTTAAAAATACCTGTAAGGAAAACCGAAAAAGTGAAAAACGGCGCTTTTACAAATCGACCTCAGCTATCCAATGCAAAAAAATCATTTAAAAATATTCACATGCAAACGAGATATGTTAAAAAAATTCTCCCATTAGATTAACATTAACGAACGAGTGTTTTCGCATGACTGAAGTAACCTCTTAAGAGGGTTCTTCACTCACTTGAAAACACCCGCTCGGTAATGTTAATCCTATGGGCAGGTTGTTTTTGATTTTCTCATTTAATTTTAAATAATTTTAAACGGTTTTTTTTCGCATAGGATAGCTGAGGTCGATCTCCAATATGGCTATTTTTTACTTTTTCGATTTCGGTTGCAGATTTTTTTAATAAAACTACTTTCACTTTCGGAACCGGTTTGAAAGTGAAAGTACCTTTATAAAAAAAATCTGCAACCGAAATCGAAAAAGTAAAAAGTGGCTCTATTAGAGATCGAGCTCAGCTATCCTATACGAAAAAAATCGTTTAAAAATATTGAAATTTAAACGAGAAATTCGAAAACAACCTGCTCATAGGATTAACATTACAGAGCGGGCGTTTTCAAGTGAGTGAAGATTCCCCTTAAAAGTAATCAAAAGAAAGCTAATCAATTTAAAAGGAAATATTTGCTTTTTTAAAAAAATTTCAAGAATTATTTTACTCTGTCTCTCTCTCTCTGTGTGTACTACAAAATTATGTGCATCTACTATTTTATTGTTATTTATCCACACATAAAGTACTCTTACAAGCATTAATTTTTTTGAACTTCTCTCCTATAGAAAATATTCACCATTTCTACATCCAGTTTGATTCCAGACACCAATTTACCCTAGAAAATTGTCGGGCAGTAAATTGTTTTACGAGTGTCTGGAAAGTTAAACAGCAGGAAATCGATTGTACCTGACGATACCGAATCCATCTTTCAAAAAGGAATAAATGTTTGCTTAGAAGCTGCTTCTGTGATAAACACTAGATGGCGCTGCTGCAAATTCGGTAGCACATCACGAAAAGGCGGGGAAAATCATCGAATAGGCAGAGAGAAGATGCGGATGAAATATCGGGAAGCTCCAGAGCAAAAGGAATACTCTAAAGCTTAAACAGTTGAAAATATCTTTTTTTATTGGGTGAAAAGGTTTGAACATCGTTTACCAACCTGGGAAAAACTAAGGGAAATCGTTCCCAGCAATGCACCATTTGGAGCGTTGAGCAGGTAAATATAATTTTCACATGTTTCATAGCTTACCTAGATCCGAAAGCAAGGGTTTGACATGCGCGTGAAAGGGGATTTCATAAAACGCATTGTTAAAATTTGTTTTGTTTAAATTGATATCTATTTCTATATAAATGAGTTTGTTACATAAATTCTATCACAAAAGAAAATTATAAATCTCTATGTATATAATGTAATTGATTGTTATTCTTTGAAATAATGAATATTTTGGCTTTTTATAAAATATTAAGATGGTCAAAAGGTCAATGACACAGCGTTTGTCTAAGTGAATGAAATTCAATGTTTTCGTGAAAATGCATGCTGCATTCTGTCGCTTGTATATTGATTCATGTTTTATTCATCGAACGTAAAAGTGTGTGTTTTGATACTTTGAATAGATGCTTATTTCAGCAGAGATATAACATATTGTTTACTAATTTTGCGACATGTGTAAATAACAAACGAAGTTAAATATAAATAATGCATCAGCCTACAGTCTCGGTTATTGATTAATAAGTTTCGAGGGAAAAATCCAGTAATTTGAATTTTGCGTATCAAAATATGAAAACATGAATTAGGTTTAAAAATAATATAGTAAAATCTGTCTAAGGCAGAATCGATTGGGACCGAGAAAATTTTACGCCTTATGCAAATCAGTAAAAAAAAAAAAAAAAAAAAAAAAAAAAAAAAAAAAAAGACTTGCGTATTTTTTAAGTTTGTAATCTTCAGAACCGTTCTTAAAGTAAAATATTAAAATATTATTTAGTATAAATATTTTTGGAGTTCGAATCCCAGCAAAACTATTATTGTTTCCCAACAAACAAATGGTCTGTTATTTTCACAGCATAATGATGCATACATATTTTTTTTTTAAATTTGAGACAAAAAAAAAAAAAAAAAAAAAAAAAAAAAAGAAAAAGAAAAACATGATTTTGCACATTTATTTATTTATTTATATATATAGAGAGAGTTTTATGTATGAAATTTTGCATTTTATGAATTTAAGGCTGTTCTTAACTGCTCTGCTCAACAAGCGAAAAACGTTTTGACATATTTACAAATGCATTTTTTAATGGAAAGATATAAAATTGGAAAGCCTGGCCATGGAAGCGATTTGGAATGGAACTGCTTTTTTCCATTTTTTGATCAATCAATTACCTATTGAGTTATAAGCGAATTCGATCACTTGACAAACACGTTTTTCGCCCGCTCTTGAGTGCTCTTTCTCCCTTCGCGCGGAAATTCGGTTCAAAACGCCCACTTTGACATTATTTTCTGAAAGATCTATTGCGTTTGCAAAAAAAATGGAAAAAACAGCTCAATGACATAGTTTTTGAGCAACACCACCAGCTAGTTTCATGCATTTTCGAACAAAAATAAATTAAAACTTATGTCAGAAAGTTGCCCTTTTCGATTTGAGAATACCCTTAATGAAAAGTATAAAAGGCAAAAATCTACAGATTTTTATTTGTTCAATCGGCATTTTCTTTTTATTTACAATTGCTTACAGTTTTTTACACAAATAAACTCCTATTTTTCTCAGCGAAATGGATTAAAATACGGTATATAAAATTAAACTATACTATTCTAAATTATTTTTTTTTTCAACTATCCTAAATATTTGAAAAAAAAAAATATGATTTTTAAAAATTTGCTTTTTAAATTTTAAATGTATGACTTTTTTTAGATCTCGTAGTCTTGTATTTACAGTTAGAATATAGGTCTGTAATTTTTTTAATTTTTATTATAAGGGTAATAAAAAAATAAAATAAAAACGCATATTTTAAATGTAGCACTGTAAAAAAAAAACAGAAGTCTGTGTTAAAAATTAAAAAAAAAAAAAAAAAAAAAAAAAAAAAAAGAAAAGAAAAAAGAAAATGTTGTCGGCTAGACAAATGGAAATTGCGTATTTTCTTAAGCTTTTTATCAAATCGCAAAAATGCAAAATTTCATAAAAATTCTTTCGCTGTAAACAAATTAAGGAGCAAAAATATGTTTTTATTAACATTTGTATTTTATATGTATTTATTTATATGTATTTGATCTATAAATCAGTTTTAAATTTTCGTTTACTGAATGTTTTTTATTTTTAAAAATCCTTTTTTCCGTCTTATGGAAAAATTTGTTTTCGGCGGAACCTTAAAATCCTTTCCGTTTCCTCGTTAGGCAGATTCCGGCTTATGGAGCACGTATTAATGTTATTTCTATGGATTCGCCGGGACTTCAAAGTATTTCTGCGGTAGATAGATTGACGGCTTACACAGAGTCCGCCTTACACAGATTTTACTGTACTTTTGTATGTTTTCGATATGTTATTAGTATTATCATTACTTAATAAGAATGCGGTACAATTATGCAAATTATACACTAAATATTAAAATCAAAAATAAAATACCTATTTACAAAAGAAGGATTGTGGATGAATAATAAGAAGGTTGTTTTTCCCACTCCCCTCTGAGGAAAAAGTAAGGAAATATATTCGAATTTTACTCACCGGATATTCTGGCATATAACACGCTCCGAAATAAAATCGTACTTAAAATTTCAGACTTCATTCTTTTATTACGTATATTCGCTGTACAACACGCACCTCCTTCTTTGCAAAAATGAAATACAAAGCAAAAAATAAAATAAAAATTATTGTAAAGTAAAATAAAAATTACTTATCTGGTAACGAAAATATTTTTTTTTAAATAAATAACATGTTCATTAAATTAAAAAAAAATGTTCTGATGATATATATATTTTTAATTATTTTTAATCATTCATTTTTATAGCCCACGTATAGCACGCACGAGTAAATTTCCATCAATTACTTTCTCTCAAAAGTACGCGTTATACGTGGAATATACTGCATTTTAATTTCTACAGATGCGGATATGAAAGTAAAATTCTAAAACATAAATATTGATATTGTTACTTATAAATTCTGCTTCATCAAAACAAACTATTACAACACCGGAAACATTGAAATTGTTCATAATAGGAAAATCGATCGAATGTTGACAATCAAGTAATAATAATTTTCTTATAGCATTAAGCACGTTTTTAACATCGTTTTAAATTTTTAAATGTCGTGTATATTCATTTCCCATGATACACTGATATATATATATTTCTCATTATTTCTCATTATATCTCATTATTCACATATTACTCACAGTGTAAAGTTCACTTTTAAAGTTTTTAAATACTATTACACGCGCTGTGTAGCATTATGGAATCAGTTGATAAGATCTTCAAATAAAATTAACCTTTTGCATCGCAACAATTGCAGTTTGAGGAAATTACTTAAATAGTTTTTTTTTTTTCAAATGCGTAAAAAATTAAGAAAAAATACTTTTTGAATAAAATGTGATAAAAGTTATTGGTGGAAATTAAATATTTCTTACAAATATTACGAAGTTCATGGTACAAAAGATATGTTTATGGGTAAAATACTACGGTATGGGTAAGTTACTACTTACCTGTAAGATTAGGATATATATACACATATTTCTTGATGCTGCGATGTTTTTGTAAAATTTATGTACGCATAATTTCGGATGAATCACTTTTGGTAAAAAAAAAAGTCAATGATGTCATCTCTTCATAACTAAAGGCACGAGTCAAAGAATGTGTTACGTAGCGAAGATAAAGTTTAAGTGGAAGCTTTTTGTTGTACTTTTTTTTTTCTTAAGCCAATGGATTTTGAAGACAAAAATTGGACAAATATGTAAAGTAAACACGTGCAACACGGAACTATAAAAGAGCTACATTCATTGAAAGTAACCATGATAGTATATCACAAAGTCAAAAAGATCATTACATCTTCTTTTATTCAGCATTATGTGTCATGTGTTTTATGCAAAATATTAAAAACAAAATGTATAAGGAGAAAAAGACATTATGTTTTGCCAAATATTTCATGGAATCATTAACTTTTAAAATGAAGTTTAGAGTTTTTAATAAAGAAATAGAAAAATTCTTATTAAAAAGCGTATATATACATAATCATGCTTGTACAAGATATAAAACGTTCTCAGCCAAATTCAAATTTTGTCTATGTTATATCAAATAAAAGCATTTGAATTATACTAAGGTAATCAAAATTTAAAAGCGTATATGTATAAACACGTATTTTTGCAAAGAAAATATTGTTTTATTGCATAAAAATTCTTATTATATAGCGTATCTGCATAACATAGTCGTACAACTATAAAATGTTCTTAACAAATTTCAAAGTTTTCCAGTGTTATTACAAATAAAAACATTTAAATTATTTTAAAGATAATCTGAATTTAAAAGCATTCTGAAAAAATATACATCAAATAAAATATTATTTTATTGCAGTTTTATGCAATAAAATACATTTGCATAACCCCAATTGCATAAAAATGCAATAAAACCCACGAAAAACGGAATCTGTATGTATTGGAATCCTTCCTTAGTTCATAGTTCCGGCGAAAAGATTACAATAAAATTAAAAAGAAGAGTATCTGATAAGACGGAAGCCCATATTACAGGTTTTTCCATATATTGTATAAGAAAAACCTTTTATGTTATGGATAGTGTGTGAAAAAGTTTAAAGAACTTAATAATGAAAATTATAGAATTTAAAAAAGGTATTTTATTTTTAACATTATTAATAAAAAATTATATTTGACTAGCTGTGCAGCAACTCACTGTGTTCCAATCCAGTTTTTAAATTAAAATCTATACCATAAGCTTAACGTGTAATTATTATCATTTATAAATTTTAATTAGACCTTTCAATCGCCGTATGACTCTTTAAAATAGATCAATTAGTTCCCGAGTTTTGTATTGTTGAAAAATGGGTGGATTGACTTATTCTACAGATTTTCAAAAACTACACTGCTCAAAACAATTAAAGGATATTTGAAGTTTTATATAAAATAAAGATATAAACGAATTTTTTTGCCGAAAATAGAAGAAGAGAATCACAAATGCAAATTTTTCTGGTTTTCAAACTGTGGAGTATGCAAATTTTGAGTTCGACGTCAAAAACGTCGCTTCAGCGGCAGCGAATGAAATTTGACTTTCAACTGGATAAAAGAGAATGAAGACAAGGATGATCGGCATTCAGTGATTGCTTTGTTTCGATGAGTACGATGTCTCAGCGAAGTCATTTGACAGATTCAGAAGCTCTGAGAATTGTTGGTAGGTTAGAAGGGGGCCAAACTCAAGCCGAAGTAGCGCAAGCCATTGGAGTGTCACAAAGTGTCATTTCCAGGATCTGGAACCGTTTTTTGGAGAGTGGGTGTGCAGGCCGAAGACCAGGGCAAGGTCGTAGACGGGCAACAACGCAAAATGAAGATCGGTATTTAGCGTTAACAGCTCGGAGACACCGAACCATGAACGCTACTCTTCTCCAACAACACCTTCGCTCGGCTACAGGCACCACGATTTCAACTCAGACTGTCCGAAACCGGCTCCATGCTGTAGGTCTGTATGCTCGCCGACCGATGGTATGTGTTAGATTAACATCAAGGCATCGTCGGGACCGCAGGGAGTGGGCAACCGAGCATGTCAACTGGAGGAGAAATGGATGGAGCAATATTCTGTTTTCTGACGAGTCCCGTTTTTCTGTGCATCCGGATAATAGGCGTATTTTCATCTGGAGGGACCGTGGCAATAGGAATAATCCTGCGTTCGTGCACGAAAGTGTCAGATTTGGCGGTGGAGGAGTGTTGGTGTATGGTGGCATCTCCATTGACGGGCGCACTGACCTCTACATCATTCGAGATGGAGCTCTGACTGGTCGCCGATATAGGGATGTGATCCTCAGACCTATTGTAGTCCCTTACGCTGCAGCAATCGGAGATAACTTCATTTTAATGGACGATAACTGCAGCCCACATCGTGCAAACCTGGTGCAGGATTTCCTTTTCGAGGAAGGAATCGTTCGAATGGAATGGCCAGCGTGTTCTCCAGACATGAATCCAATTGAGCACGTTTGGGACGCTCTAGGAAGACGAGTTTCTGGCCGCCAACAACCCCCACAAACTCTCCAAGAACTGAAAAGAGCTCTTCTGGAAGAGTGGGGCAGAATACCCCAACTCGTCATTAATAGCCTCATTGAGTCCATGCCTCAAAGGTGTTCAACGTTGCTGGCCGCCCGTGGAAACCATACACCCTACTGAAAATGATTTTCTTTGAAGAAAACACCTTTTCTTATTCTTTTTTTCTCATATGCACAAATTGTGTTTTTTTTCCTTTAGTACACAAATGCGCAATAAAATGCATTTTTTTTTCTGCCAAACATGTGTAATTTATTCTCATATAACCTACTATGTCTGTCGACCCTGTATCAATCAGCTAAACAGTTTACCAGATACAAAATCCACCTAAAACTGCAATATCCTTTAATTGTTTTGAGCAGTGTATTTTAGATATCAGGATGCAACAAATTGCATATTGTAGCCAGAGACATTCGCTGCCTGCCCCTGATAAGCTTCATATTTGTTATACAACCGTCTCTGAACCTATTGCCGACAATAAGACGAACTGACAGACAGCCAATAAAAAAATTAATGTTATTTTTGACAATACGTTGTCGTCTAAATAATCGAATGAACTTTGAAATAGATGTTTTCTGAAAATCACAGTCATTCCAACTTTATATATTAGTACAGATAATGTAAACTGAACTATCGTGAATTTTGATTGCAAAAACTGAAATCATGATACCTATTAAATATAAAAATAAATCTATGCTTATAATTAAAAAATAATCTTATTAGAATCAGGATGTTAAGATTGTTGAAGATAAATCTAATTATACTGATGTTATAGCTTTTAATCATAATAAGATCCGATTTTACTTTGACATATAGTTTAAAATGCACAACTACAGGTACACTTTTTTTATGCCTAGATTTACATTTATTACTGTATCTATCCATTTTTCTCTCTCGCATTATATATATCTCTGCCTATTTATCTAATTATTAATGCACCTATTTACCCATCGACATAGCTAATCATACATGGAAAGACAGGCAAACAAATATATATGCATTTGCATGCCAACATATCTAATACTGCCGATAATTAATGCATAATAAGAAAACTATCTGCGATAGTGATCTCCTTGCTAAAATATAATAATTTCTATTATCATGTTGCTTTATTTATTTATTTCTTTATTTTTGGAAACTGATTTATCGTTATTCAATTCTTGTTCAAACTGATTTGTCGTTATTCAAATCTTGTTGCATGCGAGAATGTTTAATAAGTATGATTGTAATTAAAGTTTAAAGAATATGATTACATTAAAACATTATTAACAGTAAAATTACAAAAACAAACAAACAAAAAGAAAGCGTTTTAACCACCTTTAAAATTTACTTTAGTTTTCATATGATTTATGTTTTTAATTTATGCACGTGAGGAACTAAAATTATTTAATTGCTAAAATAACACACTTGACTACCTAATTTAATATAATTTTTAAGTTCAATGAAATAGTAAAACACAAGTAATTAAATGTATACAATCTCTCAAAAAAATCAAAAGTTTTACCATGCTCAGATAGTATATTTAAATATTACACAATTTATTGTCAGTTAAAATTCTTAGACGGTAAACTGATTCTTATATATATACAGGGCCCGCTTAACACTTAGGAATAGGGGAAGCCCGACGTCACACAGGGGCCCCCTATTACTCTACAAATTGCTTTTTTATTTACTAAATCTCTTTTTCGTATGCTTAAATAATTATAAATTTTAACATCAAAGTGTAGAGTAAATAACATTTTTAATATTAAACTAAAACTACCTATATAAAAGTATTTTATTATATGTTTAATTGTAAATAACCAATTTATTTTGTAAATGACAAATATGGAACTACAGTTGAGAATATGTGAACTTCAAAATATTTTTTGTGATTTACAAATTGCCATATAGTAAGAAAAAAAAAGTTTCATAACAAAAAAAATGTATTTCTTACAGTGTTTGAGTTTTTTTTTTCTAAAAATTAGTTTTGAAAAGTAAAATTGGGGGCCCTTTTGTATTTCAGTGGGTAAGCACGGGCTTCACGGGCCTATTCCGTAAACAGGCCCTGTATATATATATATATATATATATATATATATATATATGTATTTCAGTTACAAATTCATTTTCAGCAAGGAATATTCATATATGCATTCCACGATGTATAAATATTTCGTCCCAGTATGGCCATTTTTGTAATAGAATACTGACGCATAGAAGCAAGGTAGATAGAAAAATAAAGGTTATCGTGTTCATTTACTGTTGAAAACATTTACCTCAAAAAGATATTATAAACTGCTGTAAAAAAATTTGCAAAATTTTACGAAAACTAGAGCCCTGATTGATCGGTAGTCAATTTCTTCATTTTATGTTTTAAAATATCAAAAACTAGTCAGTGTGCCTTACTCACACATGGAGGTCTGCACGGCCGAAATTTCCAAGCCCGGGCCCGACCCGATCCATAGGGGGGAAATTTGGCCCGGCCCTGTATATCAATTAAAAGATCGACCCAAGAGCGGCCTGGTATAAAATTTAAAAGTTGAGCCCGGCCCATAGAAAAAATTATTGGCCCGGTATAACAGCTAAAAAGTTCGGCCCGGAAAAACCTAAGATCTCTGCTCGAGCCCGGCCGAGTGAATTTCTACAAAACATTGAATTTTACATCGATTTGGTTAAAAATTTGTCTCGTACGAGGAGTTCTGACCAAAAATACTTATCTGAACTTTTTTTTTATGTTTATAATTTTCATTTGTATAGAAGTGCCGTAGGCTGCGATATTAATTTTTTTAATGAATCTCTAATTGTTGTATGTAAATATTTCCGTTATCATTAATATTGTTAATCCATATTCCATGTATTGGAGAGTTAAAAATCCGAAAAATGCTATACAGTAAAATCTTCTAAGATTGAATCGCATTGGAAAGCGAAAAAAAAATGCGTTAATGACAAGTCCCCTCCTTAGCAGGTGCGTAAATGTATTATATATTCTTTTCTCAGGTATTATTACATTAATTTTGCATGGATTAACACATTTTTTCAGTTTAAGACAGGATTTCGTCATGGGCAGGTTCATTTTCACAGGTTTTACTATATTTGAATTTAGCTGTATTTCAATAAGCCTAGAGATCTACTGTTCTTTAAAAAAAAAATGAATTTTAATTTTAATTGTAGAATAGTGGTGATTTAAAAATGAATGCATTTTTTGCAAAAAATTTTTGGGAAAGGCCAGGCCCGACCCGGCCCGTATAGATCTCTGCGCACAGAACTGCAATGTTGAATTGAACAATTCTACAATAGACGCATTCGCTCTCTAACAGTTGACCCCAAAGAAAACTTTTGCGCTATTTCTAGAGTTGTCTTATGCTAATGGAATGTCCAGTAAATCAAACATCGCAGTACTCTGGATCTAGGAATAAGATCTATATAAATATCCTTAATATTTAATGCACAATTAATTTATAAAAAAGCAAAATGAATTCGATTAAAACTGCAAAAACAAAGCTGCAATGAGTAGTATATACTATGTATTAAGCATTTAAATAGTAAAAATGGTAAATATGATGTGAAGAAATAATGGCAATGATATATGTGAAGCTATACCAATCACATCACAATAGCATTAAAAGTTAACAATACCAACCAATAAAAATGTGTTAGAAAATTGAAATAAAATGTATCAGAAAAGCTCGTCAGTGTGTATGTGTGTGTGACAAAACAAATAAGATAGCAAAATATTGAAGGTTTTGCGTCGAATCTAAATGCTAGGCAAAAAGGTAATAAACTTCAAATTAATTAAATGATTGGAAATATAACAAAGCTACGACATTAAAAAGAAGAAACATTGCCAACAGTGGAGTTCTACCCCCCCCCCCCTTCCCTGCAAAAAAACAAAACAAAAACATGTACACCCTTTACAATGCAAGATGAACCAGCTACCTACGTCCAAAAAACGTGTAAGTAATAGATACTAGAACAAATCTTTCCATATTCCTAAATCAAGTCCAGTACATGCTGTGATCTAAAGTGGTAAATGGCGGAAAAACATACGCCATTAGGTGTTCTGACAATAGCAGACGTTAGCTAAGCAGCACCATAGCTCCAGAATCCGCTACCACAGGTAGAATACAAATATTTATCTCCTTAAATCTTGTAATGTAGTCCGCTTATTTCTGCTATTTTAGCATCTTCGGTCTTTTGACTCCTGCCTGAACCTCTGGCTTGAGAAACAACAGCATCATCACTCTACCTCAGGTTTAGAATCCCTTCCTCCTGTCTTGTTTATCACTTTTCACCCATTTTACACTTTTTTTTTAACTCTCTTTATCACTTAAAATTCCCACTTTCTTTGAATAGCATCTCAACCATCCATTTAATATGATTAGTTGTTACTTCTTCCCCTGTAGCAGTTTTCTTTTAAAATCATTATGGTTTTCGAGGTGACAGGTTGGTAGGTAGACAAGCCGATTTCTTCCATGAATTTAACCTACAGCGGAAAGTGTTACGAAAAAGGAAAACTTGCGCTTGAATGAATATCTTCCCTCAAGGTGTTTTCTTCACTTTCTATTTAATGTGATTATCCATTAGTTCTTTGTCTATAGTGGTTTTTGAAACATCGGGATATTTTTTTGCTTAAAAGTTTTCAGTTAAGATTTCAGTTTGAGCAATTTACTATTAAACTATACATCTGTAAACAAATATCCCCTGAGCATACACTTTTATCTGCTTCTCTAACGAAAGTAAAAATGAAATCCGTAAATTCGAAGTTTGAATTAAAATTCTACAATAGAAGCTATTACCAAGTAAGATTGGACTTTAAATAAAACTTTTGTGTATATGCTGTATCTCTAGCTGTGTTTCATCAGTGGAATTTCTAGTGAAATGCACGTTTGAGCAATCCGGATCTAAAAGTGCGAGTCTATAAATCTAGTAAATAAATAAATCATCTTTTTTAACTGAAGTTCACTTATTTCTGCTGTTTAGGCATCTTCGATCTTCCATTCAGGTACCTCTGGTTTTAATCCTTTAGGGGACAAAGTACTTCTGTTGATAAAATGTAGAAATTGCTAATTACGGAATGACACCAGCATTTTTCTTTGAAACTAAGTAAAGCTTTTCTTCACGTAAATTATAAAAGCAAAATTTTATTCCAAAACATTCTGGTGGCATTTGGGGATTAAAATTAGGTGGGACATATTATATCCCACCACCTTCAAAGGGATTAAAGACCAGATCATTATCTCTAAACTCCTTCTTCCCCTCCTGTTTATCACTTGTCTTTATTTAATGAATATTTTTCTTACTATCTTTTTGCTTAAAGAAAACCGCATTTTCTCTGAATGGCTTCTCAACCATCCATTTAATATTATTATTTATTAATTCTTTACCTACAGCAGTTTCTTAAGATCATTATGAATTTCGACGTGAGTGGGACATATTATATCCCATTTGGGGATTAAAATTAAGTGGGACATATTATATCCCACCGCCTTAAAGACCAGATCATTATCTCTTCACTCCTTCTTCCCATCTTGTTTATAACTTGTCTTTGTTTAATGAACATTTTTTTTTTACTATCTTTTCACTTAAAGAAAACCCCACCTTCTTTGAATGGCATCTCAACCATCCATTTAATATGATTATTTATTACTTCTTTACCTACAGCAGTTTCTTCAGATCATTATGAATTTCGACGTGAGTGGGACATATTATATCCCATTTGGGGATTAAAATTAAGTGGGACATATTATATCCCACTGCCTTAAAGACCAAATCATTATCTCTGCACTCTTTCTTCCCCTCTTGTTTACCACTTGTCTTTGCTTAATGAATATTTTTCTTACTATCTTTTTACTTAAAGAAAACCGTATTTTCTTTGAATGGCATCTCAACCATCCATTTAATATCATTATTTATTACTTCTTTACCTACAGCAGTTTCTTGAGATCATTATAAATTTCGACATGAGTGGGGCATATTATATCCCATTTGGGGATTAAAATTAAGTGGGACATATTATATCCCACCGCCTTAAAGACCAGATCATTATCTCTTCACTCCTTCTTCCCATCTTGTTTATAACTTGTCTTTGTTTAATGAACATTTTTTTTTTACTATCTTTTTACTTAAAGAAAACCCCACCTTCTTTGAATGGCATCTCAACCATCCATTTAATATGATTATTTATTACCTCTTTACCTACAGCAGCTTCTTAAGATCATTATGAATTTCGAAGTGACAGACTGGTAGGCAGACAAGCCGATTTCTTCGAAAAATTTAATCAGTGTCGGAAAGTGTTACAAAAAAGGGAAAATTGCGCTTGAATGAATATCTTCCCTCGAGGTGTCGTCTTCACTTTCTATTTAATGTGATTATCCATTAGGTATTTGTCCCCAGTGAATTTTCAAACATCGGGAATTTATGTTTAGAAGTTTTCAGTAAATATTTCAATTTGAGCAATTTGCCATTAAGCCATACAAGTGTAAATAAATATCCCTGAGCATACACTTTTGTCTGCCTCTCTAATGAAAGTAAAAATGATATCTGTATATTCAAAGGATTAAATGTCGACAGATAACACCGAATTGGAGACCTTAATCCTACTTAAGTACATTATTCACCATGCATGTAATTTGTGAAAAAGCACCTGTTATTCTTTGAAAATGAATATTGGAATTAGCCATAACTTTAACTATGTTGGCTGATTTTATTTTTGCTTCAATGGGATTCAATTGTTTCTCGTTTTCTCATTTTAAATTGATATTTAAGCTTCGTTAAGCAATTTAACTTTATTTTATCTTCTTCTGTCAGTACTTTGATCCAGTGTTTGTCTGCGTTAATCTCTTATAATGAAGGCAGTTTTTTTCTATTTATATGAATAAATAATGGAGGATTAATTTGCAGATAGGCTATCGAAAAAATTGGGCAGAATAGAAATGACTTTTATTTGGGGGGGGGGGGGGGAGGTTAACAGTTAATAAGTAGAAAAGCACCAAGAAACTGTCGTCAAATAATATAACAACAAAACTTTTATTAATATGAACATAATTTTCAGAATCACGATGACCATTTCGGATATAAAATATTAAACCGGACCTTCTTCCGGTGACATTAAGGCCCTACTTCAGTCGCGCGAAAAGACCCGTTCGCTAATGCTATTCCTATGGAAGAAATTTATAAAGGTATCTCGGTCGCATTTCACTATTTTTAGATTATTTTTATGCAGTGACTAGCTGAGGTCGATCTGTATGCAGGACGCTTTCTACTTTTTCAATTTCGTTTACAAGTATTTTTAATCAGGACACTTTCATTTTCAGAACCGGTTCCTAAAATGAAAGCATCCTCTTGAAAAAAATCCCCAATGAAAATCGAAAAAGTAAAAAACGGTCTTTTTACAGATTGATCTCAGCTAGTCACTGCAAAAAAAATCATCTAAAAATATTGAAATGCGACCGAGATATCTTTATAAATTTCTACCATAGGAATAGCATTAGCGAACGGGTCTTTTCGCGTGACTGAAGTAGGGCCTTAAGTCTTTTCTTTTTCGCTGCAAGTGGCTTTTTTTTTCTCTCCTGAAGAGGTGGTTTAAACGAAACGAAAATCGTGATTTTTAAATTTATTTATAAGTTGATATAAAGATAGTATAAATTTGATCGGTATTTCATACATGGAATTTATAGGAAAATAAAAAACCAATGCGTTATTCGGGATATAAATTAAAATTTAGGAAAGTTGTATGCATTAACATCCCAAACGGTCCGTCTTTTTAATACTATTTTTTTTTTTCAAACAAGTTATCTTTTTTTTAAATTTCTCTTGCAAATTTTGTAGAAACTTACCACGAAAATTTTCCTTAAGAAATACTTCTATTTAAAAACGAACCATTTAAAGGCCTGCATTAGTAATTTTTTTTTTTTTTTTTTTTTATAATGAACGGTGGTATAGTTGTATACTTCCGTTACGTGTTACATCTAATTTTCTCAATTCCTTTATACAGGGTGATTCAGAACTATATGTCAAAAATGTAAAGGCCGGTAGAGGAAACCTAAATAAGCAGATTTCGTATAGAAATGTGGGTGCGGAAATGCAGCGTTGTGGCAGTAGAGGGCATTGTTGAGTTTAGCGGATGAAAGCGCTTCGCTGATGTGAATCGTCATTCCCCGCAGGGAATTTGAGCAACATGCATCATTACAGCAATACAAAGCTTGCCGACATGTCTTTTATGTATGGGGCTGCACAAGGAAAAGGCTCACTGCATGTCTGCACGCACTGCATGTCTAACAGCTCTCGAGCTTCTTGGACTATCCTCTACTGTGAGTAATATTGCTTCTTTCTCAGTAAGAATTCTGCGATATCTTCCAGTGCCCGTGTCACGCCTCGAAGCATAAAACGATCTACTCGCGCGCAACTCCCCATGAAAATCTTCGAATGTTCGGCGATCCGGCAGATTCCTACCCGGGAATCTTTCCATGTACATCCTCTGAGCAGCCACTGCATTTCCTTGCGCAGCCCCATACATGAAATGCATGTCAGCAAGCTCCGCATTCGTGTAACAATGCATGTTGCTCAAAATCCGTGCGGAGAATGACTATTCAAGATAGCGAATTGCTTTTATCCACTGAACTCAACAGAGCCTTCTACTGCGTCAACTTTGCATTTCCGAACCCACACTCCTATACGGAATCTGCTTATTTAGGTCCCCTCTACCTGCCTTTACATTTTTTACATATAGTTCTGAACCACCCTGTATGTAACTGAAATTTTGTTATGAAAAAATAGTAATTCTTTTTGCTTAAGAAATATGATTGAATAAATATTACAAGCTTTTCTTGTATGCGCCGATACAGCAGCAAAACTCTGTGGAATTATAGCCAAAAATAGAGTTTTTAATTTGACTTGTTTGCCGTGAATGTGCACATTGTCGTTTTTCACTGATTTTGAAGTATTTTCACTGAAATAGAAAAGATCATGAATTTTGTGTATCATCCGTCCTTAACTTAAAATGAAAGCTTCATTTTTTTAATTAAGTTTTTATTTCATATGCATAAATCTTTTCGTGGGATCTAGTTTTGAAATTTCGCATCTCACCTTAATCCCTAGAACGGCGGTAGGATAGTATATATACCACTTAATTTTAATCCCCAAAATTCCACAATTGAACCAGAATTTTGGAATTGGATTTTGCTTTTATATTGTACTTGAATGAAAACTTTTACTTATTTTCAAATAAATTTGTTCTTAAATCCTGGTGTCATTCAAATGTTTCAAAATTTTAGCAACATAAGCACTTTGCTTCAGAAAGGGTTAAATAAGCAAGGCATTATAAAACAAATCATTGCTTATTTGTATCATCCGTTATAATATTATTAAGGAAATTACCCCTAAATCCTTATAGAATAAAATAAGTTCCAAATAATAAAATTTTTACTCTCAGAAAGTAAAGCTTTCCAGAGAACGACTAAGAGGTAAAATATTTTTTTATGACTTGGAAATGATATAGCAAAATCTACACCCCCCCCCCCCCCAACACACACACACACAACCAAAAAAACAAAACAAAAACACCTTAACTGCATTAAATTTGTTTATTTAAGGCAGTTAATATGTTTTCGAATTGAATAAAAGTAATAACAGGATTTATTATAATTATTATATTTCACGTATTTAGATAATAAAATAACTTGTTTTAGTTTAACAAAGTAACTCATATAATTAAAAATAAGAGTTGTTTTTAAATCTGTAGCTCTATATTTGATTGTTACCTGATATATTTTAATTTTTGATTATTGTTTTGAATAAATTTACATTTTATTTAATACTGATATATAGTTTAGATTTAGGGACAATTAATGAAAAATACGATGGCTTCTGTGCATGTGTGTATGCTTAAGAATTAAAATAAAAAGAGACAAAAACTGTGTTAAAAGAAAAAATCCCTGCCGGTTCGTCCTACAGCCACAGGGATTTCGAAGTTAAATACTAATTTCACCAATAAAAACTAAATCAAGATTAGAGATAAACCCAGTTTAACAATTTTATCTGGCCACTTTTGGCGAGTTTTTAATTTCATATTTCTGTAAGAGTTGGTTCTATAAGAATCGTGTTAATAAGATAATTTTTTCTTCATTCCCTATCAAGAATTTTTCCAAGAATTTTGAGCAAAATTTTATAACTTTGGGGAAAAAAAGCTGTAAAATTACATTTCTTTATTTTCAAATAATTATTTTCAAATATTCTGGTGCGAGTTCAATATTACAGAAACACAATTACTTGCCTCTGAAAGTGTTAACATCAGAAAAGGTGTTTTTTATACTCTTCACGAAAAAAGAGCTGTTATATAAATGTTGAAATTTAAATAATCTGTTTATAAATTAATAGTTTTAAATGAATAGTAAATTAAAAGTTTCATCTCACTTTTTATTTATTTACTATTATTTTTTTTAATGTATAAACCTGTCTTTTATTTTAGCCGTAGTATGTAGAAAATAAATTTTAATTTTAATTTACGTGTAATGTCATGCTAAAATTCAACACATTTAATATTTTTAGAGTTTTATTTTTTAAATATATTTTCCCATAATTGAATTTGGTAATTTTTATTACATTATTTTTTCCATCAATGATTTCTGTATTTTTATTTTGTCCTATCTATACATATAAAAGCTGTTCTTTGTGTGTATGTCCTTTATACAAATCTTCAATTTTTGACGGATTTGCACGAAACTTCATTTACATAGGCTTTAGAACGTGGAAAAGAGCACTGTCTACTTTAAAAAAATCATCAGAACACTATTTATCCCTTTTTTCTACCATGTTCCGTAATTTAACATTATAGAAATATATCTTTTTAATTTTCTAATTAAATCGTTTCTTTCCCGTTGCCACACCCTAAAAAATGACGCAATAATGTGAAAAAAGTAACGATAACGCGTTGCTATATTTTTGCATTTTTGAAATTGACGTCATTCTAAACAGAAAACGCACATCTATATATATATAAGCCGTTCTTTGTGTGTATGTCCTTTATACAAATCTTCTATTTTTGACCGATTTGCACGAAACTTGCTGTGCATACGCTTTGGAACGTGGAAAAGAGCACTGTCTACTTTAAAATATCATCAGACCATTATTTATCCCTTTTTCTACCAATTTCCATAATTTAACATTACAGAAATACCTCTTTTTATATTTCTAATTAAATCTTTTCTTTCCGGTTGCCACAACCTAAAAAATGACACAATAATGTGAAAAAAGTAACGATAACGCGTTGCTATATTTTTGCATTTTTGAAATTGACGTCATTCTAAACAGAAAATGCACATTATTTATATATAAAATAAAAACTTCAACTATAAGAGCGGTAAAATGACGTAGCACCTTAATTTAATTGTTTTTTAAAATTAAAATATTTACTTTAATACAAACAGTCAAATTTCATGAAAACAATTTAGGAACAAGAAAAAAAAAAAAAGGCTAGATATGACCTCACATTCCATCAAATCTTTTCAACGTGTAGTCAATTCACCGTAAATAAATGGCTCCCATATTTTGTTTACTTCTTCGATTGTATACTACAGCCATAATCTGTTAAGTTCGTGTTTTATTTTATGTTATTTTTGGCGTTTAAATTTCGTTTGCCAATTTAGTTATTGAATATTACACGAAAACAAACAAATTCTAAATTAGTTACAATGTTTTTGAACAATTGAGCTAATATTTTGTAATTGGGTTGCAAGCATATAAAAAAAATATGCATGCTTGAAAATTACTTTAAAATCCATAAAAAAAATCTGTAAATTGAGATAAACATTACAAACAAATCTTACTGAAAGTACTTTAGTTTGCTATAAGACGTTGAAACAATCGAATGTGCGAGGTTTAGAGGTTAAATTGTAGTAAAAGGGAAATTAAGTATTGTGTTAGGTTGTTGCCACAGAAAATATGATACCAGGTTACTCATAGACATGTCTTTTCTTTATACTATTGCATTAAGAGTAAACGGGATCATTTTTCGTAATCGGGTTGCACGTACCTTTAAAAATATCCATGCTTGAAAATTACTTTAAAATCCATTAAAATCAGAAAATTGAGATACAATTTTGAAACAAATTTCATTTGAAAGAACTTTTTTCTATTCGACATTGTAAAAAATGAAATTGTGTGATGTTTAGAAGTTAGAAAAATTGCAGTAAAGGCGCAATTTATGGGGCACAATTTATGGGCACTGACATAGTGTTTGTACTTTATATATATACCATGCAAACGAGAATTTCACTAAATGCAGCGCGATTTGGTGGAATTATTATTATTATTTTTTTTCGTATTGTGAGGAAAATCACATATTTTTCTCTTACATCCGGCAAAGATAACGCGCATTCTGTTATTAAAACTCAGGGATTTTACTATGGTTGCGAGACAATAACGTCATGTTTTCTGATTGCCTTTTTAACGTTTTGTGGATGGGAATGAATGCACAAGTTTCAGTTATTGTGATTGCCGTATTATTTCGTTTTAATTTATTTTACCTGGAAGGCTCCTTATAATTGACACGGGCGAAGCCGGGTAGTTCTGCTAGTTTTATATACAATTTGGAGCCAATATTCTCTAGCAATACGTTTTATTACTATCACCAGCCTATATGATTTTTCTCTTGTAAAATATCTCACAATAACTTTTAAACGCATTTTTACTTTCATAGGTGATAATAATTTCTTTATTTTACATTTTTGTGTAACGTTAAACTTATTAATATGCTTTTTATTAAAATGCTTTTAAAAATACCTTATTGCCACTACTGGATTGTGTAATGTTTTATTAACCAGTCTTTTGGCAATATTTACTGTTATTAGTTTATACCCAATTCAGTTTTTAAAAACTTTTTTAAACTTTATTTTACATTTTAACTTCTATATTGTGATTAGTTTATTGGTCCTTCATTTGTGTGACGGTAATAAATATATTTATAATGCTGCTATTTCTTTAATATCTAATAAATAGTTTATTTGAGGTTTAATGCAGTAGATATAGTTTGCATATAAAAGTTTTAAAGTTTTCCCCTTACATTCTTACATTAGTTTTTTTTTTTTTTTTTTTTTTTTTTTTATCAAGTAATTTTTTTTTCAAAAATTACAGATTTCTGATAGCGTTATAATATTTTCAGTTATCGTCTGAAAGAGAAACGTGACCACCAGGAATTTAAAAACTTTCTATGGTCACGTATATCCCTGAACACTGCATTTAATTTTGCTCTTTAAGACATTATGTTTGTAACACATACATGCTGCTTTTGTCTTGCGCTACCATATATTTATAAAACAAGCAATATAACTTGAAAATTTTAAAACATGGTAAAATTGATGCATTAACTTCACTTAAATTTAATATAGATACCAATAATAAATACCAGTAATTGAACAGCTGAACACCAGTGAACCAATTGGCGACAATCAATTTAAATAGTACTTTTAGCCTCATTTAATGATAGTTTCTGCGATTAAATAAAGCGAAAAATACTATTAAAATTTAATGGTGACAATCGGCCCACTGATGTCCAGCTGATCTACCACTGAAATATCTCTTTAAATTGAGAAAACACAGAAAATCTTTGTGTCCCGGAAAGTATACAGAAGCAATGTAAACAATGAGTCGTAAATATGAAAGTTTAATAAAAATAAAATAAGAATAAATAATAATAATTATTATTATAATATAATAATGGTAATGGTAAGGATATAGGATAACAAAATAGCTTTTGAAAACATGAAAAGAAAGAATCAATAAAATTACAAAATAAGATGAAAGTAGATAGGTAAAAGAAAACTTTATGACGGTTGTTAGGCTAAAGTGATATTTAAAAATAAAGATTTCTTTACCCTGTCTCAAGCTTTCCTGCATTTTTATAAGGGCGGCTTTAAAAAAAGAAACAAAGACCAGGTTAACTTAAATTTTCTTTCGCAGTTGGATGCTAAAATAATTTTCATATTCTTTCACCATAGATATTTCTTTATTTTTTTTCTACGATCAAGTTAGTGGGCAACAGCAATTGTGAAGTCACATGAAAAACAGCTGATTCTAAAGGATTAAATGTTTTTTTCATAGGAACTGCTGAAGTAATTCCAATATATTTAAAAAAAAAATAGTTTTGCAGTAGCTAAACTATAAATGGATCGTTCGGCAAGAAATTAAAATTAAACAATTGCGCGATTTCACAATAAATAAATAAAAAACTGTTTTTTAAATTGACAAAACTGAAAAAAAAACAATTGAATTTTCCAAAAAAAATAGAACTGTAAAAAATAACTATTTGTAGTACACACACACATACATATATATAGCAGATAAGACTGGCCTGGCATGGCCTCGGGCTTGGGCTCGATTTTTGTACCAGTGTTCGGGCTCAAAGTAAAAATTTTATATATACACAAATTGAAAAAAACAAATCTTTCTATTTCAGAATAAAGAATACACACTATATGGCCAAAGGCGCGATTTGATCACTTGCGATTTTAGACATTTTCTTAAATATCTAGAAAAATGCATGAGTAATTATCTTGAAACTTCAGGTGTGTAAATAGAATAGTACAGGTCATATATTTCCGTGAAGATTTTTTTCCAGAAACCTCATAGGGGATTGTCAACAAATTGAAAAAGAACGAATATCTTTTGGATAACCCTGTAAAAACTAACGTAGCAAAAGCGTTCAACACAGTAGATTATGATTAAGTGCCTTATTGTAATAAACCGTGTTAATTTTTATGAGAATAGCATGAATATTCATAGAGAAATTAAAGTTTTTATAAAAAGAGTCCCAAATTTTGCCAAGTTTTTTGCTTATAATTTGTAGAGTTCTTAATATATATAAAAAAAAAAAGTTCTTTTCAGAAAACACGACAAACAACATTGTACACTACACCCTGCAATCGAATTAAAAAATAATAAAAATTGGATGGAAAATGAGTAGGTTTACTAAAAAATGTTTCACTGCGCATGCAATCAAAATATAATATGCATAATGTATTAGCTAAGTGTTATATAGAGCAACTTTTGTGAAAGTCTCAAAAACATAGCTTGAAATTTCTGAAAATTATCCTTGAAAGAATAAGCTCGAAATCCGTTGTTCCCAAAATGAAGCAAAATGATGAGGAGCTGTATCCAAATACAGTAGTACGTGCAATATTGTGTATGCTACATTGGCACTAATTAATGGATATATTGATACAATATAGTGTAAAAATATGTAAATGCTTCTTTATAATCCTTTAAAAATCAGTTTGAAAGGTTTTTGAATTGTTATTGACGGTATATAAAATGAAATATTTTATCTGATTATGAAGCCTTTGCACAGTCAATGTTAGTAACATAAAGTATCCGTGGGATATTTCTTATATATCCTCGCTCACGGTTTGAATTCTTTTTTCAGAATTACTGGAAAATGAAACTGATGTCTTTATGCCATAGTTGTACATTGATATTTAAAAAAATAAGAATTGTGATTTTTCCAGATTTCTGCCAGTGGACAGGTATAAATGAAAAATTTGCTATTTTAAACAGTTTTTCAGAGACATGAAAATAAAGTAATGATGTCATGAGGGAGTATTTAGAATTAATATTTCTTTTCTATGTAATAAGTGATTTTTTAAAGAGAAAATTGATCATGAAACAATTTTTAGGTGCGTTCGTAATTATATAAATACGTAGCACCTATAGTCGTCATTTCATCCGTCCATCTGTCTGTCTGTCCGCATATAACAGTGCAAAAACTACCCAACCGAATGATTTGAAATTTAATATATATAATCGTTGCAGAAATTTATCGAGTCATTTCAAATTTTATGAAAATCGAATCAAAACTTAAAAAGATATTAATAAAAGTTTTATTCATTTTATTAAATCCTATCGTACACTGTAAAAAAAAAATCTGTATAGTTACTAAAATTTTTCTAGGAAACTGGGATGCCTAGAACTTTTTATGTAACGGCAACAACAAAAATTCCTGTAACAGACGCCGTTACAGGAATTTTTGTTGTTGCCGTTACATAAAAAGTTCTAGGCATCCCAGTTTCCTAGAAAAACTTTAGTAACTTTAGAAATTTTTTTTTACAGTGTACGTAATTATTTCAATGATATCTCATGATAGATAATGATTCTATGTTGACATGGTGATTACGTCCTATTTAAGACGGAGTCATATTATTTCCGTATTATTGAATTTAATATATATATATATATATATATATATATATAATCGTAATAAATTTTGCATTCATGCATGTTTACATAAGAATGCAGCAGCTATTGCACCAAGATATGAATATGTGTAAACTAATTATAGTACGAACGCACCTCATTTGCCACGTTTGACGTACAATTTCCGACTCGTTTAAATTCTATTAACAATTTCCTGCTGCGGGCTCTGATAACACAAAGTTTTTCGGACTCGAATTTCAAAGCTTCGGCTTGGGCTATAAAAAATGAGCGAACTCATTTCTAATATGTATATAATAAAACTCTTGCAATTAACATTATTAAATCACAAGATATCTGTATAATATAAATTAACAAACAATAAAAGGAGGGTAGAAAATGTATAAACAATATTGCTAAATGCACTGATTAAAAAAAAAGGGGGGGGGGGATTCCAAAAGCAGAAGGTTTAACATTACAAAAAGAAAATAGAAACTTATAGTGTGAAATAATTTATAAGGGCCAATATTCCACAATATAAGTAAGTAGCAACTGATTAGTGTTGCAATATAATAAGCGATTAAGTAGAAATTAATATATTTAAATTGCGCGATCAACTGCGACACCACATATGAAAATATTGGAAAATAAAAAGTGGATCAATTCTGAAATTCACATAAGAAAAGAAGACGTATTATCTCTTCTTCTTTGGTAGCACATCTTCTTTGCGCCTGAAAAAGAATGAAAAAGTTCTTTTTAAAGGCCTTGCGCATTTTTTAACTTTATGGTATTACTTTATGGCATCATTAAGAAGTTTTTGCTTTTATTGTATCGGACCAGTTTACTCAAAATTTTGAAGTTAGCATCAAATGTTAGAACGCTTCTTAGAAAAAAAAACCTTTATCCACCCCATTGATATTCTAAATTCTTATGAATTTTGCGAAATACTGTTCAAATTGTAGTGATTAAGATTAAAACCTGCTGGTTACATGCATTTGAACTTGATTTTTTTTTTAAATTCTTATGTGAAAATCGTGCGAGTTGAGAATAACACAATTACTTTCAATAAGACTGTATCTTATAACCACACATGATTATAAACTAAAGTTTCTAGGTAGATTTAATATTTTTAAAAATCAAACTCTTTTTCTTGTAATATTTAAGATAGGTTATTCTAGAAAATAAATACTAAACAAAAGAGTTAAATTTTTAAGAGAGAAAAATAAAGTTGTTCTAGAAAAAATTGGGAATCTGTGTATTTAACAAAGCATGAATTATGAAAGTTAAAATTACTTGAAAATTGCAGTGTATTATAATGCACTGTAAAAAAAAAATATCTATACGATTACTAAGAATTTTCTAGGAAACTGGGATGCCTAGAACTTTTTATGTAACTGCAACAAAAAGAATTCATATATCAGATTCACGTTTACATGGTAAAAAAAAAAAATCTGTAAGGTTACTAAGAATTTTCTAGGAAACTGTGATGCCTTGAACTTTTTATGTAACTGCAACAAAAAGAATTCATGTAAAAGATTCACGCTTACACTGTAAAAAAATAAATAAATAAATAAATAAATAAAAATAAATCTGTAAGGTTATTAAGAGTTTTCTAGGAAACTAGGATGTCTTGAATTTTTTATCTAACTGAAAAAAAAAAAAAAAAAAAAAAAAAAATCATGTAATTATCCCGGGTTACCGGTAAAATTTTAGTAAGCATACAGATTTCTGTAGCTTTCAGAAACCAGTTTTGTAGATTTACATCTTTTTTTCTGTATAGCGTGCACATAAAATTTTAATAAGCCCACAGATTTCTGTAGCTTTTACAAAAATTAGTTTTGTAGATTTACATACTTTTTTTACAATGTACGATGTTGCAATATAAAAATCTGAGTTTATTTTTCATGCATTATTTTTCTTTATCAAATGTTGGAGAGAGAAAGAGAGTAAAAGGATCACTTGCATCTGACAACCACGTTATTTTCTCTTTCATTATTTTGAAAAATGTGTGAATAATGGATGTTAAATATTTCTGCAAATCTACAGCTTTTATTTAGTTAATTTTCACGCGCTTGTTTGGAAAATATGCTTTTTATTTTCACTGTTCAAAAAGAAAGTCGAATATTATGCAATTTTATATTTCATTTACAACAGCATTCTCCTAGAAGTCTTTGGGCCTATATCCCTCGTGCAGATAATTGGCCGTCATAAATACAACCAACCAACCAACCTAGAAGTCTTTTCTATCTGCGTGTTACTGTTCAAGGGACCTTTAAAATCATTTCTTTATTTTTTGTAAATTTTACTTTAAATATTATTCAAGTGGACACTATATGCATTATGGCATACATTTATCACAAAAAATAAAAAAAATTAAAAAAAATTAAAAAAAAATTTTTTTTTTTTTGAAAAAAAGGGAATTTTCCGTAATATTTTAGATGTTACGGAGAACATTTCAAAATGCCCCATGCTCATTCCATATCAATGAAAATCCCCAATATTTTTTTAGCAAGTTTCTTAGTAACCTTACAGATTTTTTGATTTTCGGTGCAAAAATGTATCTGTTACATGAATTTTTGTTATTGCCGGTACATAAAAAGTTCTAGGAATTCCAGTTTCCTAGAAAAACTTTAGTAACTTTACCGTTTTTTTTTTTTTTTTTTTTTTTTTTTTTTTTTTTAACAGTGTAGACATAATCTTTTCTCTTACAGTAAACTGTGAAATTTTGCTATAGTATTGAGAATGTGTTGGAAAGTGTTTCAGTCTATGCTGTTTGCATGATTTTTTGTTCCTGTTTTTAAATATACTTGCTATTTTCATTCTTCAACAAGAAGGTAGAATATTAAGGAATTTATTCACAAAAAGATCTTTAAAACATGCATCGAATGTTTTTCAAGGAACAACTTTATATTTCATTGACTTTAACAGGATTCTCCTTGTAGTCATTTCCTAACTGTGTTACAGTTGAAATAAAGTGTGATTTATGATTGCTAAATGTTTCTACAAATCTGCCATTTTCTTAAGCGGATTTTTACGTGCATTTGGAAAATGTGCTTGCTATTTCCATTCTTTAACAAGGAATTCGAATTTCCATGGAAATTATTTTTAAATGACCATTAAAAACATGCATAGGATGTTTTTCGAGTAACAGTTTTTATTTCATTAACTTTATCAGCATTCTCTTAGTAGTCCTTTCTATAGCTGAATGGCTTTTGTAGAATAGAGAAATTGTATCTGATCGATGAAAGAGGAAGTCACTATTATCATAAAAAAATGACCGTACATAAACGTATTGGAAAAAATCCTTCAGTTGAATGGTTCTTTCCCTTTTAAATATGAATTATTCTCTACAGTTCAATGAAAGTGGGGCATTCCTTATTTAGTTGAATGAAAAATACTTCGTGATTACATAGCTTCGAATGCGAGATCAATTGGAGTGGGAAAAAATAGTCGTAGCATGAAGTAACGGGTTCTAACAACAAAATTGACCAAATTGTCTTTTATTAAAGGACAGGAAACCGAAAATCAGTTGACGCTAGCTTTCATTTTTTCTAACGCTATTGTTTTACTTTACTGTCCTTTTACGTATTTCTACACATCGACACGAGTAAAGTCTATTAATGAAAATTATTAAGTATTTTTCGATTAAGGATATGTTTAACTGAACTTGGTAATATTGTCGAATCCCGTTAAAATGAACTTCGTGGGGCTGCCAGTATCTATTCGCTGAAATACAGTTCGTTATAAGTTAAATTATTAATTTTCTTTTCATTTTGCAATAATTAATTACACTGTAAAAAAAAATTTGTAAGGTTACTAAGAATTGTGTAGGAAACTGGGATGCCTAGAACTTTTTATGTAATCACAACATAAGATAATCATGTAAAATTACAGAAGTTTCTTCAGTAACTGTTACTAAATATTGCTTAGTAAACGTACTAGTGATTTTTTAGGGAGTTTCCCCAAAAAATTCTTGCAAATTTACTAAATATTGTTTAGTGAGGTTACTAATGCTTGTTTAGGGAGTTTACTAAATAAGTTTTAGTAAATTTATCGGTGAATATGTTGTAAACGTACTATCCATTTTTAGGGCGTTTTCTAAAATTTTTTTTTGTAAATTTACTACATATTGTTCTGTAAATTTCTAACGGATTTTCAAGGGAGTTTCTCTAATTAGTTTTTGTAAATTTACTAAATATTTCTTGGTAAACTTACTAGTGATTTTTTAGGGAGTTTGCTAAAGAATTTGTGGTAATTTTTCCAAAGATAGTTTAGTAAACGTACTAAGGATTTTTTAGAGAGTTTTCCAAAGAATTCCTTGTAAGTTTACTAAATATTGTTCAGTAAACTTACTAACGATTTTTTAGGGAGTTTACTAAAGACTTTTTCGTAAATTTACTTAGTATTATTTAGTCAAAATACTAACGATTTTTTTAGGTAGTTTCCTAAAGAATACTTTGTGAATTTTCTAATGATTTTTAGTACACTTACAAAGGAATTTTTAGTACATTGACTATGAAATTTCTTTGCAAATTTGCGAAGGATTTCATAGTACATTTACTATGAATTTTTTTAGTATTGCACCCAAAACTTTACATATACTTTAGCAAAAAATGTTTGGTAACTTTATTAAAGTACCGTCAGAAAAATTACCAATGATTTTTTAGTGTTGTATCTAAAACAGTTTTTGTATTCTCGCCAGAAAGTTTTTTGTAACCGTGCAAGAGATTTGCAGTAAAGTCAAAATTCTTCGATCAAAATAAGTAATATGGCCTGACGTGTTTTTCAGTAATACCACAGCAATTGTCAGAAATATTTGTATGTTATGCATTAAAAAACTGACTGAAGCTTCACTGTAGATATTCAAATAGGTACAAAATCATTTCCATATTAAATTAGCATTATAACAACAGCAGTAAATAAGCAAATAAGCATAATCAGATCTTACGGTTATTAGTTAAATTAAAAAAGTGAATAGAAACAATAATGAATGTAAAGTATCATTACTAAGTTTATAAAGTATGCCTAAATTTAAAAAAAAAATGTTATCGATACACTGTTAAAAATAAAGTGTGATGTTTCACCAAGAAAATGGTGAAAAGCCACTGAAATTGAGCTGCAACCAAGATATTGGCGATAAGTTTTACCAGTTTATTGGTGCTTTCTCAAATACCATTATATTAATGAAATGTTAAACAATGATTCAGGTTTTTTATAAATCCAATTTTCTGGTGAAAGGTTGAACCATAAATCAGGAATTGTTTTTATCCAATTGTCTGATAAAAGGTTTAACCATAAATCAGGTTTTTCTTTTTAAATCCAATTTTCTGGTAACAGTTTGAACCATAATTTAGTTTTTTTAAATCAATTTTTCTGGTAAAAGGTTGGACCACGAATCAGGATTGTTTTTAAATCCAATTTTCTGATGAAAGGTTAAATCATAATTCAAGGTTTTCTCTATTCCAATTTTTTGCTAAAAGTTTGAATCACAATTCAGGATTTTCTCTCATCTTTATGTGGAATAATTACACCGGATTGTAACTTCCCCCCCCCTCACTTTGGTTTTAAATTTACCATTTTATGGTGTAATAAACCAAATTTCAGATTATGCGAGATTATCTTGCAGTAGGAAAGCTTACTTTTTTTTGTTTTCATTAAACCGAAAATTATTTAAGTTTTAATTATTGAGTCTATTGTCTTTGAAATATATTTAAAAAACAAATGTAAACCAATTTGATCTAATTTCACAAAATAATTGCATTTTTTTCACCACAAATATTACCATTCTGTCCTTTTACATTTTGGAATATTTCTTCGCACTCAGTTACACTTATAGTCCATTTAGTGTTTGCTTATTCACAAAGAAAATATTTAAAAAAAAATTCTTTAGATTTAAATACATACCCTGTTTTTATTACTGTTTTAATTTAAACAATGGCTGAATAAATTTCTTCAACCAATATTAATTTTTGCACGAGTTTGAAAAGGATTTTTGCATAATGCACTTAGCTGCTACTTTCATGATCTGTTTTTTCTCTTTAATTGTTGTGAATCTATAGATGCTGAAATTTTCATATTATGCAGTTTTGAAATTTTTACCTTCTTTTCACAAAACAAAAAATAAAATAGAAATATTTTTAAAATTTATATTGCAACACAGCTCAATTATGCAAAATTAATTGAATATAAAACAACAACAAAAAAAGTTTAGTATTTTTTCTGTTTAACATTCAATAATGAATATAACACATTTGAATAAATAAAGCACAAACATAACGAATACATAATCAAGGTATAATGTGAATACTGAAATAATCAGCATTAAAAAGGCAGCTATAAGTAGCAGAATCCATTTAACCTCTAATATCAGCTAATACAAAATATTACTTTTAACTTTAAAACTTTTTTAAAATACACAATGTATTTCTATTGTATATTAAATACTTACTTTGAAGGGTTAATTTAATAACAGCAGTGTCGCCACCAAGCGACTAATTATTCTTACATATATAAGTATTTTTTCAGTATTCCTAAACGATTATCTATGACGACGATTTATTTATTTTTTAACAGTACTCGTAAAAAAGGAAAATATTCATCAGCAGCAGCCTTGCAATAGCTAAAAAAGAAATGGTTACAGACACTATTAAATAGCAACACATTTAAGTTGGTTTGCGGTATGCCGATCCATATATTGAAAATACAAATTATATAATCATTAAATTATATGTATAGTATGTCAGACTAATATTTACTGTAATATAATATCATTTTACATAGAGTTTCTCTCAGACAGTTTTAGGAGGGTGCTGCACCCTCTCTGACTATTCAGGTCATCAAATATAAAGAATTCTTGAAGCTTAGTATGTTCTGAATCAGGATTTCAAGTCAGGAATAGATCCAAGCATCAGGTTAATTTATCCACCTATTTTAAATGAAAAAGTAAATATTTTAAAACATAAAATATTTCTTGTGCAGACATAACAATAATCAAATTTCACACAGGGGAATTAATCAAAAAATTAAACAGTATATCAATTCAAATCTCTTTTACAAGGAAATCTTCAGCATTTAAAAAATCAATCAGTGTTCGAAATCATTGGTGGTCCGCTGGTCCGAGAACACCAAAAATTCATTCGACCACTAATTTGAAAATTTTAGTGGTCAGCAGAAACAGTAACTCCCCCCTCCCCTCTCTTAGAGGGTCACAGGTAATCTTAAATTTTCCCGTCTCAGAGAAAACGGCAACCCAACACAAATCACAGAATTTTATTTATTTAAAAAAAATAAATAAAACTGCATTAAACCTTAGTTAACTGAAATATTGGAATTAAAATATCTAAATTAATAATTTTATAGTTTTTCTTTATATGCTGTTTATTTAATTTTTAGTTATAATTTTATATTTTATTAGGCTGAAAATTTTGGATAACTGCAAAGAAAGTTTGTAAGAAAAAGCTACAAAATTCTCCATTTGTTAGGTAGAAGGAAATTATTGTGAAATTCTTAAATCAAATGTGGAAAAATATTGCAAAAAGCGTCAGTTGGTTGAGGGAAAAAAATCGTCAATCAATCGTGATTAACAAAAACTAATGCTTGCCATTTGGCTGCAATAGGGTGTTAACGATTTTAATCAACGATTAAATCATGATTTTAATCAACTGATTTTTTTTTAGAAAATTTGTGATTTTCATCAATGATTTTTTATGGTCTGTAGGAAAAGTCATTTGTAGTATATTGAAATGATATTACACTATTTCAAACATATAGGAATTGATACACATCACTGAAATGTACTAAAAGATGCTTACTATAGAACATGATGAGCATAGCATTAATTTAATCGCTTATTTATGGGGGGAAACAAAAGGATTTGCTTATAGTACTGTATAAATAAGCAATAATTGCTGGAAGTTCGTAATCTGTTGTGGTACGAGTTTTTTTAATTTAACTAATTTAGTTACTTCGTATGCATAAAATCTGTAAATCATATACAGGGCTGCAAAAAAGATGTATACATTTCCATTTATTGATGAAATATGTTGAAGGGGAATTTTCAGCTGTGAAAATGCGTTTCTTAAATGAACTAATGTTTAGCGTACTATTTGGTATATATTCAAATTTATAGATCATATACAGCGTTGCACAAAGGAATTCGGATATTTTTCTGATGACTGATAATAATTGCTGAACTTTAATTTTCAAATGTGTTACGTGTTTTGTAATTTGCTTACTTAGCCATCATATTTAACTTTATTAAACGTTGTTTTTTTTTTTTTTTTTTTTGTTACATAATTCTGAATGTGTTGGAAAATTATAATCTGTCGTTGAAGCTTGATTATTTTACGTTCTTGTTAAGAAAAATATTTTTATTTTGTATGTGTATATATATATATGTATATATATGGGCGAGTTGTAAAAAACAGGGTAGGTGGGTTAAGCCGGGTAGCGCAGATCCCTCCTTCAGTTGTACTTCTGTCTATCAGCCAACACGAGGAATTACTTGTCGGTAACCATTATGGCATTTATAGCTGATTGAAACGTTACTGTGTGCGGTTTTTTTAGTGTGAAGGAATTAGATTCAATTACTCTTAAAAAATTGTTTTATTTGATTCTAAATTTTACGCGTATAACCACTATTTTTCAGCATATTAAATATTCCTGAGTACTACATCTAATTCTTTCCTTTCCTGATAATATTTAAAAATTTTTACTGATCTTTTGCTTATAGGATTAAGAGTAGTGACGCCATATTTTAAACTCTGTCATGTTGGGGTAAAACCGAGTACTTAAGAGTGGGTCAAAACTGGGTATTCCCGATTTTGTCCGACACTCATAGAATGTTTTTTAGTAAAGTTAATAAATTAGCATGGAATTTTAAATTGCATTCTTAATGCTGTTAAGTTATAATATAATTCTAAATCTATCTAGTTATAATGAAAAAAAACTAATTTTGATTTTGTTTTATATTAAAAAGTGGGTCTAATTTTTAACTTACATTTATGAAATTAAATTTGCAATTATTAATGAACAAAATAATGGTACTAATTAAGGCATAATTTTATATTATGGTTATTACATTTTAATAAATATCTTTCTAATCTGATGTGTAATAACTTGCGTTATAGGTCCACTTAAAATGCAAATATATTTCGTGACTTGTTTCTCTAAATAAAATAATCTGCCCAAATTGACAAATAATCCATAAAATCTCAATCCTATATAACTAGGTTATATAATCTATAACAGGATTTTTTTTTATCAAATATTAAACAGGCAAGAAAAAAACCTCTTGATGAATGAAACTTTCCCAGACTCATTTGCTGTATATAATAGGAGTGGATGGATTACGAAATTAGGTCTTTATTTTATTTCGTTTAAAAATGTATAGATTTTTCCAATCCTTGTCCTGAAAAGCCGGTTCTTTAAATCCTTAACAGGTGTTCAATTCATATAAAAGAATCCTCTTAATCTAGTAAGAGAAAGCAATGTATTTATATATGATTCTTTCCTTACGCAACGCATCGATTTCAACCCCTTGATGTGTCATTCATGCATCTCTAAGCTCATACTAAGAATAAGAGGTGAAGAAGTGGTTATTTTCCAACTCTGCGCGATCTGTAACAATTTACCAAATTGGAAAATTATTTAAAAATGCATTTTCGAGAGCAGCAGTTGTAAATACTGCAATCAGAAGGTTCGAGAAAACAGGGAGTTTTCCCTACAACAGTGTTTTTCCAGACGATCTTTTCGATCCTTCGGAAGTGAGAGAGAAACCCATGAAAGTCATGATAACACACCTAGGTCTATGCAGCCACAGGTTTGCATAGCTGCAGAAATAAATATTTCTGAAACATCACAGGATAATAGGCTCAACCTTCTGAACATAAACGAGCTGACAACATCCAGCGTCTTTCACGTCGAGCTGCTTCCAGATGCAGCAGTTAACATCACAGTCACAGACGTCATCACTCATTCAAAATTTTACATCTACAGAAAACATTATTAAAATTATCCATTCGACATCTTCAGACTATATAGCCCAGCAATCTGTATTTCCAATTTCGCCTAAAATGTTATTATCCCCTTCTAAGGAAGGCTTTAGAATTGAGAAAAGAAAGGGAAAAACTTATTTTGATTTCTTCTTCCTATAAATTACAGGTCGAAACAGATATTAAGGAGAAAAAAGCCAAACAAACTGCAAGACGGAAAAAGAAGCTTCTTTAAAAGAAAAAAAAAGAAACCAAAAAAGATTGCGGAAACATCTTCAGAAGAAGAGGAATGAAACCTGTATGTTTTGCTATAAACTTTACTCAAATTCTAAATCCAAATATGATGTTTGAAATGCCACGGATAGGCACACGAAGCATGTAGTATTGCAGAAGAATATGATGACAAATTCATCTGTGATTTTTGAAGCTAAAATAAAACTCTTAAACGTACAGTGTAAAGTAAGCAGGCCTATACAACGTAGAAAATTTTCCAACGAATTATTTTTTTTTACACATGGAAGAACACATGTGCAATTTCGTTTTGTTAAAAATAATAAAAATGTATTTTTTACTATATTAAGCAAGACCTATTTGACCAAAATGATTTTTCCAGTAGTTTTATATGGATACCCAGTTTTACCCAACCAGCGAGGTAAAATCGGATTTTTGCATACGTTTGAAAAAAGCTATTTTTTATATAAACAATTATATATATATATATATATATATATATATATATATATATATAATATATATATATATATATATATATATATATAATTGTTTATATAAAAAATAGCAAACAATATATATATATATATATATATATATAATATATATATATTGTTTGAAAAGAATGTTTTATTATAGCCAAGGATTCATTTTACATTAAAAACAGTGTTCAAAGTTTGTTTTCCCATTTCACAGCATTTGAGACTAACAAACTTATATGGTACCCAATTTTGCCCCACCTTCCCTATATATATATTTATTTAAAGGATGCTGTAGAAGAAAATAGCATGAAACATTTATTAGCTCCTTTCTACATCTGTTTCTACTAAAATTTTTGGTAACATGCCATTTATCTTTTAAAATAAGCAATTTTTCAATTCGCATGCACATTACTGCAGTTATCGCGATATATCACCAATATTAACACGTTGATACATTCCTATATTAAATTTACGATATTCTCCCCACCTAGCAGTTAAACTTTTGAAAAAAAGATGAAAAAAGGTTTTCCGAAAATTTGTAGCAATTTATTCCAGGATGATATGTTAGAAGTATCGGCAAATATATATATATATGCTCTAAAAGTTAAAATCTTCTAACTGATGATGCAATTGATTTTTAAAAACATGAGTTTTAACTCTCAAATACATTGGTGAGAGTAGGTCACTTCGCGCCTCACAAAGACTATTTTTTCTACCATAAAAATAACTAAACGTCCGTATTTTAACACAATCTTTTTTAGAGCAACTCAACAGGCCAGATTTACATTTACTTACGAAAATTTCAAAACATTCGGACAAATATAAATATTTTTTACTAAATAAAATGTGCAAAAACTTCGTCAAAATTAGCAAAAACCTCAGTTACATCGTGGTAAAAATCTTACTAGCCTTTTCCCACTAAATATTAATGTTTTTTCACTCGGGCTACGAAAACATTATGTTTTTAACATCTAAAAATTTCAAAGAGTTTGGATGATAACGGCAAACTTTAAGAATTTAAAATACTGGAAGAACCTTGTCCCTCCCCCACCTCCCTTTCCAGTCATATTTCAAAATTACACATAAGACTCCAAAAATCAAATTATGCAGAATATTAATACCAAATAATAATAACAATACCAAAAAGCATATACTTTCAGTTCTCTTTGAAATACTGCAATACATTTAAAAAAATACAAAATTAATCTTTAAAAAAAATCCATTGTCCGAAGTCACTTTTCTGTTTTTCTGCGCATTTTACTGTACGACTCACATTATGTATATATTATTTTAAAATACACGATGTTATACAGTAGCTTTGAAATGATCGAGTATTCATTTGATTCAGATATAAATGGATTTAAGGGTGAAAAAAATTAGTTTGAAAAGAAAAAAATCCCACCAAGATTTTGATATGAAAATAAAATCTATATCTACGTATATTATAAAAATATATATATATCTGTGCGTAACGCTGACGTCATTTTGCAAATGGCAGCACTTTGAAATCTGTAATGAAATTTAGGTTTTGCAATTTCCGTGTTCAGCTCGTCGTCAGCTTAAAATTCCGAGTAAAATGAGAACTACATTTAACATTTTTGTTGAACATTGTCACAATTCTATTTCAAAGACCCGTGATCGGGGGATGTAACTCACAATTATGTGGGTGGGAAACTGGAAATTGTTTTAATCCCTTCCGTTTAGGTCTAAAATGAAAGTACTAAATTTTATCCCACGTACTAGGCGAACATTAGAAAATATGTACATATTTATAGTCGAAAAACTCTTTTTTTTTAAATTATCTTAACAATATCCCAGAACAATTCTTTCAAAAACATTGTCAATACAAATGTCGTAGAATTTAAAATTCTGAATAAAATGAGTACCCATATTAATATTTTTGCTGAACATTAAGGTCGCAATTCTATTTCTAAATTTTGTTTTAACCGCTAATCAAGAGAGAGAGAGTTATCAATCCGCCATGCCTCCATTTATTACATACATGCATTTTCTTTAAGTTGTTGAGGCCCTCGCGATGTTTCTGTAATTATGTTAATGCTTTATTTTGTATATTTTGAGGATTATAATTTAGTAGTTATCGAGAAAGAGGTACATAATTGACAGCCGTTTTACATGCCATTTCTCAACTGATATCGTCAACCTTAAACCTTAGTTTAAAAAAAAAAAAACGTAAAGCTTAATACTTTTTTTCAATATTCCGAAGGTTTTAAAATTTTATGAATTTAACTTAAGATGCTCGTATACTAGTCGAAAATAATTTTTATTAAAACCATCTTAGTCCTTTTCGTTAAATATCGAAGTTTAAAATCGTGCTATTGGTTGACCAGTAATTCCTCTAGCGACAAGAATCCTGCACACTCATTTGTTCCCCCGCTCCTCCCCACTATTTTCGACCTCCTTAAATGTGATGCATACGCACTGTTATTCGCTATATATGTCAAATTAAATACGACGCATAATTGAAATACAATATCAGAGATCATAAACAATATTTCCCATCATTTACAAATCATTTTTGAAATATGCTAAAAATCATGAAATTGTTATCGATAAATAAAATTTAGACATAATAAATTAATCAAAAATGAAGTAAAGTGCTTTAAAGTAATTACAGTCAATTCAATAAGTGAGATTTATTGCTATCATAATCATTCTGTAAATTGCTAAGTAATATTTATTGATGTTCTAATAATTTTGTAATTCATTAAGTGTTGTTTATTGCTTTATATGTTTATCTTATGTTGCGCAGCTGTGCCCAATGACGTCAGACACTCTTTCTGACGAAAATGTAAACGAGAAATAATGTTAAGTATGCATTAAAGTTTTGATCATGTAACTGCTTTTCGTAATCTTTGAATATGTGTTATTTTGTTGCTTTGGACTATAGTTAATTGCTATGATAACTACAGTTGTAGTTTTTATGAATTTGAATTTAAGTTATTAGAGATAACAAAATAATGCACTTTTTAAGTTATCTATTTGTTCGTAGCGACAAAGCCGCACCTAGTAGGGTGGGAAAACTTAGTACGTTTATTTCTAATCTATGTCGAAGGGATTAAAACAATTTCCATCTTTCCCGTATTTAATTCCGAATTCAGCCTTTTTTTTTCATTTCCTAGCACTGGGCTATAATCCGTAATCAAGAGTTTAAGCCATAACTCTGAAAATATCCAAAATAAAGCCTAAAATAATTAAAATCCTCAAATAGTACCTCAATAAATTAAAATATATATAGGAGAGATGGGGCACATGTGAACATTTCGCATAAATATAGCTTTTTCTCATGACTGGACTAATTTCTATAAACAAAACCTACTCAATATAGTAAATAGAACTTTCTTTTATACATGGTAATTTTTTAAAAATCACCTGTATAGTTCTTACATTTTTTAATAGTTTTATAGATTCGAAAAATTGTTCACATGTGCCCCATCAGCGGGGTAGTTGTGAACACACGTGGGGCACATGTGAACACAAGGAAAAATATCCTTTGACATGCTTTTTATTCTGTTATTAATTTGTCATCGTAATGATTAGTTAATTACCTCTGAAATTCGCCATATAAAAGTAATATATATATATATATATATATATATTTCTCTAGTTTCTGGGTGATATGTTTAAGCAAAAGATTATGAAATGAAAATAAGTAGATTTTGGGGTTGGAGGCTTAGATGATTCATTAAGTATTGCTGAAATAAAATAAAAAAATAAAGAAGCAATTTTAAAAAAGAAATTAAAACTTAAATTTTGCTTAGGGGTTTTTGTTTGGGGAAATTTTTGGGGAGGGGGCGTTTACATACAATTTATCTCAAATCTGCGAAATACGAAAGATTCCCACTGCTGTATTTGCCTTATTTACTTGTAAATTATAGATAAAGAAGGGGTTTTTAATGATTTTAAAAAAAGCTCGACTATAACCCCCCCCCCTCCCCTAACTTCTTTTCCTTTTGAAAGAGGGGAGGGGGGGTTGCAATAGGGATTTTACGGTAGTTATCAGTTTAAAAATTTTACTTTCTTAAAATATTACTCATATGTATCTCCATTCAAAGCGTCATATACATAACTGTTTTAGATATGGAAGTAAGCCATCATTGCAAGTTTAGAACAAATGTATTACAAAAATTTGCAAAGTTGTTCAGGGTAATACTTTTGTATTAAGAATGCATAAAAAATATTGTTGTAAACTGTTTAGTAAAATAATATGACACTTATTGGATTTTAGAAAACATTGAATATATTTAAAGTACAATTGAATGTAAACGAGCTTGTTGCTCTTTATGTATTTGCTGAAAGATGTGTTTGATGAAGTTTCAATGCAAAATCAACTTTGTGTGAAGAAAATAGCTTTTATTTCAGGAAACTTATAGGTAATGGAACTGACATTATTTATCATTAAGTTAACTGAAAGGAACAGAATCACAGAATGATTATTGGGGCACTTAAGTACTGTTCATATCTGCCCCAACTTGTCTGTTCACAAGTGCCCCACTTTGCTGCTTCTGTTAAATTGATAAATTATTAACATTTCTCAAATTTAGAAGAAAAAGAACTGTATTAAAAATATTTATTAGTATTCATAGTGCATGTTAAAACACTCAAATTCAAATAAATGAATAAATAAAGTTAAACGCTTATGAACTCGGAAAAAAGATTTTACTTTTGAGATCTAAAAACAGTGTTTTGGCTACAGAGGACAAACAAAAGGTCAAAAAGCTTCAAAAAATTTTTACCGTATGTCTACAGGTGTCATCTTTAGTAATTTTTTTCAAATAAAAAAACTTACAATAACCATTGAAAAATTGCGATGTTCACATCTGCCCCTTGTTCACATGTGCCCCCATCTTCCCTATAAATTAGAAACAGGGTGAACTGATAACCTCGTCTGTTCTGGCTTCAATCACTTGATTAACGAATTGGGCAAAACTTTGCAATATAATTGTAAAAATTCAACAAAAATAATAAGTACACATTTCAATCAGAATTTTAACCTCTGCAACATCTGTATTAACAATGTTTTTAATAGAATTAGATTTTTTTTTAGATATTGTTATGGTAATTAATAAAAATGTGTTTTTTGACTATAAATCTGTACATATCTTCAACCACTCACCTAGTAAGAGGGGGAAAACTTAGTACATTCATTCTAGACTTAAAGTAAAAGGATTAAAACAATTTCCAGCTTTCCCCTAATTAATTCCAAATGCGGCCCTTTTTTTCCTCCCCTGCAACTGGTCTATAAAGAGTTTTAAAGACTTTAAAATTCTATGCGCTCTAAGTTTTTTTTTTTTTTTTTTTTTTGGGGGGGGGGGGGGAGAAAAATCTTGATTATTTATTGTGACAATAAAATGACACAGAACAGATATATATTTTTAATTTAAGCAGTTTTAAAGAGTTTTGAAAATTTAAGTATTACTGTGAGAGGTGAAGAAAACGGGGAAACGAAATTTTGAAGGTGAAATTCAGATAAAATTTTAATGAAATGGATATGATGGAATGAATAGTTAATGAAATTTATGACTGATTATTTATTCACTTAAAGTAACAAATACAGTAGAGCATTTTTTTTAAACCTGTAACTGATATCAAAGAAATTGTCACATAACTAGTGTGAAGCGGTCTGTGAGACCGCTCCAACGAAAGATGAATAAAAGTCGCGATAAACTCATAGGATGTTTTTGTACTAAACTTTTTGCACAGGAGTGTTATAATTAAAATTCACATATTCAAAAGTCTCTGGTGTTAGTACTAAGTTTCAAACGAAACAAAATTTCAGTAGTGTTTGTAGATAAGCTGAAATTTGCAAGTTAAACTATGAAAATTGAAAAAAGCAGTGGTCTGTGAGACCGGTAACATCAGTTAAAGGATAAAAAAAAGTTTTAAACAGTTTAAACTTTGGTATTGTGGAGAAGGGAGTAAAAAGGGGAGGTGAAATTTCAGAAGAAAGGTTAGCAATGGAGGTTTTATCTTTATTATTTAAATAAGAAATGAAAAGAAATGCAGAAGAGTTCCACCACCGATTAAGAAATAATATGACAGTAAAGCACTTTTAATGACTTTTAAAAATTTGTGTGTGAAAATAAGCACTTTCAAGCACAAAAAAAATCCTTTTTGAAAAATGCAAGTACTTTTAAGGACCGTACGAATCCTGATATATTGAAAATTTCCCGACTACAGAGCAGTCCTGTACGGGTCAAGTTGCAAAAGACACAAAACCGAATATCATTCTTAAGTCAACCCGCAACTCGACCCGAACCCTCCAAAAATATTTCCTCGATCCGCAACCTGACCAGAATCAGCCAAAATAATTTTCGGCAACCTGCAACTCAACCCAGACTTATTTCACCCGAACCCGAAATAAAAGGAAAGGAAATCGTGTTTTATTGATATTATGAAATGTAATCTACAGTTACATCTCTAATAACAATTTATGTTTTATGTAGGAAAATGGACAAATGTATATACTTTAATATCCAAACATATGTGGGTATCATGCCCACAAGTATTTGAAGTGAGGACAGCTTGTTAAAAAGCGCCATCGGTATTCACCATCATGGTTGATCTCAATGGCGCTTGGTGACAAGTTGTCCACATGACTCACAATCACATGACACACCTAAGTTATGTACGATAGGTGGGGGGCTAAAGTTACGCACTTATCATTAATTTTGATTTTTAATGAACACATTGATCTAAACTTATGTGATGACTGATTAAAATGTTTTAAAACCTTCGGCACGTTCCACTATGTAACGACATTCTGTCAAGTTATAATTCCGTGAGAAATTGTAATTTTTAAAAAAACATTGCTCTGCGTATATTTGCCCCAATGGTTGGGCTAAAAGTACGCAGTGATGAGGCAAAGATACGCAGTGAGCATTTTTGCCCCATTACGGCCGGATTTTGCCCCATTTTCACTAAAATGAATGAGTAATGTAAAAGCATTAGTAAATTTCGATAGTATGTAAACTGAAAATTCTAAACTAGACCATGAAAAAAACAGCGGTCTGCGGAATCGCAAATAGCAGTTAACCTCTAACTGTTGTGATAAAAATTGTTTCATAAATACTGTAAACGGTCTCCGAGACCGCTTAATCGTTGATTGAATAAAATGGTTGACTGACTCATAAGAGGCGGTTTCTGCGCTAAAATTTATGCAAAGGGCTATTATAGTAAAATTTCCCGCATTCAGAAGTCTTTAGCTATACTTCTAATTTACCAAACGAATCAAAATTAAACTAACATAACTACTTAAATTGAAAGTTACAAGTTAAACTGTGAAAACTGAATATTGCAGCGGTCGGTGAGACCGTTAACAGGAGTTAAGGATTAAGGTTTAAAACAAAAGCGATTCATGAAACAATATTGATTTTTAAAAGTAGGTAGGTAGATACCTACGTTCTATATTTAAAAAACTTAACTAGAAAAAGGAAAATGTACTTTACTAACTTATATTAGTTAAGTAGCTATTATATTTCATATAATACAAATTTAGAACTTGTGGAAAGCTTTGCATCTAGCTAAAACAATAGGGCAATGTCCCGTATCTTAAACATGTGCGTATCTTTGTCCCAAGAAGGATGCGTACTTTTACCCTATTCTGCAGTATTTTGCTTAACCGGCTACGCATAAGTATAAAAAAATGTGATCGAGGTAAACTGCGGCATTTAGAAGCTAAAAATCTTTCGATCTCCACTAAAATTTTGGATTTGTAAAAATTCCAGGTACTGTTAGCTAAAGTATAAAGTGAAATTTTAAAAATATTAGATCAAAATTCGAAAATTTAAACTTACCTCATTTTCTTAGCACAAATTGCTACTTTTTATCAAAGGTTTAAACAAATGACTAGGAGACTTGAAACAAAACTGCCACCTATTGGCCAAGAGAGCCGAAATGTTACTTCATATGAAATCAGCCGGTGCGTATTTTTGCCCCGCTCGTATCTTTACCCCTACCTACCCTATATCTCTCTTTGCATGAGAAAGTAAAAACTCGGCATTTTATCGCTCAGAAACTCACGTAAAATTAAAATGTTTATATTTAGGTTTTCTCCAAGTCTAAAATTTTCACAAAAAGTTTGAGCAGAACAATTTTTCAGATAAAATAAATACATATTTCAATATGAATGAGTTATTATTAAATTTACTCCTTAACCTTTAACTGATGTCACAGAAATTGTCACAACTAGTGTGAAGTTGTCTGTGAGACCGCTTTATTGAAAGATGAATAAAAGGCACGATTAACTCATAGGATGGTGTTTTTGTACTAAACTTTTGTACAGGACTGTTATAATTAAAATTCACCTATTCAAAAGTGTCTGGTGATGGTACTAAAGTTCACAACGGAACAAAATTTCGGTAGTGTTTGTAGTTAAACTGAAAATTGCAAGTATATAAAAAATTGCAAAACTATAAAAAAAAAAAAAAAAAAAAAAAAAAAAACGCTGTGGTCTGTGAGACCGGTAATATCAGTTAAAGGTTAAGAAATAAAAAGTATATAAAAAATGTGATAAATTCTTTTTATTTAAGGCACAGTTAAGAACGATTTTTTCTTCTGTAGGAATAGGAAAAATATTTCCAACATTTCATTTTTCATATATACGCAAACACATGTATAATATTTCTGATAGTTTTAAAACACATACCCATGATACGTGTGTATAGATAGAGAAGTGCCCGACATTCAGAGTTAAAAGCATAGGAGAGAGTATGGAGGAATGGGACACCTTTTACAAAAATAAGAAAAAGAACTTTGTTTGACACAAAAACAATATTTCAGTTTATAGAATACAAAATGAAATACTTTCTATTGTCCTTGAACAATGTAGAAACATAATTTTCAGAAACAATTTTATAATTAAAGGAATGGAAATATAACAAAATTTAACTCATAAAGAAGAAATATTTACTTGCATCCTAATTTGAAATCATAATCAAGATGGATGCCTTGAACATCTCTGTGGCTGCGTGAATAGTCATTACGTCATCATTGAAGTCCTTTCTGATTGGCTCACAGTTGATACTAAGATATTTCATGTATTTACTATGCGAGTGGTAAATATTATACCCGGTTACAGGTAAAATTCTAGTAAACATGCAGATTTCTGTAGTTTTACAAAAACTAGTTTTGTAGGATTACAGATTTTTTTTTTTTTTACAGTGTAGATTCAAAATATCTCTAGCTTAAATTATGAATACATATTGATTCTCTAGTGCAATTGGTAATATACCTTTCATTACATTTACACCAGTCTTGTTCAGTACACTCTAAATAAAAAAGAGTGACTTTTCACTCCTGGGGGGTAAATACTCACTATATCGCAGAGTCAAAATATGCCCAACCTCTTTAGAGTGACTATTCATTCTGAGCAAAGGGGGAATTGTGAACTCTCTGAAAGTGGGAATACTCACCCCTGGGAAGTGAATATTCCTCTAAACAGGGGTGAATAATCATTCTTTCGGAGGAGTGACTATTCACTCTTGCAAAAAGAGTGCGTTTTTTCACCTCTGGTAGAGTGAATAGTCACTCTTTCATAGGAATGAATGTTCAATTTTTATGGAATGAAATCTTTTTTATGTTGCTTTTATGGGCATTTTAAAAGAATTATATATTTCAGAGCATGCAATGAAAATAGATACAAGCGTGGTAAAGATTGGAATAAAATACTTTATTGGCAATATTTATTTAATTCATAGTTTGTAACACTAATTGAACTTTTAAGGAAAATTTCAATTAAAGTTACATATGAACTAAATTAGATTACTGACAGAAATAAACTAAAATATTTTATTCCAATCTTATCTCTTGTGTTTTCTTTCATTGCATGCCCTATAAATATATGACAGTTTTTTTAAAAAATGCCCATAAAGGCAAGTAATTAACCAAAATCTTAATCAGTTAATATTATTTCTTTCTTCTCAGATATCCATTAAGTTGTATTTAGTAGGGGAGACCGGGGCTAGTAGGCGCAGTTTTTATTTTTTGATTTTTATAATTTTTTTATTTAAGTTTCTTAACAAACTTTAACTGCACTTTTAAAGAACAGACATTTGGCTATAAATACTCGGAGTTTTGAGTTTGTAGTTTTTGTAATTTATGTTTAGCGAAAGCCTAAAGTAAAAGGAAAATTGTGCGCCAACCTACCCCGTCACGGGGCAAGTTGCCTATATCTATGGGGTAAGTTGGCACACTCTTTATAAAAATTTAAATGAAGCTCAAATAAGACACGCAGTTAAGCGAAATCAATTTCATTATTACCAGTAAGTTTAGACTAAGGCGTTATAGCCGTACAATGTAAATACTGAATTATACAGACATAAAAATAATGAATGAAACATTAACATTGAGTAACTTCTATCCTACTCTATATAATCATCAGAGTTACAGTTGCCACAAATAAAAAATCGAGTGTCGTTTGGGCAAGCCACGTGTTCCCAAAATCTTGCATTGCAACCACTTTTCTCGTTGTTTGCTGATTTTCAAGCTACCGGTGCACATCAAACACCGAGCCAACTTGCCCGTGTTCAATGCGCCTACTTGCCCCATAATAAATTTCTTCACAAAAGGGACACGTAATCCTCTAAGCATAAATAATCCAAGTAAATCACATATGGGGTAGGTACAGTTAATCATACACTGGGGAAAACTGCACAAGTTAAATCGCAATTATTAAGATAAGTATTAGAAATTAGAAAAAGAATGAAGCAACAAAAAATTACTCATAAGTGCAAAAAACAGAAAAATCGTAATAAATGTCCACTGCTCGTAGGTAACGAAAACGATGCAAAACTACATTGAGGATTGTAAAAAGCAATAAGAAAGGTACTCTGTGACTGGTTGCGCAATCTATCCACAAACAGGCGATTTATGAGGACTGCGCCTACTTACCCCTGTAGCCAACTAGCCCCGGTTTCCCCTATTTTAATAATTCCCGTGATGAACGTTAATGACGTTCTTTTTTTTTTCCATGTGGAATTCAAATTTTAAAAATTTAGATCTCAGTATTGATTTCTAATGAATATAAATCTGATAAAACGTTATTGTTTACTGTATTTTAGTTACTTTTAATGTTTTATTAATAACTGTATAATAGGTGGATGTTATATGATTAACAATATTTGATTACATTTTAATTTTTGTTTTCAATATAAAATCTTATCTTTTTACCATACTTTTCAGTAAAGTACCGCTATTTTGCAGAGTCCGATTGTTCTAAAATATTTTTAATTTCCGCACTTAAAAAACATGTTTATCAACTCTTTAATAAGTTCTAAACTTGATCTAAATATTAAGAATGTGTAAGAATTTGATGTGTCTTGTGATTTGTCATTGTTTTATTAAATAGGAACATGGAGTGTAAATGTTTATATTGATTATGTATATATTTTTCTTTTAAATATATTCCTTAACTTAATCATGATTTCGAACTTTCTTCCGCTATTGCTGCAATAAAGTATATTAATACAATGCTTTTATTTATGGAATGACATGAAAAGCCACATTTAATTAAATTTTTTCATTCCCGTATATATTGTATTCGAAGGCCAGTAGCGTAGTGGTCAGCACACCTGTCTGCCATGCTACAGGTAGCGAGTTCTGCTCCCGACTGGGCAAGGTTCACTCAACATTTCATCCTTTCGGGATCGATAAAATGAGTACCAAACTTGCTTGGTGAACAAAACACCGAGGGTCTCGTGTTGGGTTGACCACCTGGCCGGGGCACATGCTACATAGCGCCTCGGGGATCAGGGTCAAGTAAACAGAGTTGGGCACTGTAGGCCCTGATACTTCATAGATCGTACAGCCACATGTTTATTTATTTTTTTAATATATTGTATTTTGTGAATATGATCTAAATAGATTTCGTATGTTTTATAGGATAAGACTGATCTAGGGAATAGAAAAAAAGAAGGAAATATGAAAAGAAAAGACTACATAATGTGTTGTTTTTATTCTTTGAAAAACATTTTTAATGTAAAAAATAGTTATTTATCTCTTTAAAAAATATTCAATCGTATGTTATATAAGTAATAATATGAACTTTTTAAAAAATATACTAAAGCAGTTTTATTCATAAACTTCATATCAGCAGAAAAATCATTTTATTTCAATACATATCATGTCCCCTTTTTTAACGCCAATAACTACGTGTATCATAAACGTAGAAAATGCGTTTACAATAGAAAGAAATTTAGTAACTGATGCGGAATATCTATAATTAAATATTTTGATTAAAATCCTAAACAGCAGAAAAATGCTTACATACAATTTTAAAAGATGAATATACCAATTTGAAAAACCCTAAAAATAATAATTAGCATTTTTGAATTATACTGTTAAATAACAACAAACTACAACAGGTGAATTAAATGCATTATTAGATTTAACAATGTCTCAAAAATAGGATTTTAAGTAATAATTTAAAATATTAGTAATAAAAAAAATCTTTCAAAAGTTTCCCTTCTTAAATTAAAAACTGTAATATGTAAAAAGACATTTTCCCAGTATAATACTATTTTTCAATCTGTAACCTTTTCGTAATATCATAATACTCGAATATCATATTTAACTCCAAAATAGCAATAACGATAAATACTGTAAGTGTTTATAATCAGAAAACAGTAAAAAAACTGAAATAATCCAACGGTACAAATCGCTATCTCAATACATTTTCATGAATCAAGATATCTGTCATTATATGTGTCAGCATTTTAAACGGGAGATATTCCAAGTTTTGTTTCTGTATTCAAGCGATAGCAAATTAAAATATTTTACGCCACAGTATCGAATAGGAAGAATAAAATATTTACACTCATTTTTTTTTTTTTTTTTTTTTTAATCTACAAAGGCCAAATCGATAAAGTCCTGATTATTTTTTGCTAAACATTGTTTGTTATTTCAGTTGTTAAAATAATTCCATTACAAACCGCTACATAAATAAGGAATATAACAGACAATCGCTTCTGAAATCAGGAAAACAATTCCAGATCAATCTTTTTTCTATATAACATAAAGCTATTTAACCCATAATCATAACTTACAAAATCTATAGGAATAAAAGATTTAAATTAAATAAGACTTATCGTTACGTTCCGTAAATAATCACTTTAATGATATCCGAATCCGTATAGTATTTTAATCCTAAATGGCGGTCGAAAAAGAGATTCACTCTATTATTTTCGTCGTAGACTTGCTGTTCTGATTGGCTGATGAGTAATACCGATACATACAATACTCACTCCTGCTGGGAAGTGAATATTCACTCTAATCAGGAGTGAATACTCACTCTTTCCGAGGAGTGACTATTCACTCTTGAAAAGAAGTGTGTTTTGTACCAAATCAGCGTAATTTCCAATAATGCATTATGGAATTAAGTTTTTGAAAATTAAGAAGTGACATATTTTGGTGCTTTTCATTATTTTACTCCATATATTGGTTCAAAGTTGAACGGAAGTTTTTTAAAGTGTATAATGCCCGGCTCGTCAACGAAGTGAAATATTTCACTCTTGGCAACAGAGTGAAATATTTCACTCCTTTCTAGGGAGTGGAAAATTCCACTGTTTAAGGAATCTATTTTTATAAAATTCACTCCAAGATGAGTGAAAATGTCTTTCACTCTTTCAAAGAGGGAACTTTTCACTCCTCCCAATTTTGGAGTGTAAGTTCAATTTTGTTATACACTGTTTAAATGTCAATAGTCCTGAGGATTGCAATACATTTCTCTTAATGGGTATTCCGCTCTACCGTATTTCGTTGTAACGGAAAATCGACGGTATGTCGTTTTTTGTTGATGCCTCCGTAGGATGATATATACTATATATAGTACTGTACTTTAAGGATTGCATACTTCAATCAGATTATGTGTATAAATGTATTCAAATATTTCATTTTTGCATGAAGTGCATTTCTAAATAATGTAGTGTGGTATCAAAAAGGATATGTTAAATGTTAATAATACTTAAAAGCAGTATAAAGATGCATATTTAAATTTAAAAATCTTGATAATTAGTATATGTCTAACTCTATGGTCTTTATCATAGAGTTGAATAGTAATAGGCTTTGCAATTGGCCAAAGAATGTGTGTATGTGTATTCATCATCAGATTTTTAACGTTAATTTAGAGTCTTTATATGCATAAGATAAATTGAACTTGGAAGATTTTGTTGATTATAAAAGTTTATATATTCTTAAAATGCCGATCATTAAGCTTTTCAATTAAATAAGTTCTGTGATTCGAAAGTAAGTTGCACGATTCCCCTTTTTCAAATGGAGAAAGGATGAAGTTCTATTATGGAATATTCCTTACATATTTCGTAAAAGCAACAACAATGTTAATGAAAAATGGTCGGTCAAGTGCGTGTCTTACTCGCGCACAAAGGATTCCGTACAACAAAGACCTTGTACAAAGTTTAAATTTGCACTGTGCCTTGCGCGCTTTGAAAGGAGGTCGTAATGTTACAACGCCACCTAGGTCCGTAACGCTGTGTTCTGCATAGGTTTTCTCTTAATGTTTCATCTAATTAGCAACAAACAATTTCGAAAGTCATTATCAACAATCCTTCGATGATTCCTAGTCGGATAGGTACCTTAAGCGCTCCTCAACTCCCCCGTTGAGTGCCCGCAAAGTAAAGTTTGCGTGTAACTGAAAAATGCGATTTTCTTAAAAACTATATCTAGGATAATCGCTATAGTTTTCCTGGAAGTTTTACATAAACTCTTATTACATCTAATTTTTTCATAATTTTTGTTTCAATAGATTCGGAAATAAGGGAAGCGGAGAATGTTTTTGCAGTATATTTTCGACAATATCTTTGAAAATATAATACTTACAATTGAAACAAATATATTTTTGTGTTCGGTGTTACGAGATTTTTCGAACGATACCCATACTATAATAATAAAAATAAGTAACTTAATTAGCCCCTAATTTTTTCCTAAAAATATTTGTGGATGCCTTATAATCTATAAATATGAGGGTCAATAGCCTTTATAACTCTGGTAAGGTTGAACCTTCAAATGTTCCATAGTTTTGGAGAAAAACGGCTGTGACATACGGACAGACAGACGCACGAGTGATTTTATAATAGTTCCGTTTTTACTTTTTAAGTACGGTACCCTAAAATGGTAAGAGATGTTAGATTTGAAAATTTTAAATTTTATATTTTAGTAACTACTTTCTTCTTTTTACGCAAAATTAAAGTTTTCATTACACAAGATCTATGAAAAAAGATACAGCGTGCTTAGAATGTAATCATGTTTGTTACGATCAGCTAAAAGATAATAGGTCAGGAAAACATGCGTTGTTCGTCTGAGTTCTTTCAAAAGTAAGTCTAGAGCGAAGTTCGTTGTATCTATAACGTTAAAAAAAAAAGAAGAAGAAGAAAAAGATGAAACATTTAAGAAAAAAACTAAAAATTCACGTTGCTCCTAAACATTCTCATCTTCAAGATACTGCTCTTGTTCCTTTTTTCTAAATTGCTGCATTAATTATCATTTTACTTGTAATAGTAACATCCAAACCTTGCGTTTTATTTTCTTCCTTTTCTTTAATTCCTCTCAAAGTTCCAAACTTTCTGGTGTTTTATAATGCGTGACCAACATGTGTGGCGTGAGCTGTCAGACTAGCAGATGAATGAGTTTTAAATGTTAGTAAGTAACCTTTGAGGCCAAAAAAACATAAACTACACGAGTTGAAAAATTGTGGATTTATGCATTTACTCTTAAAAAACATGCAGTGATTAAAAACTCTTCAATAAAATATGAAGTCAGTATGAATTACTTTTAAATTTTATTTATTAATCTAAAATGTCTTGAACCAAGGTGCATATTTTTGTATGAGGAAGCGTTTTGAATAAAGTTTTAAGCAGGACATGATTTAAAATATCTTGGGCTCCAGGGTAAGCATCATTCTGAGGCCCCCTTCTATCTATCGATAGAAATTGTTCATGAATTATGCTGAAGTGACTAGTACAACCTTCAAATCTATTTCATCTGTGCATAAATTTCGAACTAGGTGCTATTCACATCTGTATACACGATATCACAAGAAAGATGGTCACAGCATTAAGAAAAAATAGTAGTAGTAAAACTTGTAGGGAAATAGTAGACCAAATTACGGATTGGTTGAAGAGAGTATATATATATATATATATTTTTTTTTTTTTTTTTTTTGCAAAGATTCCCTTTGTTAATCTACGTATATCATAAGATGTGTAAAAGAAAAATGGCCTCAATTGGTCATTATTAATGGTTTTAGCTAACTTCATTTCGAGGAAAATGTCAATAATGGACTTCTCTTGAAACCAATGGAATACTAAGTTGTTATATTAAAATTGTAATAATTATTTTTGTAATGATATAATAAGCTATTTTATTTGCAGCGATGGGGGAAGTACGGGAAGCAGAGAGGGGAAGAGGGGGCTGCACCCACTTCCTAAATGTTTGAAAATTGAAGAATGTTGATCGCTTTTAGCCAATTTTAATCATTTGGCACCCTCTTAATAAAAATCCTAATTATTCCCATGTATTCCCCTGCATTACTCAGTCCCTGATTTTAAGGTATCTGAGAAGATTTAAACCTTGTTTTTCAATATTTTTCAACAATTCAATAAAAACATTATTCATCAAAGAAACTTGCACCTGATATTTGAAGAGCTATTTTTGGCTCTTATGAAGTAAATTTTATTCATTAATAATGTTGAATTATGTAAGAAATTCAATGGAAAATAATACAGAATTTTATGTTTAATCAAAGTGCTATTGTGCAGTGTACATACCTCTGTGAGGTACCTTTTTGTATATACTTTTATGTAGTCTCAGAATAATTAAAACTTTGTTTCTCAATTATTCAGTACGATAAATTATTCTTCAAAGTAACATGCACTTGAGTTATTTTTACCTATTGCATGTATGAAATAAATTTATGCATTAATAATAGTGAAGGATGAAACAAATTCATATGAAAAATAATACATAATTTTATGTTTAGTCAACGTACAATTAAAATTTTCCTGTTATGAAATAAAAAAATTAATAATAAACTCGAATAAGATGTACTTTGCTAACTTTATTTTGGCCTATTTTATATAATCCATTTTCAACTAATGCTAATTTGGCTAATAATAATTAACTAATTTGACTAATTAATATGGTCATCATCGCACTAAATTTTGTTTTGATTTATACATTTTTTTATCGTTATTTTAGAATTCGACTGGGAGAATAATAATAATACCACTCTGTCTTTACTTTATACATGCAAGACAGTGAATTTGTATTGTCGCTTCTGTTTTTATTTTGTTATGGACACTCCATCTAATTAGTTTGATTGCAGATGCGTACTATAAGCACACTTACTGTATACAAATAAATTTTTCTAAGAAATAATAATGTTTATTTTGTTATAAACTACATAAACAATATTAATTGGAAAACTTAATTATATTTGGAGAGACAACAGGGATGAATATTCCTTTATTTGGTAGAAAATATTTTTATAACCGAAATTTTGATGCAATTAAACTTTTAACAATGTTCCAAAAAATGAGTGAAACTTCTTTTTCTACTCAAATCGCTATTCTTCTTAAAAACCACCTTTTCATTAGAAAATAAAATAGAAGTTTTCCTAGCGACAGTTATTTGCATGTGATTTCAATAAAATTTTGGATTAATCTTAGTATAGTGGTCGATCGAAATCTGTTGAAACCTCCCCCATACTCGGATTACTGCCAGCATATCTTCCATTATAATCGTTTTTCCCAATTTATGCATCACCATCTGCCATGACTGCAGGCTTCATTTCCTATTTAGATGAAATAAGATAACCATATGGAGTTAAGGATGATTGGGTTTAGGTTCTTTCGTTTAGAACCGCAAACATCAATAAGTGATTGAAAACTATGAAAATTGGCACATATATAGTTATAGTTGATTAATTTAGAAAGTATATTGTATTTATTTGTAACCAAAGTTTTAATTATATTATACTTTTTTAACGTACTTCATTGAGGGAAAGCTTTGCCAGTTAGGCGCAGTTAAGAAATGTGTGAGCATGTGTAGAAGAGAAAGGGTGTGGTGTGTGTGTGTGTGTGTGGGGGGGGGGTGCAGTGTTTGTATACGTATGTTTAACAAAACAACAGCGTTTCTCATTTTCTTCTTTAAAATAAAAATATCTATGTTCATCGATGTAAATTCATTGTCTGATGAAATAATACCACGGAACTCTTAAAGCTGTTTTCAAATCCAAAAGGGCAACTTTATGACCTAAGTTTAAATTTATTTTTGTTTCGGAAATGCATGAAACTAGCGGGTGCTGTTGTTCAGAAACTACACTCTCAAAAATAATTTACTTAAAAATGAGAACTTCCATGTACTCGTATTTTTTAAGTACAATTGTTTCAAAAAGAAGTACATTGTTAAAAATAATCTACTTAAAAATGAGCATTTCTATGTACTCATATTTTTTAAGTACAATTGCTTCAAAAAGGAGCATTAATCTACTTAAAAATGAAAATTTCTTTGTACTCGATTTTTTTAAGTACAGTTAATTCAGAAACGAGTACATGATATTTTGAAGTTGTGTATACTTATACTTGATTTATAAATGTATGCAGAAATGAATACATATATTTTGTATTTTAAAGTCTTAATACAGTCAAACCTCGTTAACATGAACACGCTTAACGTGAAATACTTTTAACATGAATTGTTTTCTCAGTCCCCTATAAAAACGAATACAAAGATTTGATACTGATAACATGAATTACTGTTAACATGAACAACATTTTGATTCCCCTTGAGGTTCATGTAAACGAGGTTCGACTGTATTCATGTTTAAATCCTATGTGCTCAAAAATATGAGTTTTCTGATAAACCCCTTTTTTATACCAAACTGACAGTAGGGATTTCCAAGCTTTTATTTAAAGATATGTCTATCTTTGTTATAATTTTTAATTTATAATACACACTTTTCAAATTTATTTACAATTTCATTAGAAATGTTAAAGAAGAAAATTTAGTTTAAAAATTGTTTTATTAGAAATTAGAATATTTAAGAAAGGGTTAGTTGGTTATGTTTATGACGGCCAATTATCAACACGAGGGATATGGGCCCTAAGGGGGGGGGGGGAGTGCCCTTCGTGGGGGTTTTTCTAAGGGAACCTAACCCGTATTAACGCTTGGAAATCCAAGGTTCGAAGAAAACCACGAAAACGCCGAACGATTAGACCGACGGGCGCGATTGGGTTCGAACCCAGCACCTCCCGTCTACCAGCTTCGAGAGCAGAACCTCTCGCCACTGATGGGGAAATTTAAGAAAGGGAAAATTCATCTCTGCTGTTAGCGATCTTCCGTCGCTGATCCATAAAAGGTGTCATTTGGAAGCAGCTGGTAACTGCTCTTATAGCACAGTCAGTACAATACTGATCTCCCACCTAGAGGACTCGGGTTCAAAGCACTGGGCGGCTCATACACAAAATTTCAAGAATAAAAATAGTAAATTCGTTGTTCTTTACTCCAAAAATTGTAGTTATTCGCAATTCAAAATTACCGTAATTAAAAATGGTGATTTGTCGGTTTTCTGTAATTTCGCTTTTTGTTTCTTATAGTGTATGTGTATTTCTATACATACTTATTTTCGAGTCCCTGTATGTACTCAAAAAAATGAGTACATGCGTTTAAGTACTCGGAGCTATTTTAAGATCGGGAAGTGCTCGATAATTAGTACAATTTACTTATTTTTAAGAATAGTGTTTTAACAGTGTATGTAATTTTTCCTTTTTTTTTTTTTTTTTTTTTTTTTTTGCAACCGCAATAGATTTTTCAGAAAATAGTGTTAAAGAAGGCGTTTTGAACCGAATTTCCGCGCGAGAGAAGAATAACCACTCAAGAAAGGTTGAAAAACATCTTTGCCACGTGATCAAAATCGCTTATAACTCAATGGGTAATTTATTGATCCAAAAATGGAAAACATAGTTCGATTCCAAATCGCTTCCATAGTCAGGCCTTCCAATTTTATATCTTTTCGTTAAAAAATGAATTTGTAAATGTGTCAAAACTTTTTGCGCTTGTTGAGCAGAGCAGTTGAGAACAGCCTTAAACGACAATAATCCCACATACAGTGATGAACTGTGTATATGATCATGACGACATGTACAAAGATTAACGTATAACTTAGATACAAATTAATAGATTCTGACGATTCTTTTTGTGGTTACTAATAACTAATAAATAACCAATCAAAATATTTCTAATTATTACTATTAATATTACTATATTAATTTGTTTCACTGCTGACTGTTCAGCTGGGTTAAAAATTCTTTTTAATATTCGGTCTAATTTTATTTATTTCCTAAATTTTAGTTCTCACCAAGGGTGCAATTGATTATTTAGATGTCTTATTTCATTGTAACGCAATAAATGGAATTTCTTAATAATCCCTGTTAATGTTAGAAAGTGTTTTATTATCTATTTTATAATCTATACCTGATGCAAGATTTTTCGTTCTTGTTCGTATTAGAAACGAGATTTTTGCAGATGTCCCTTTTCTCACAAAATAGAAAAAATTTGCGAATCGAAGCTCAAAATTTCCTGAAATTATCTTGTCAAAAGTCGGACATTTTTTCAATAACAGAAAAATCTGTTCCAAACACAAGGATGTCCCTGCAACTTTTTGCCTGTACTTTTTAAGTTCAATGACGTACATTGTAGAAGAAAGTTACTGGTACCAAACGATTGGAAATAAAGTCTACTTTTAAATGATGTATATAAAATTTGCTTAGGGAGCCATCCACATATAAAATTAATCCAAACTTTCTTTTTTTTTTTTCAACAGCAATACCCAAGTTTGACGCCAAAAATAGATTATACTTCCTTCAATTAGCCTAAATCCAAATTTTTATGAAATTCGTATGATTAGTTTCCGAGAAATTAATTATTTTAAAATGAGCATATTTTAGGAACTGTATGACAATTTAAGTTCAGTATTCGATTGCTGAAATGCTACAGAATGACTATGTAGCTTCTATTAATATATTATTTCTTGTCAATATGAACATTTCACTCGCTTAAAATGTTTCGAATATTGCCAGCCCAAATGTTTTATTAAAATGAGTAAAATACATTTTTTTTTTCAAAGTATGCTTTTCTGTACATCATAGACTTAAACCACCATTTTGACGTTTTTTAAAAATAATTCGAAAATTACTTGAAAGAAAAATTTGAAATGGAGAATTCGCATCAAGCAGGACATAATAAATATAAATCTATCAAGCAAATTGTAGGTTGCAATTCATGCTTTTTTCGAGTATTAATTTCATAATTCTTATTATAAATTTGTTTAAATTACAAAGTCAATTTATTTATTTTTGGGCTTTTTATTATTATAACCACACAAAAAAATTATCACATTAGGATTGCAATTTCAGGAGATATTAATAAAAATATGAAAATGTAATTTAACATTAGAAGCTCTAAATTTTGAATGTTTATAATTCAAAAACTTATCATCCAAATGACTTGAAATTTCGTTTCTAGGCATAGTTTGAACCAAAGATTTAAAATACATTGTCAAAACTGGGTATTACCATTGAAAAAAACAAAGTTTGCTTTTGATTTGTATATGACACCCTAGGCAAATTTTGTATACATCGTTTAAAAGTAGACTTTATTTTCAATCGTTTGGTACCAGTAACTTTCTTCTATTAAAATGAGTTGCAGCATTAGTAGAGGTTGTTTACTTTTTTTTTCCACAACTGTACCTCGACTAGGGAAGAATTCCGGGAACAGAAACCGACCACGAAGAACACCAACAGGAAAATTTAAATAATTATTCGTTAAGTAAAATACATCAAAGAGCTGGTCGGGAGTGAAGGGGCGTTTAATACATCGACAATCGAAGCGATTTCAATTCCACACATTGCTCTCAGCGGCAGGCAGTCGAGGCCACTGAGCTCCACCATAGTACGGAGGGCTAACTTCCTATTCTGATACATTGAATCCAGCGGTCCGTCAATGAATACAATACCAAAGAATTTTCGAGGAAAATTTTTGGTAAAACATAGATTTCTTCCTATAAGAGTAATATGGAATAAATATTTTCCAATTAGATTATTATTATTATTATTATTATTATTATTATTTTAGTATGACGAAGTTTCTACAATTTTCAGTAATATGTTTTTTATTCAAAATACTATAGATTTTATTTAAATTCATCGCAAATTTTTAATTTGATATTACTTAAAAATTTAATTTTATGTAAGCTCAGAAAAGAAAAATTTGTTAAGTATTGCTCATAAAAATACCAAAAATGTGTATAAATAAGCAAAATTGATAAAAAGTATGCGCAAAAGTTTGAAAAAAAGCTTCTAATATTAAGATAGGTGCAGGATCCATTATTTGCGCTCATTGAAAGTGTGATGCGGTAGCTGCAGAAAGTGGACCGGTGAGTTAGCTCTCCTTACTATTATGAAGCTCAGTGGTGCAGGGAGTGTATTGTAATCGTGATATAAAACCGACTACGAAATTTTGGCGTATCTTTACGTTATAAAACGTGTAACATATACTTTGAGAAAAACAAAAGGAAGCTTTTATCAAAATAACTTGTGTTTACAATTTTTGCCAGAATGCTTATGATTTCGTTCGTCTGTCGCTCCACTCTCCAAATTTCTGAAATGCAGACGAAATTTTTGAAGGTTAATTTGGTTCAAAATATCATTAAAATCAGTATAAGATTTATAGATACATTAGAGAGCCGAATAAAGGAATTCGTAGAATTTATTTTTTATTGGCGTTATGTTAATATTAGCATTGTACTCCCATATAGCAATTTCGGAAACTCTTAAAGTTATTCATTCTTAGTCAAAGCTAGTTAAACTAACAGCAGTTGTCAGACAGCAAATTTGCACTGATTGACAACATGAAAGAGCTTCTTTGACTAAGCAACTTACTCGACATAATTATATCTGAAATATCTCTTTCGATAATCCAAAAATGTAACATAAGTTCTTCTGTAATTAATAGAAATGATTTTCCCTGAATATACCCCTGAATGTAGCAAGTTTCCCTGAACCTTTCCCTGCCGTATAAGAACAACTGGATTAAAACGTGAGATTTGAGATAGACAAAGTATCTTCAAGATGTCCGATTTTATCAATTTAATTATTATTCTGGATCTGTAAAACATTCGTGACCAGAATATTAGTGTTTACCTATGTTAAATTTTCTAAATCTGGAATCTCGGTTATTAAACAAAGTAGTATTTTGTGGCAGCTCTAAAAAAAGTGCCCACACGATGAATCAATATTAGTTTTAACAATTTTACCGCCATTTGCATAAAATACATTAAAAAAATACTAGATACTACGTGAATATTAACTCTCTATTTTCAGTTAGCAATTTCGGAAGCCTTTTAACCCTTTCAGGGGCAAGCAATTGCGTTTGTGTAATGCTGAATTCCCACCGGAAATTTAGAAAAATTTTATTTCAAAATAAGAAAAAGCAATTTTTCAACACTTTCCCTCCAAAGCTATAAAGGTAAAACTTAATTAAAATTTTCTGGTGTAAATCTTAATTAAACTTAGGTGGGATATAATATATCCCACCGCCCCTCAAGGGGTTAAGTTATTCATTCTTTGTCAAAACTAATTAAACTAGCATCAATTTTGCATTGATTGGCAGCTTGAAAGAACTTTTGTGACTAAGCAGCTTACTTGACATAATTATATCTGTAATATCCCTTTCGGTATTCAAAAATTGTAACACCAGTTTCTCTTTACTGAATCGAAACGATTTTCTCTGAGTGTACCCCTTTTCCTACTATACTAAAATCAAGGACAACTGCATTAAAACGTGAGGTTGTGGGATAATGGAAGTATCATCATGCATCAATTCCATCCGTCTTTTCTCTGTTTTCAAAAGGTTCAGTGACCACAGGGTGTTTCTGCACTATATTTCGAATCAATTGCGGGTTGTTTTGTTGTTGGCGTGTTGTTGATTGAAGATAAGCACGAATAAATGTTTTCATTTGGAAAAGCACTTCATTACATTTTTAGTCGCGAATTCGAGTATTCTGTTTCCAAAGAAATTAAGTAATATTGCTTCTTTAGATTACATTATCTTAGGACATGACAGGCATATTGATGAAAAAATAATACGTGATGAAATGAAATTGCTTTTGTTTCATACTTCAATGGAACTATTATCTTTTCGATTACTTATGCTGTTATTACATATTTTGAACCAGAAAATTTATTTAATAAAATGTGTCTCATTTCTACGGGGTTGTTATTTGATTCCATTTATTAAATAATTTTTTTTGTTTAAAATATTTTTATTTGATCTGGAAAAACCGAAGGTGTATAGATAGGATTCTGAATCTCACTATTTAGAAAAATATACTGCAATGTAGCTCTATTTGAGACTTTTTATAACTACATTTATACAGCTATAATAAAAATTAAATAAGGAGAAAAGTGTTCAGTATTATGAGTTTAATTGTTAGTCTGGATCTGTAAAGCCTTCTTGAACAGCATATTGTTGTTTACCTGTAAATACCTGTATCTAGAATGACGATTATTAAATAAATTATTTTCCTGTAGTAGATATTTAGTAATATTGCTTCTTCTAGATTGCGTTATTTTAGAACCGGGCTCAGTCATGTTGATGAAAAAATAATACGTGAGGAAATAAAATTACTTTCTGAATGATATTTCAATGAAACTATTATAACTTTCGTTGCTTCTGTTATTATTAAATCAATTATTTTCGTGACGAAGCTAGTATTGAATATGATAATCTAATCTTATTTTGTTACTGATGATGCATAGATTCTTGTAAATAATTCATTCACTGATTATAATCAGCAAGGTGTATTTCAGGGAAAAATTACACAACAGTTACTTTGTTTTTCAGGTAGTTAAGATAAAATTGCATCTCAAGCGAAAAATTGTATAAGATACATTCTTGATGTCAGTGTTGAATTCAAGGAGGTTGCTCGGGCGTGGGTTGTAGGTGGATGAATGAATGAATCCCAGTAATCCTCTCCCCCTCCGGAAGATTTAGGATTTTGTGCTTATTAAGAGGCTACTTTGGTCACCTGAAAAGACCTGCTCACTAATCCTATGGAAGAAATTTCTCAAGCTATCTCGTTTGCATTTCAGTATTTTTAAACAATTCTTTTTGCATTGGCTAGCTGAGATCGATCTGTACGAAGGGCGTTTTTTTTGCTTTTTCGATTTTGTTTACAGACATTTTTAATTAGGACACTTGCATTTTCGAAACCGGTTTGGAAAGTGAAAGCATCCTCTTGAAAATAATCTGAAAACAAACTCGAAAAAGTTTAAAAGGGCAGATGTAGAGATCAATCTGAGCTATCCAATACAAAAGAAAATCATTTGAAAATATTAAAATGCAAACGAGATATGTAAAAAAATTCTTTCATAGGATTTGCATTAACGAGCGAGTCTTTCCAAGTGACTGCAGTAGCCCCTTAATGGTCTAGAAGTGATACCCCCCCCCCCCCCCCCAACAAACACACCCCGAGAACTCGACAGTGCTCCCTCCTGGAGCTTCAGAAATCCCTTCCGGAGAAAAATGTCGGAACTTAACAATGATTTCTGTATTGAACGAAGAATGACTGGTACAGAGCAAGAAAATTGATTCTCAACAACTGCTTTGGAAGTAGTGTTAACCCGTTCCGGCGCGGACTAACTCTGTTTGGAAAATAATGAAATGATGGACTGACACCAGAATTTACAAACGAATTTATTAGAAAATAAAAATTTGCTTATTTCAATGTGCTTTATAAAAGGAAATTTTTAATTAAATATTCTGAGTGCCAGTACTCTTAAAATTAGGTGTCCTTTTTTGTGGACACCGCCCGCTAAAGGGTTAATGCATTTTTAGTCCCAGTGAAGGACTTTTCAATGTTTTTAACCACGGACAACGAAATACTAAGAGAAATGCAACATGTAATAGCTTCAGTCTTTGTTTATATTTTAATAACTGCAAAAAAATGTAGTTTTAAGAAACGTTCAAGCTTTTAACTGAAAAGTAGTTTGTAACTAAGCTTGTAGCTATTTTGTATTAAAGGCAAATAGAAATTATTGGTTACGCTTTGCTTCTTTTATAACTTAAAAAACAACGAACTGAATTTATTTATGTAAGTTTTTATTAATATTATAGTATGAATCGATTGCGGGTTTTCTTGTTGTCATGTAGTTGATTGAAGATAAACAGGAATCATTTTTTTCATTTGGATATTGGACATTGAGATTGCTTGGGGCCTATAAGCAACTATAGCTTTTCGCCTCGAATGATCCTTATTATACACAGAAACAACAACAGTTACAACAATTTTATTTCTTTTTTCCCATTACATATTTATATAACTACAGATAGACGCTCACAATTACATCGATGTCTTACCCGAGAATTCAAACCTGGGCCCCGCCATACCGACCACACCACTGGATGATAAATTTTTTCATTTGGAAAAAGAAATCCATTTCATATAGCATTTTTAGTCGGAAATTTGAACGTTCTGTTTACAAAGAGATTAAGCAACTATTATCTTTCCATTTGCTTATGCTATTATCAAAATAAAATATTTTAATGCAGAAACTAGTATTGAATATAGGAGTTTAATCCTGTTTTGTAGTTGACGGTGTGTATGCTTAGATACTTTTAAAATATTCTCTCACAGATTAAAAAAAATCAATCGTAATTTAGGGAAAATTGCAAAGCACTTACTTGGTTTCAAGTATTTAGTTTAAAATTGCATAGTGAGTGAAAAATTGCATGAATTTATATTTGGATTTTTATAAATAACATTAATCTGATTCTATTATTTTTAATATTTGGATTCTTCATTCAAATATTATTTTGTTATACAATACATCTTTTTTCATAATAACAGTACATGCTATTATTACGTTTAAAAGAATGTATTGATAATTCAAGTAGCCATGTCAAATGCATTCATAGTTAATAAAAAACCTAACAATCCTCAAAATAATTGTAATTTTTCAAATGAAAATCAAATTTCAAATTTCATTTGAAATATTGTATGCAAGGCGAATGTTTCTCTCTGGAATAATTTCCATCTATTAATATAATTGTAATTGTTTTGCGTATTGGTTTTAAGCTTTTCTTGCGATATCTATTATCAAGACTGTTATCCTTTTCGACTTTTAAATAAAGTCATTATGTCATAATGAAATGCATACTCATTAATATAAAATATAGCTATTAAGTTAAAGAAATAAATTAATTTCAACAATCAAAATGATGCGATAACGAATTATTATGTTCTATCATATGGACAATGAATCGAGCGTAACGGGAATTTAATCATTAATTTCAAAATCATATTTTTAGTTAAATGACTATTACTGAAGTTAAAGGAAACTATTAGTGGTTGTTTTAAAGCATAATTGCATTATGGCGATGCATACCAAAATATTTTTGATCGCTCTATTTGCCAATTAAATAGTCTACTTGCTAATTGTTTTAAAAGAAACGTTCATGATAATAATGAAAATAATGATACACGTCTGTAATACTGTGGGGTAGAGAGTAAGAAAATTGATCCTTTCACTGAATAGACTTAATGACGAATGAATTTTTGGTCGCATAAAATGTCTTTTCGGTGTTACTTAACTATGGACAAGGAAGTAGCAGAAGAATTGCAAATTTCAATAGCTTCAGTATTCGTTTATGTTTCAATAATTCTAAAAAATAATAACAGTTTTAAGAAACATTAAAGTCTGTAACTTAATATTTATATTACAGGCAAAAAAAGAGATAGGACTATAAAAGTAGCCCCAGCGACATTATTAGATTAATTAAAATATATGTTTACGCAAAAACAAACATTCAGTTTGAATTGCAATACCAAGTTCCATTGAAAGAAATTTAAAACGCATGCCCAGCTTAGAGTGCCCCCTGGTGAATAATACATAACGGAAGCAACAAAATGGCTTAAAATAAGACATTTGCTGATTTTCCAGACATTTTTGTCAGTTCGTTTACACGAGCCATACTCAACCTTTTCTTTCTCGCGGGCCGCAAATCTATGTTTTCGACATTAGATGGGCCCCAACACACTTATGAAATGGTAAAAAAAAAAGTAATGAAGATAGTAAGATAACATAATATAGTATAATAAAGCAACATAACAATGTTAATATTATCAGTGGGGTCGCGAAAGAAATATTACAAAAAAGAAAGAAAGAAGTTAACACCATTTTTCCCAAATAATAATTATAGATTTTTATTGCAAATGTTGTAGAAATAGGCTGCGAAGTTTTATTGTTTGGAAATAGTGGTGTAAAAAGTTTTTGTTACCACTTTGTTCCGCAACAAACGTTTAACCGTACAAAAAAAGGTATTAGCCATGCAATAAGTATAAAACATAGTAATATAAAAAATTAGAATTTCCAATTTCTAAAGAAAAAAATCAGGAGATTTTCTCTAATAAATCAGCCTTCTTCTCATTGCAAAAATGTTATACTTTACTTTTTAATTGTACAAATATATAGTGCAAATTTAGTTAAATTTGGAATAATGTATGATTGATGTTGAAGATTAACACGTTGAGTGTCACGGTGACTGACACTGAATCTGAAAAAATTACAATGTTTTAAGTAATTTTTAAGAAAGTATAATCCTGTAATAAATAAAAGGTAAGTAAATTTTAAATAAATTTTCAGTAATTACTTAAAACAATATATATTTTTAGTTTTATATCATATTTTAGACCGTCAGTCATCGGTGAATGACACATTCTAAACGGAAAGTTCAGTGTCAGTCACCGGTGGCTGACATGGCGCTTAACGTGTTAAGATTATACACCACTGTAGAACATAAAACTTTAGGAAAAGAACTTTGTCTAAGAAAATGGAATTTAAGATGTTTTAACATAAATTTAAAATAATTATGAATAATAAGACAGATTTTGTTTTCCGATGGAAACATCTAAAACAACAGTGAATGTCTTAAATACTTTCTATGCACATCTCTATGCATTTGGATTAAAGATTATATGTCTCGGGCCGTACATACATGTCGCCGGGCCGCAGACTGAATATGGCTGGTTTACACCATGATCATAGAGATACTTGTGTGCCTTAAATTAAGACATTTATAATGCCTGAATTTTCAGATTCAGACACTTACGTGTCTGAAATTCTTTTTCAGTCACATATGTGTCTGAATTTAAGACGACCCTATTTGCAGTGATTTCATATAAACTGGCAGTACTGTAAAATAATTCATTGATCTATAGAAAAATATATATATATAAATGATGTTACATATAAATATAAGTTTATATAAATATATAAACATCTACAAAATAAATATAAAAACACATTAAAATATAATAAACTTTATTTATCTTTTGGACAAAAAGTTTTTTAAAGTAAGAGCGTATTGGGGTATTAATTTTGTATATTTTAATGTTTTATAAATCCTTATATTCTAAAATAAACTTATATTGAATTTAAAATGGTACCTTCGTTTTCTCTATTGAAAAAAAAAAAAGCTCAGTTTGGCCTCCACAAAGATCTATTCAACATTTATAGTGAACTTAAATATCATATTAAAGCTATATTGTAAAATAAAAACGTCCATGAGTAACGCTGACGTCAGATTGATGATGGCAACACCTGACCTGTCCAATAAATTTTACCTTTACTGTGATTTTTTTTAACTTCTAAACATTGAACAATTTCGATTTTTACACCGTCGAATAAGGAAAAAAATGTTCTTTTTTCAAATGCAATTTGTCTGAAAACTGTATTTCAATTTACTGATTTTTTATGGGTTTTAAAATAATTTTCAAGCATGATTTAAAAAAAAATCTATGCCTACCGCATGCAGCCTGATTACGAAAGATTAACCCGTTTGCACTTAAAACAGTATAAATAGCAGCATTTGTTTCCAGCTGATATTCCATAAATTAATTAAAGGTTCATAATTAAATACATAAAATAATATACAGTGAAACTTCTTTTAAAGGCCACTCCTATTTAAGGGCCACCTCTATTAAGGGCCAATATCTTTAGGAACGAAAATTTTCCCCATAGACATAATGCTAAATTTACTCCCATTAGGGGCCGGACCTACCCCTCATAAAGGCCATTTTTTCACATGTGCCTTAAATCCTAAACAGGTGTACTGAATTCCTGGAACCAAAAGGTAAGAGTTCAAAACAACTGCACTTGCAACAAAGAACGCAGGGGAAGATGGGGAGGATTTAGTAACACAATGAAGGACCACAAACTTTTCCACAAGTGAGAAAAAACAGGTATTCCTCACACTTTGTTTGACCTTTCAACCTGTAGGGGTTTAGGTTGGAGGTAAAACTTGACCCTTTGTTGTGGGCATACAAAGGATAACAGATTATCTAGAAAAACTGATTCCACAATTACTAAAATTTTGAATGCATAATATGCATAATTTTTACACTAGAAATTTTATGCTCTGGCTTTTGTAAAATTTAAAATTATGGCACCTAAATCAAGCCAAAGAGTACATTTGGATTTGAATGACAAAATCAAAGTTCTTAATTGTCATTATCAAGGAACATCTGCAAGAAAATTGGCTTCACAGTTTAATTGTAGCAAGAATCAAAAAAAAAAAAAAAAAAAAAAAAAGAAAGAAAGAAAAAAAAAGAAAACTTACTGAAAGAATATGTAGATTTTAAAAATCGCGGGATAAAAAGAAAGAGAAATGAAAAATTTGGTCACCCCTATGTAAGGCCTATTAAGGGCCAATTTTCAATGGAACGGCAGGTGGCCCTTAGAGAGAGGTTCCACTGTAAATAAAACGTAAATGTAACATACATGTAATCGAACTGCGCGCTTAAATAATCAGAATAAAAAAGGCTGCTGTAACTAGAAAAATATTTGGTGATTTTTTCGGCTATTAACCCCTAGCATACGGCTAATACGAAAGTATAACTTTTCATAAATTTCAAAATTTTATTTGAATTACGTTATTGGTATTTTTCATATAAACGTTTTTTTTTTTTTTTTTGTAAGTCTTCAATCTAAATAATATGTTAAATGTAAAAAGTCTATTACAGTTTTCAATTCAAAAAAAAAAAAAAAAAAAAAAAGGTTTTCAGCCATGTTCTGTAACCCTAAAAACCCGGGCTTGATCCCCTAGTAAATACAATAAATAATTTTAAAAAAAATCTTTTTTTTTTTTTTTTTTTTTTTGTTTTGAAGTAACTTTCATGGTTACCATTGAAATGGGTCACTTTCATACATAACCTTACCAACCATAGTCGTTTTAGGGGGGGGGGGGGGTTGTTATAACTTAAACAACAACAAATTAAGTTATTTTATAACTTTAATAAAAAATGTTGATTAATGTTTTCGGTCTTATTTAACATTCTAAAAATATTCTTCCACGAAATGCATATTTAATGCTTTTAAAAAGAGATATCCAAAAGAATGGGATGTTTGAATGACGATCCGTAAAAGTTATTTTAAGCAAATTTTTTAAAAACCTCTTAAGGACTAAATTTTGTTTAGATTATATGAAAAATACTCTAATCTTTTTGATGTAATTAAGATACTATATTTATTATCTTATTCTACATTGTATGAAATAGACCTCTTTGATATGTACTATAGTATGTTACCACATTAAATATTGGATGGATATAAATGGAGGAACTTGGACATAATTAGATTTGTTTTTAATGTATAAGTTGCCTTATTATGGCTTATAACGTAATATTCTTGAATATAATAATTTCTCTATAAAAAGATCTTTCAAGTTACAGTTACAGTTTAAATAATAATGACATTTTATAAACATTCATGATAGATTATTATTTACTTTGAGACCTTTTCGTTTAAAAATGCAAAATGAATATTTTATATTTTTCCATCAATGAAGTTTTTTCAATGAAAAAATGTGTTCGAGAGTAGGTTGATAAAATAATCGTTTTTAGTTTCATAAATGTTGAATTCAGTTACAATAAAAAATTAAATTTTTACATATTTTATTTTTGATTTCTGTGCTCTTTTGAAAATTAACTTTAAAAACAAAACAGACCTTATAAATCAGTAAAAAAAAAAAAAAAAAAAAAAAAAAAAAAATTCAAATCTTGTTTTTTCTCTTATTCATAAAATGATTAAACATGACATAAAAATCATTTAAAAAACATTAAACGTTTCGAACTTATTCAAAGTTCCTCTTCAGTAATGTAAATAAACACAAAATCACGAGCGATAACATAATTCAACTTGCAGTTAACTAAATACTTGTATCATGGTTTGTAATCTACAGTTTATAAAAGTCCAGTAATTAATGTATCAATTAATTTTGAATTTATAGTTTTAAATTTTGAAAAAGAAGTTTTTGATTCTTACAGTAAATGTTCGAAAAGTCTACTTTTAACATTAGTAGTTTTTTGTAAAGCTCACTAAAATTTTATGAAGTTAGTCGTTTATTATAGTCAAAATCTTGACATAATGTTTATCATTTCTCTAATGTTAATCGTTTCTATTGTTAATCATGATAGATGATTATTTACTTTGAGACCTTTTCGTTTAAAAATGCAAAATGAATATTTTATATGGCTATATATTAACTTAGATTACGTAATATGTAATAATATAAACGCATAAATTTCTTTTTTCATTTGTTAAATCATGTTAGCTTATTGTAAGTGTATTGCAATTCTAATGCAAAGATGTCGCTTACCCCGGGTTGGTTATCTTGACATTATTTCCTCTTCGACAAATTATTTTACTCCCCAACCCCGACATAAGAAATTACACTTCAATAAACTGTATGTTACATTTTATTAATTTGTTATATTTGTCATTGTATACTGTTTCTTCGTCCCTTCAAATCTATCCTCCCCGTTCCCCCAAGGGCACTATTTCAAAACTTTTTTGGAGGTTCTTTGAGGGGGAAGGGGAGGGCAAATAATGTTTTGATATTGTTGTGTGTAGTTGAAAAGAAATTGATGCAGTTTTATTCTCACATTAGTTTTTAAAATTAGCTAAAGAAATTGTTAATTATTAATTTCTGTGTTTAAAGTGTTTATTTAATGTTAATGCTCTTATTTTAATCAAATCTCACAAGTTGTTTTAGGTTTTGAGGAATTTCTCATTGTTTTTAGTTCACGGGATATCAAACCCTGAGAGCTAATGTGTCCGCAGGTTCTGTATGTACGTAACGCTATAGCTCTTGATAGAAATATCCGATTTGCTTCAAATTTTGTAAATAGGTTCATTCTGATAAGGATTCCCTGATTAGTTTGAGGGTTCATTGGTTGAGTAAAAGGGGGAAACGAGGGCTAATCTCCTCCTTCTTTTAATTTAGATAAATAGGTTTTTCCTGCAGAATTATCCAATTTACTTCGAATTTGGTATACCGGTTTATTATGATAAGGCGCTTTCCTGATTAGATTTGGAGGTTCATTGATTAAGTATAAAGGGGTTACGGCGGCCCTTAATTTGGATAAAAAGGTTTCTCATGCAGAATTATCCTATTTGCTTCAAATTTGGTATGCCTATTTATTCTGATAAGGCGCTTCCCTGATTATTTACCGTTTTGCTCAAAGAGAGTGAGCTCTATTTTATAAATAATAGACATAAATAAGAGTATAATATACAATTAGTGTGAATAGCCTGTGAGCTCAATGCCATCAGTTTAACTGGGAACTTTTCTTTTTATTACTTATTTGTTTATTTTACCTGTGATAAATCTAATATATCGAATTATTTTGTGTTTCCTCAATTGACCCCCTATTTCTTCTCCACATTTTGCTTTTCTTCACTGCTTGCAAGCGCTCCCTATCCAGTAACTAGCAGTAGTCTGCTTTCACGTTTATTGGTGTCTAGCGTATTATAATTTACCAATTGGAATTTCTGACGTTCCTGTGTGTAAATTTGTAACTTACCCACCAGACAGCAATTCTCAATTTATATAGAAATAGTACGCGATAAAATTTTTGTAATATGTTTCTCTGAAATCAGCATAACAAATTACATAAGAAACAAGAAAAAAATGTTATTTGTGACTTAATTATTTCATTTATTCATTATTGTAATTATTTCATTTCTGCAAAAATAAATAAAATAATACTACATAATATCGTATCGTAAATTACAAGTAAATAGCTTTAGTCCTGTGAAATCTACTGACTTATAGTATATCCTAGTAAGCTTTTATTTTAGGTAGAGGGCGGATTGCAATACAAAGCTACACGTAAAAAGAAAAAAAAAAAAGAAGATGAAGAAAAAAAAAAAAGGAAACGAATGATTGAAAAGAGAAATGCTACATAAAACCAAATCTAATTATTTGTTTTTATGAATACGCTTTATGTAACTTCATGGCTGTCATTCTTTAAGTGCTAGATTGTTTGCATCCGTTCGTTAATCCACAGCTTTAAGCTTTTTGCTCCTGAAGTACTTGAAATGCGTGAAAGACTTACTTTATCAATGCTGATGTTCAGTTTTTTTTTTAAATTTTTTTATTTATTTATTTATTTTTTTTTTTAATATTACGTTCATGATAATTAATCTTCTCAAAATTTTCGAAGGAATCTTTGTGATTAAGATAGATTGCTTAACTTTCCCATTCTGTTAAACTGTAGGACCAAAATGTAGTTTCAATCTTGTACTTTAATAGATACACAAAGAAGTTTACAGAGACGTAGATAAGGCATATAAGGTAAAACATTTTAAAACTATAAAATTTAAAATAAAAGAAAAAAATCTTAAAACCAACAAGTTTCAGCTACATTGTAGCCATCTTCGGGTTACTTTTTTCCTTTATGGTATGTTTCCCATTTTGGTAAACCAGAGCGTAGTATAAAGCAGTCTCACTTTTGCTGTAAAACTGTGAATTTCGGAGAAACATAACCACAATTATTCCCAGTTTTGAAAAAATTTTCAAGAACAGATTATACTCGTTGTAAATTTTCCATGCTGTTTTCTTATAGTTACGAAAAAAACAAATGTTTTTGTAAAAAAAGAAAAAAAAAATCTTTGGGCAACGGTGACTATACGTTACAGTGTTACAGATAGTAAAATTTAATAATTAAAATCATTTTATTTATCATGAGTTGTGTTATATAGGAGGTGTTTTTGTAAAAAAATAATTTAAAATTTTAACTTCTCAACAGTCACGCTGTCGTAAATTTTACGACAAGTGTGATTTGTAGAAACTTTGGTCTTACAAAAAGCAGCTAAACTAATTTTTTTTTTTTTTCGTTGCGAATACATAGCTGCCAACTTTTACGCTTTGTTCTTACCACTAAAATACTATAGTAAATACTGTGATGTGTAATCGACGAAATCTCACGATTAAAGAAGGCGGAAATCTCTATTAAATTTTAGCTGTAACAAAAAAGCGTAAAAGATGGCAGCTATATGCTGATGTGTATAATTGCTCCTCTAACATGTCTATTATTACTGCATGAATAATCTTGCAATTATATGATAGTCTAACGACTGTCCGAAAAAATATGTCACGCGCCAACTGCTGCAAAAAATTTAATAGTGCCCGCTGAGAGGTTAATGTAATTGTTAGACGAAGACATGTTTAGTCGTTTATTCATTGTAATCCTTTAGCCTTGTCTCAGTATTTATTGATATTTTTTCTTTTTATATGGTTTAATTCTTGTTTGTCATTGATTTTATGAATTTTTCTATCCAATTTCTGTTTCTAAGCTTTCAATCAACATAACGATGATATGTGATTTTTTTCTTCAGCCTAACATAAGAAATACAGCTACTTTGAATCCAAAATATAGCTTTTATAAAAAATCGCAGTAATTTTAAAGAGAAAAGGGTTAATTAACACCACAAGATCAATGTATAAAAATCAATGTGTAAAAATTTAATTGCTTTAATTTAATCAAAACATTCATTAAAAAGGTTAGTTGGGGCAACTGGGCCATTATTTTACAGTGTGACTCTGGAGCTTCTGACAATTCAGCTTCAAAAAGCTAATGATCATTTAAATTAAAGTCTGAACTTCTGTAAATGTGTTCAGTTAGGTTCCCTCTATCAGACAGAAATGCTCAAAATTACATTTTAATATTTAAAAAAATAAAAATAATCATATTCCATCTTTCTTTCCTCATGGGTCCAGTTGCCCCATAAAAATGGGGTAAGTCGACCAGGGGGGGTCTATGTTCCACACGCGTTTTTTTTTTTTTTTTTTTTTTTTTTTTTTTTTTCCATATTGGATATCAGGTCTTGTTTGAAAAAGCGTAAACAACTTAAAAAAATTTAAACCAGGCAGAACATGTAAATTATATATCAACTAAAGAGCGTTGTAAGGGAAACCTTTGCTGTCAATGTGTCTAAAAGAAGCACTAAAAGTGAAAATATTAGATTTATTTATACCAAAAACAAATAAATTAAGTAAGTATTTATGTACTTTAGTATAGGTAATAAGTATTAAAGTCACATGGGTATTTTAAGGGAAAAATTAGCAAGATAAATCTGTGAACAAACGGCTACGTAAGTACTTAAGTACTTTATCTGTATCCAGGAGTCGCATTATATTGGGAAAATTTTATTGTTCCTACCAGAACCCTGATTGAGTTACTTTCATGATCATTTTATTTAACATATTCTAAAGAAAGGTGCGATGAAGATATTATTTTCAAAATAGTGGTAGGAGCAATAAAAGTTTCCCTATACAATGCGACCCTGTGTATCGTACAATTTCAAGATTTGGCTACCTCGATTTCAGTGGCAAGGTATATGCATTCGTAAAATGCTGAAATAATTTAATGACACCAGTATTTGCTAGAGAATCTATTTGTAAATAAGTAAAAGTATATTTTCGCGTACTTAGTAAAGGTGACATTATCATGATAAAATTCAGGTGTCAATGTGGGATTAAAATTATGTGATGCCATAACGGCATCACCGTTTCTCAAGGGGTCAAGAAATTTGTTTTGATACCATCCAATATGCTTTTCTTAAATTTTATTACGTAATTAATAAGGTATTCTATAATTTTCTTTATTGTGAGCAAAAAACAATGGAGAAATTTATTTCCCGTAGTAAGAGAAACTCAAAAAAATTATTTATAACTAATGGTGTAACTGGATCCAGCATGTCCCAGTTACCCCATTCTTGAAAAATTTATGGGGTAACTGGGACACCGGGCGTACATTTGAAACATGAAGTAAATATGTATAGATATCTGCTAATACTAATGTAGTTATATGCCTAATCTTAATAAAAGTACTTACAGTATTTTAATAAAAAGCAGAGGAAGTTCAACCATATTGACGTTGTTTTTAAAAAAAGAAACGTAAATTTTTGACAACCTGTCACAGTTATGTGAGAGTTGTGATTGAGTTAATACACGCTGTTTTAGGAAGTAGAGATTAAGATGCATTGTTCACAAAAGCTAAAACTTAAAAAACATCAACAGTTTTTTATAAAATAGCCTATGGCCCAGTTACCTCGTGGGTCCAGTTACCCGTTACCCTCGGGAACTCAAGGCCGTGACACTCCCAAAAAGACAGAGGGAGGAGACAATGTTTCCGTCCAGTGTCCAGTAGGAAGATAACGTTTTTAAAATTATAAATTCATTTTCAAAGGCCTGTTTAAAGAATTATACAAAAATATTGGGAGATTAAAAAAAATAAATGATATTAATGAACGCAAAATTAAAAAGTTCAAAAAGTAAATTATTAAAATGTATTTTTAGAAAATATTTATAAACATATTAATCAGGATATTTAGAAAGGGTGAGTGAAGTTTTTGCTAGATTTTCCGAACATTTTTTATTGTGTTTTATTTTGGAAAGTGTATAAACATGAATGATTAATATACTACATATAACTATCTGCATAATTTTATTGCAAATATTGGAAATAAATATATGAATCTCGAACAATATATTTTCAAATATTGTCATCATTATTTTATATAAGTCCATTTTATTAATATTTATAATTATACTTTATTTATAATAAAATAAAATTTAAAAATCTTTATAACTTACGAAACACTAAAAAATGTTTAAAAAATCTGTAACTAAAAATCATCATTATAGAAGTAATCACTCAAATTTATTTCATTGAAATTTTTGAAATATATATCAATGTATAAGGTATAAATGGAATTATTATTTCATTATTATTATCAATTTACTTGATTCATTGCTATCTACAAAAATTCTTCAAATTCTACTTTGCTTGTTTAAGACTCAAAGGAATGATATAAAACACTAAAATAATGCCTAAAAAATCTATTATATAGTTACATTTATACAAAAATATATCATTATAAAAATAATCACTAGAATTTATTTCTTTGAAATTTTGAAAAAAAAAAGTTGATATATCAATGCAAAGAGCATGCATGGAATTATTTATTATTATGTTATAATTTTACTTACTTTATTAATGTTAATGTTTGTAAAAAGAAAACTTTAATTTTCATTTGCAAAAAGAAAACTTTAATTTTTACTTTGTTTGCATAAGATCCAATACAATGATATAAAACACAAAAAATGATTGCCTTAAAAAACTGTAATATTCTTATCTTATTTATTTATTTTTAAATTTCGGGAAAGTCTCTGAATGAAAGTAAAAAGCACACAGATAATTATTATTTTATTATTATAATTTATTTTCCTTCATTAATACACTGAAAAAAAAAATCAATTTCTACCAATTTCTTATCAGATTTTCTGGAAATTAATGTAAAAAGCATGTATGGAAATACTTTTTTTTAATCATTTAGTATATAAAAATCTATTATTTGTATATAAAAACATCATTATAGGAATAAATACTAGAATTTATTTCTTTAAAATTTTGAAGAAAAAAAAATGTATATAAACGGATGTCAAAAACATACATGAAATTATTTAATTCTTATAATTTCACTAGCTTTATTACTACCTGAAAAAAAATTCTCAATTTATATTTTGCTTGCTTATGGTTAGCAATGGTATAAAATATTTTAAAATTGCTTAAAAATCTGTAGAATCTGTATTTAAAAATCATCATTATCACAATAATCACAAGAAATTGTTTCTTTAAAATTAGGAGAAAGTATTTATAAATGAATTTTAAAAACATACATGAAATTATTTATTTATTACAATTTTACTTGCTCAACTAATATTTGGAAAATAAATCGGGTTTTTTTATTTATTTTATAAAATTTAAACTATTGATATGAAAATGTTTTGGAAAAATGAAAATAAATAAATGTTAAAAGCATACATGTAAATATGAATATACTACTATTGTTTTATGGACTGTACTAATAGCCTGATAAATATTCTAAAATTTTTCCCAGTTATTTTCTTGAAACTAAAATTTATATATATATTTATATATATTATTTTATTTTTATTTTTTTCAAACATAAATGCAAACATTTTTATTAACGTAAGGAATTACAGCCGTGTGTAAAAAGTATCAATAATAAACCATTTTTAAAACTAAATAATTTAATATATGTTAATTAAAGTATTCATAAATGAATATACAGGAATGTATTTAAAGGTCTATATTTATTATTATATGGCGATTATAAGCTATTTAGTATAAAAGTACTTTTTGTTTTGTTTTGGAGTGAAGTATTCATGCCTTTTTGTGATGCATTCATAGGACGGGAACGTCCGCCATGTTTATTTACTGTCATGGCCTTGAGTTCCCGAGGGTTACGAGTTACCCCAATTAACCTTATAAAAATTATAGTGCAAAACTTTTATTATATTCAAATTTAATTGAAGTATTCATTATTTTAATGTAGAGTCGTGGCTATTATGAGACATAATAATGAACTTTTCATAGTCATTTCTGATCTGTTGACTTTAGTCCCAATTTAAAAATATACTGAAATTTGTGTTTAGGTTTCCTTTATCTGTTTATGTATAAAAAATATTTCTTGTCATAAAAATGAGGGGGAGTGGGGTCATATCAGCCTTGATTGACTCTATAGTAATTAATTTTTAAATAGAATATCATTTTAATTTAAATAACATGCGAATTATTTTAATGCATAAAAATGAATGAATAAATTTAAATTAATGTTAGTTAAATGTAGTATCTTGTATTCGCGATAATTTATATGAGGTTTTATACTTTCCTCACGCTATATTACTAAAATATATTACTGTTTTTTAAGGGCTGATGTCTAGTTACATGATTTCATAACATTTATATTCTGTGAAATACCCGATTTTCGAAATTTAGGAAGAAAAAGTTGACCTTTTTCCTGAAAAAAGTAATCTAGATAATAGTAATAGAATGTTAGAAACTGATAGTCTGAAAATTCATAACATTTTGTTAAGCACTGACCAAAACCGAAAACGAATTTCGGTAATCTTCCTATTTTCGGCCGAAAACGAAAATGTCCAAAATTTTTTAAAAAGTATTTAATACATTCATAAATATACATAATTATTAATTAATTATACGTATTTATTAAGCGTGCATAATTAATAATCAATTACACGTTTGGTCCAAGTGAGTATTTGAAACACTTTTGCGGTTTCAAACTAAAAATTTTCTATTACCGTTAATTCTGCAGCTTTTAATGAGCACTCGAAAAACGTCTTCAAAGTTTAGTCATATATTCATTACTTGCTTTATAATTTGCATTCACGTCTTGAGTCAGTCATGATTGATAAGTATAAACAATGAAGTTCATAGCAATAAATAAAGATTGTCTCATTTGAGCCAATACAGCTAGCTCTATCAATGAGTAATGTTGAAAATTTCTGAAAGCAGAAACGAGGTTTGTGGAATACAGAAAGTTTCGGTCCGGCCAAATTTTCGACATCATTTTCGCCGAAAAAGAATTTTCGGCGAAACTCTGATTTTGGGCCGAAAAGGCAAACGAATTTTTGATCGATCTCTGCTTTTTGTAAAGAAACGGGTTATTGTTATAACAGCAAAACGGTATTTTTATTGTTATAATAAAAAAATATATATATATTGTTACAGGTTAATTTTAATATTATTGCTGAATATTTTAATGTAAAAATTAATAACCATATTAAATAATATAAAAATTAATATTATTACAGTTTTTTATAATATTAATTTTTTTAAACATAGAATATCATATATTTTTGCAAATAAACAGTTCGTTGGTATAATATTGTATTCTTGATAATTTATTCAAATTTTTATGCTTTCCTGGCTTTGTGATATCAAAGTATATTGCTGTTTTATAGAAAAAAGATCTGAAGTCTAGTTACATAATTTCACAATTCTTATTTTATTTGAAATACACGTGTTCATAAATTCAGAAGGAAAAATTGACCTTAAAAAGGTAATCCAGATAATAGTAATAGAAAGTTAGAAATCGATAGAGTCTGAAAATTCATATCTTTTTGTAAAGAAACAGGTTATTGGCTCAGAGAAACCTTATAAAAAGATGAAGCCCTAGATACGAAAAAGCACACGGGAAAGAAATCAAAGAAAGGGAAAAGATGGACATTTTGGAGACTTGTCAAGAAAAATACTGTATGCTAGAATAATCTTTGATTTAAAAAAAAAATACTAGTTCGACAAAAGGAATATTTTTGATGACTGTCCAAAAGATGTTATTATTGTTTTCTTACTATTAGTCAGCCAAAAAGCTTAAAATATGGGTCATAAACTTATTAAATATTCATTTCACAACAGATCAACGAACGCTTCTATTAATAAGAACTTTTTTTTTTCTTTTGACGACAAAAAGTTGGTATAATGCAAATTAAATGCACTGTCGGTATAATGCAAAATAAAAAGCAACCTTTCGATTTCATTTTAACTATAAAATGGCAAACAATATATTTAAACAAAACTTTCGATTTGTTTCAAATTCCCATCCGTGATTTCAAAATGTATATTAATTATAGTTTATTGAAAAAAAGGTAAATTTAATTTTTGAGTTTAATTTTAAAAATACAAATATGTATCAATATTTTAAAAGGATGGACACACTGTCAAATAAAATGGGTTTATATTCAAGTAGAAATTATTCACGTGTCTAAAACCATTCATTATTTTTTTATGTGTTTAACATAATGTATTGTTATTTATAGGTCTAAATAATCCTTCGATATTGTTTTAACTATATAAAAAGAAACAATACTATATATATTTAAAACTTATCGTTTTGTTTTTAAATTCCCGTTCGTGATTTAAAAATTTGGGTAAATTTGCATTAAATTTTTACTTTTTTTTAAGGTTATACATTGATTTTTTAAATTCAATTAAAAATATATAAATTCACCCAACTTTTAAAATGAAAGGTGTAATGAGAAATAAAATGAGATTATACTCAAATAGACATTAACCCTCCGTTGGTCGCAATAGGCCTGACAGGCACAGCACAATTATTGCCCTTCTCCTCTCCGCCACTAGAGCGCGCAGGGTTACTTACTTTGAGTGTAATAAACGAGGCTTTCATTGAAGTTTTAAATATTTATTATTTTTACATCCTAATGAAGGTCACTGATCACTTTAAGAGAGTTAGAATTGCGTCAATTAATTACTAATGACGATTTCCTAACAGGCGCATTGTACCCGAACTCGGGAGTCCGAGAGCTCCGACCGACGGAGGGTTAATTATGTGACATTATTCTAATTCATCTATTCATTCATTCTAATCATTCTAGTCATTCTAAAAACTGAGTTATGCCAACATTTATAAGTTGATTTATTCTCCGGTGTTACTTATTTCTTTTTAGAAAGTTTCAGATTAAGACTTGAGGTGCTGCAGTCTCCCTGAATTTATAGACAGTACTACAGTCCTTTTTCTATAAAAATATTTTTTTTCTTGCAAGCCAAGTATTTCATTTAAAAATGTGATGGATCTACTATAACGATGTGTCCTCAAACAGTAATAGGATTGTTTCACCAGAGGTATTTAATTTGGAAAACAAAAGGAAGCAAGTAAAACGATTAAAGTTCCTGTTAGACCGGACGGCGGCTGTACAAACCATCACCTCATTGAATTCACGGCTAAAATTCCAGGATTAGTTAGAACTCGATTAGCATATTAAAATGGAATTGATCTGCCAAGTCATATATTGGTGAAAACCACCTGCAGACCCGAGTTTATTGGTTGATTGGTGGGTTTCTCATTGTGTTTTCCTGCACTCAGTGGGTCATAACCCTTTAAGACCTCATGAGCTGTATCCCTTGCACTTGTAAACAAAGTTAGCCATGCCGGCTGAAAGTAAAACATGTAATACAACCACTATCTGTTGATAAAAAAATTATACTTTCCGAGGGTCGGCTGAAAAGTCCCAGACCAGACAAAAAAAACATTTTTTTTTTTAATTTTTTATTTATTTCTCAGCATAATCTCCAGAAAGGCTAATACGCTTATCACATCGGTGTTCTAATTTAATTAAACCACCTCTATAATGCGATTCGTTGACCTCCTCAAAATAGCTGTTTACTGCATCAGTAACCTCCTCGTTGCTCTGAAATCTTCGTCCATCAAGGAAATTTTTGTGGTTAGAGAATAAGTGGTAGTCACTGGGTGCTAAATCTGGCAAAAAAGGTGAATGTTCAAGCAATTCGAACATTAAATCGTAGATTTTTCCCATTGCGATGACTGAGACTGATGTGCTGGAGCATTGTCATGGTGAAACAAGATTTTTTTTCGCCAAATGAGGTCGTTTTTTCTTTACCTCGTAGCTCAAACGTTTCAGTAAACTTGCGTAGTACTCATTAGTGATACTTTTACTCTTTTCCAAGTAATCAATAAAAAAAAAATTCCTTTGCGTCCCAGGAAACACTCGCCATAACCTTAGCTGACAAAGTTGACTTTGCCTTTTTTGGAACTGGTTCATCCTTATCAATCCACTGTTTTGACTGTAATTTGCTTTCAGGAGTGCAGTGGTGAATCCAAGTTTCATCCATAGTTACAAGCCGTCTCAAAAATTCTTTGAGAGTTTTACGGTAGATCTCCAAATTATTACTTGAAACGTTTTCTCGATGCAACATTTAATCAGGTGACAGCAAAAGTGGCACCCACCTTGCACAGACCTTGTGGAAGACCAAAATATTTGTTAAAATATTACCTGCACGTTCTTTTGATATGTTTACAGCCTCTGCTATTTGGAACAACTTTAATCTGTGGTCTTCTAGGGCTATTCCATGAGTTTTTTCAACAATTTCAGGAGTTGTCACTTCCACAGGGCGTCCAGAGCGAGATTCATCACTCGTGCTCGTCCGTCCCATTTTAAACTCGGCAACCCCCCTTTTAACCATTGAATATGATGGGGCAGAGTCCTTCAGTGTGCTGTCTATTTCCTCCTTGATTTCTTTAGGCGTTAAATCCTTCAAATGGAAGTATTTTATTACCACTCATTTTTTCAAATCTTCCATATTCGTAAAAACTCTAAAACAGTCTTGATTTAAATGCTGTCAATTAAACAATAACCAAGCTACTGATCTGAAACTGTGGGCATAAGCTAGTCAGGGATAGTACTATGCAATGCTGGCATACAACTGCCCTAGTGGCACCATTTCTGTGTCGGGGCCGGGACATTTTACCCGACCCTCGTACTCTTTCAGCTAAACAGAACGATCGTTCGATTCGGATTTTTATTACAGACGACTCAGAAGCAAAAATTTAAATGAATGTCTAATCCGCTGATCATGCGGACTGAGTCTTAAAAGGTTAAAGATATAAAAGGATGGAGAGCTGGGTGCAGGAAAACACAATGGAAAACCTACTAATCAACCACTAAAATTGGGTCTATAGGTAATTTTCACCAAGATATGACTTGGTAGTTCCATTTTAATATTTTAATCGAGTACTAACTAATCCTGGAATTTCAGCCATACTCTCGATGAGGTAATGGTTTATGCAGACGCCGCACACACATTTTATATGGGACAATTTGAAGCGCGAAAAATTGCCGTAACACAAAGATCAAGGCCCCTGCTGTCAGTTTTCAAAGAATTCCATTGGCTGTTTCAGGCTGAATTGGCCCTTTACACCAAATAAGGCATACCATAGGCGAACAATTGCTCCAACAATAAAAAGTTGCTTGTTTCGAGCAAGTTCTTTTGAAGCCACAGGTTAACATAGTATCGCTGGAGAGTAGCGGCAACTTTGAAGCCTCGTATAATAGGGTCGCAAGTAGATATGTTCGTGGAGTAGTGGATCTTATTGTCACTGTAATTTTTAACATTTTGCATTAACATAAAAATTTTAAACATTTGACAAAGTGGATTGTATTTCTATTGTTCTGCGGATCAACAGGGATTATCTACCACAGGGCTGTCCAAACTTTCAGAGACTGCGGGCGCATCTCATCTAGTTTCAAACATTGTAGGATGCCATTATTCATATGTCTGTAAACATAGAACAATATTACCCCCACTTTAGTAAAGAGCAGGATTGTCAGCTTCGCCTGCTTTTTTTTATTAGGAAATTCTGAATTCATACCGGAAATTCCGAAAGAAGAATTTTTACGTTCAAGTAATCCTAAAATTCCTGTAATTAAATAAAGTGTATGAATTAGGATTTTTCTTAATGAAGAAGAAGGCAATATTGATAACCCTGGTAAAGAAGTGACAGTATGCAAACGTCTTATATGATGCATAGACACTTCACAATGTGACCTAAGCCCCCCCCCTTTCCACTTTGCAGAGTTCGATGTGAAAAATAATTGCAGAAAAAATTATAAATGATAGTAAATTTAGAATTATATTTTTCTAAAAGAGCGATCTATCTAAATACATTGTAGAGTAAGGAGTCAAAAATTTAACGCCGCCTAAAATAAAAGATCATATAGAACATAAATGATTTTAAAGAAGCATCTTTTAAAATAGATTTTATATTGAAAATATCCTAGTAAAAGGAATCGTTTGAAAGGGTGCCATGAAAACTTTTAAAGGGCGCCGCGTTGGACAGCCCTGATCTACCGTACTTTGATTTTTATTGTTTAAATATAAAGAACAAGATCTTACTAAATTTATGGAGGAGATTTTTCCAAATTATTTTTCTTAGACAATCTGTAGAAAGATAATTTATTCTTAAATAACAATTTCTGAAAGAAATTTTTAATAAACTTCACAAATATTCCCTGCTGTGTAATAACTTAGATCTCATCAAAATAAAAAAAATGTTTAAAACATTAGGGTCTAAAACTTATTATGTTATTAGCTGAAGCAAAATGGGAAGATTGGCACAGTGAAAATGTTCATGCTTGAAAAGGTTATGCTTTTTTATTAATGATTGCTTCCCCTTTCCTTTCCTCTTAATTTTTTCTTATCCCTCCCTCATTTCAAACCGTCCAGAATTAACTAAGGGAAAGGACGGCAAAATTTAAAATAGATCACCGCATTTCTAGTTGAAAATAAAAACTCTATGTCAAATGTTTTAAATGATTTATCAGTTTTACTGCTAATTACATTAGAGTAAATTTACTAAAGATTATAGATTTTTTAAAAAATGAGGGGTAATGAAATTATACCGAAAGAACGCTAAAAGTTCAGGATGATATCCTAACGATTTTAGAAACAAACAGGCGAAAATGACAGTCTATACTGTTATTAAAATTGTACATGAAAAATTGTCGATTTTAAATGCGTTGTGATATCTTCCCCTTTTCAAGGATTACATATTCAATTTTATGTTAATGCTGTTACATTAGCTAGGCAAGCGTATGGGTTCAGAATGGATTATCTATATTTATTTCACTTTCGCTATGGATAATCGAATGTTACATGATCATTACAGTTATTTTTCATCTTTATATTAAAATGTTTGGGTTCATTTGAATTTTTTTTCAATTTATTTTAAATCAGATGTGAAAGATTTACTTTTAGATGGAATATCTCAGCTAAAATTTAGCACAACGCTGACATGCTTGCGAGGTCCATTAAAGATTATTTTGGAAAGTAAAATTTAAACAGGTTTTTCTTTTTAATTAATTATTCATAGGATGATAAGATATTTTTCATTTAGTGTTTTATAAACTGGAATGCGGTGGACATTATTTCAAAATTCAGATTTTGAAATATTTGTATTTAAAATATTGTACAGCTCATATTCAAAATATTAGAATAACTAGCAGTTAGCCGTGACGTCGTTCACGTAGCATTAAAAAAAAGATAAATACTTTATTTAAGAAAAACATTTCACTTCTGATAAGAAAAACGTATTCATTCAACCAACTCTTTATCATATTTCATAACAGAAGATATGTTCGCATTTCTTATTTATAGAACCTTAATGTAACTCAGTCATAAATAAATATAAATTATTATTATTTATTTATTTATTTTATTTTATTATTATTTTTTTAAAGCATGCTTTCATTAAAATTCATAAAAATGTAGAAAAAATACATATTTTTTAAAATGCACTAAAAAAGTAGAAAAGTCTTGAAAAAAAAAACCTTAAATGCACAGAGTTTAAATTAAATTGCGGTGAGCTCTATTATGGAAGATTAATGGATTTAAATGGAAATTTTGCCAAATTAGACAGCTATCGCCAAGTTGGTATCATATATGGGAACATTTTTTGTAGCCAAATTTGGCAGTATTTCGAGAAGTTGGTTAAAATTTGGCGCTATTGTGGTAACTCTATCATTAGTACTGTTCAACAAATACCCATTGTTGAAGCTAATGCTGATTTATCCATAGGAAATCAAACGTAACCATTAAGTAAATTGCCCCCCTTAAGGATTAAATTTTAAAAAATCAATGTGCAATTCATGTGTTGCCCTCAGAAATACATATGTATTCCAAATTTTAAAGCTCTGTGGCAACAGGAAGTGGGTGAAAAAATGAGTAACAATATTTGACTGCCACACACAAACATAATTGCAAGTTAAAAGAAACCATGTAAAAAGTGAAATGTTGTGCCAAATAAGATAAAAAATTGCGAAAATGAAACTGCAACCGATAAAAAACGGAGGGTCAAGTAAAATCGTGAGAATCAACGAATCTCTCTGCGTAGAACGGAAAAACAATGCTTGGAAAATTCTATTCGAAGTGTGTACTTTAGTTGGAATTTGTTGTCAAATTTGTATATTTTTGATTTCCGTACTTATTCAAATTCATGCCGCTTATATTATTAAGAAATGCTTGAAAATTTATGTTTTATTTCCAATATGACGATATATCCACCTTTTTTTTATTCTTAGCATGTTTTGTATCTATACAACATAATTTCATCACTAACTAATATGTTTTTCTAATCTTCTTCGCTCCATAAACGTCTTGATTTCCACTAATTCAATCTTATACGCTTTTGTTCTGCAGTCATGAGAAGTTTTGTTTTCGGTACACGAGATTCAAACTTAAATTTATGGAGACGTCTTAATGTTCGCGATGTAGAAACTTCAACTCCTTCTTCTTTCCATTTTCGGTGCAAGAATCGCACACTTTTAAAACGATTTTTCTTAACTATACGCTTCAGTTTCCTGTCATCTCTAGCAGATGTTTTTAGTTTTCGGCCGCCATTTCGGCAATTATTTAGAAATTTTCCATTTTTTATATATTGTGTTAGTATTTTATTAACGCTTGATTGCGAACAGTGTAAAAAATACACTATATAACATTGATTTTTATCGTGCCAACACAAATCAGCCATCCTAAGTTTAATAGATTCTGGAATATCACTCACACGACCCATTTTAAGACGAAAAAGCAAACAAACTGCAAAGAGAATATTCATTTTAAATAAAATCGTCTTAATTTAATCCATGATGCCACCAGTTATGAATTGGTGATAATTAAAGGAGAATTAATGTGAAATATTCTAATATTTTGAACCACTTGAATAAATATTCTAATATTTTGACTTTTCAAAATAATTTTTTTTTCAATTAATCTTTTCAAAAATGATATTAATTTTAAGATAATAAATAAGCTTAATCAACAATAAGTTCTTAACAAAAATATCGTTTGCATATTTGCATAAAAAGACATTAAATTTGCCAAACGATATTTTCAGTTTGTAAAAAAAAAGTAATTATTCTAATATTTTGAATATGAACTGTATGATGCTATTAATTTTCTTGCATAATTTGTTTGTGAAAATAATTAAAAAATACACCGGAAGCATTTAAATAAACCATATGTAATTCAATTACCGTATTCGTAAGTTATTAACATATTGAATACTTAAAACTTTCAAGGTAGCATATTTCATGGGAGAAAAAATTATTTTCTCTTTCAAATGTTCAGATCCTTTTCAGAATTTTTTTTTACTAAAAGAAAGGAAGAAAAAAAAAGAGAGGCAGTATTTTTCTCCTTGAGTGATTATAATCAACATTATTTCTGCTTTTTTTTTTAGGATAAGAAAGAAAGACAAATTTTTATTGAAAAACAATATGACGTGCATCATTCCTTATCTGTAATCTTAATTTATACTGTGATATAAAAAAATAAACATGTGGGAAAACTGGTCGTAATAATAGTGTGTCAACCGTTTCTAAATGTTCAATTTCATTTGTAATGGGCACAGTCATATATGCAAATGCTGGCTTTTGGAGAAACTATTTTATTTTTATCAATTACTGAATACGAGCTTTAATGATTGTGTTAATTTAAAACTCTGGTACAGGAAAAGGGTTATTTTGTTATTAAATTTTGGATAATACTTTTTAATATTCAGTGGGTAAGAACATATACATTCGTTCATACACTTTAAAAAAATTTCATTTGAATTAATTAAAAAAAAAACCTACTGCTAAAGATCTCTGAATATCTTTGGCCTCAACACTTTCAGTAATTTATAATTTTTATACGTCGATGTTGTCAGAAATATCTGATCTTTTTTATTAAATATCTATTGATGATAGAACATACAACTAAAAATTATTAAAATTATAATGCCTTTATAAGAGCGTTTTTAATAATTTACAATAGAATGTCACCAATAAGAAAGCTGTAGATGTACTTTTACTTGTCAGTTTATATTTAATCGAATCCCCAATAATTTTCAACCATTCACAATGGACACTGTCATTGACATTTGAAGGTCACTTTGGAGATGCCTTTGTAGATTTATAAAAATAAAAAATATTTTTCGTCTAAGAAATGGCCATTTTATTCACAGAAGCTAATTTTTAAATAAAATAATAAAATATATATTGGAAATTAGCCTCAAACAATTCTAAGTCCTTATTTCAAGAATTCCGAAGAACAAGATGAATTCCGTACGCTTCTTCCACTTTACTGATGTCGCAAGAGATTGATTGGATACAGTTTCTATGCTGAATTATTTATTGATAGAATGTCTTCTCTCTCTTAGGGGATGGCGCCAGACTTCTGAACACAGGAGTTACAATACAACCATTCCAAAAGCCCTTGTATTGCTGTTGACAACTTGGAAATATTCAGTATATGTGTCTATAATTCTTTCTTAGGCGAGGGCTAGACTACAATTCCAGCCTAAGACTAGAATTTATATTTTTTGAATTAGATTCCAAAAAGCATTCTTTTCAGTTTCTTCATAAGGCAGATCTCAATATGTACAGGGTGATTCAGAAAAGTTTGGACAAACTTTCATAGGTGGTACTGACACTACAAAAAAAAAAAAAAAAAAAAAAAAAAAAAAAAAAAAAAAAAAAGTTTAGGAAACTAGGGTCACAATGCATTTATTCAATAAAAAATACAGGAAACTCCAATCCGAATTCGGATTTTTCTTCATATCTTTAACAATAATGAATATATTTAAACGAAATTTTAAATAGATTGACCCTTTTTTCTGTGAAAACGTAAAGATATCGCTATAAAATGCAGGCTACCATCTTTATCCAAATAGCTCTGATCTAGACGTTAAAAATAAAACATTAAAATTAAAATTTGTTTAAAATAAAAACATTAGCATCAAATAAATACTTTAAGCATAAAAAATAATAACTATCAACGACATTTGCTATAGAATTACCGTTACAATATTCTCAAAGTGAGATACATTTATAAGCAATAAATACTTTGGCTAATTTTAAAAATATATGGGACAATAAAACTGTATCAATTGCTTCTCAGCAGTGCATAACAAGATCAAAATTTTTTGACCTCCTCTCCCCTCAAAGAAAACCTTACCCCTAAAGAAAATTTTGAAATGGCGCTTCTGTGTCTCACTCAAATCCGAATGTAGATTTGTGTTTATAACTTTAACAATATTTAAGATATTTTATCGAAATTTGAAATAAACTATCTTTTCATTGTGTGAGATATAAATTAATAAGTACTAAATAATGACAGTAGTGGCTACCATCCTTATCCAAAGAGCGCTGAACTAGACACTCCATAATTCCAAATCTAATTGACAGTTCATACGGTTTCACTTAGAGAAATGTTGCACATTTCCATTCTTGTTCATCTCATTGTATTTCACACAAATCAAGGTAAGTCTGTTGAAAACTGCTTTCAAATATATTTATTTTAGTTAAAGTTTTGAATGACAGTTATGTTAGGATTGGAGTGAGACACCCTGTATTTTTGAGTGAAAATTGGATTAGAACTCTGTTTCCTATACAAACATTGTTTGTTTTGGTGTGACTATCACCTCTTAAGTTTGGTTCATTTTTTTAAATCACCCAGCACATTTTTTTTTTTTTTTTTTTTTTTTTTTTTTTTTTTTTTTTTTTTTTACCATTTTCGGAATTATTTCTCTCGGTTGCGGGCTTTTACAGAATTGAATTAAAAACAGTGACGTCAAAAACTAAAACTGCATACTTTCTGTTGGATATAGGAAATTATAATCCCGCTTTCCTACATTTAAACTAATCGCTATTTTTTCATATCTTTATTCTAATAGAACTTTTAGTATTTTTTACATTTTTATCTCAGTAAAAGAATAAAAAATGGCAAAAATATACCATTTGGTTCTTAATTATTATTATTATATAGCTGCCAACTTTTACGCTTTTTTTTGCTACCACTAAAATTTAATAGAGATTTTCGTTTTGTCTAATCATATGATTTCGACGATTAAATACGATAACATTTACTATAAAATTTTAGTGGTGTGAAGAAAGCGTAAAAGTTGGCAGCTATGTTATTATTATATATTCATACTTAAAAAAGTCAAAAGGTTACTCAATATATATACAGCGATAACTCCACTTTCGAAAATAATTCGTTCCGAAATCCCATTCGTTGACCGAAATCTTCTTTAACTAAAACATGATTTCTTGTCCAATAAAAGTACAACGCGGCTGCGGCTGCATAGTGTTATTGTGAGCATCGAGTAAAATATTCGTTAACGGAATACATATTCGTTAGCCGAATTCATATTTGTTAACAAAGTTCAAAAAATAGCAAAATAAATTTTTTTTTTGTTAGTGGATGTTTTCATTATCATCATTTTTCATTTCATACTTAAGGGTATTCCAATCCAAACTGCTTATTTTCTAATTTATTTTTTAATTCATTTTTGCTCTCAAATGCATCAAACTGGGATATTCTCTTATTTAGAAACTACAAAATGAGCCGTGCTTCTCGATTTTTTTTTATAAATACAGAAAATATTGTAAAAAATGCTGTCAAAGTTGGCGTTTTGAACGGAATTTTCCGAAGCCGGAGATCAGGGAATGAAAAAAATGGTCATACTGAGTGAGAAAATAATTGTTTAAAAGTCAAATTCTAATTAACTGAGCGAAAAATGAAATCACACGGCCTCTTATACATCTCTTCAAAAATCACCTCAGTAAGTTTCATGTTTTTACTTATAAAAATGAGTTTGAAAATGTCTCAGAAAATTTCGAGCTGTTGAGGGTAAAAAAAAATATTTTTTCGAATGCACCCTTAAATTAAATTTCACGAATACTAGTTTCTCAGAAATATTTTTAGAAATTCAGCAAATTGCATTAAATTGGAAATAACACAGATTTAAGGGTAAAAAAAATTGAAAACTAATTACAGAAAAAGTGACTGAGTATCAAAAAAGTAATTCCATTTTTGTTTACTTTATTTTCAGTATTTATAAAAACTAAAGTTCCTGCGATATTATGCATTGGTTAGCAATTGTTTTATGTTAAAACAAAACACCAAGGTGGTTAAATATTCAAAACTTTGAGTTTTATAAATTGTTCGCAAAATTCGCAGTTATTCCTCACTTAAAAAACGAAAGTTCTAACATACTTATAAAACTCACATATTTCACTGAAAGATATCAAGTAATAAATTGGAAGTCAAGGTACTCTCATAGCTCATGTTACTCAGGGATGAAAATAAGAGTTCACGCTAACTGTCTGCAAGTATTGAGGATGTCACAAAAGAAGATAAAAGTCAATGGCAGCAACGATACACGTATTAAGTTCAGAAAAGTCGGTTACAGTGTCGCTGTATACGTGATCTTTTATGTATTATGTATCCGAAGATTATCTTTGAACGTTGAACTGCTGTGCATAAACCACAGAACATTTAAGAATATATTTAATTATTTTTGCTCTGGATCAATTAATTAAAAAGAATGAAAGCACTGTATGAGTTTAAATAATTTAAAACTTAACTATTATTAATGCAAATGTTAACTACGAATGTAAAAATGTTCCAGAACTAAACATATACCTAATCCTGTTCCAAGTGAATTAACGGAATTAAACCATACTTCTTAAATAACAATTTCCGTTTAGTGGAACAACTGAACTTCACATCTATAATACAACTAATGCATTGTATTTTCCATTTTTAAATAGGAGTTAAATTTTTTTCGTTCAACATTATCATATACGTACCGTATAGAGTGAGGAAATTTCTGGAATTTTGACACCACTTTTTTCGAACTGTAATTTTTGCCTTATTTAATAACAGAATTTTAGTGATTAAATAAGATGAAAATAACTATTCGGAGAAAAAGTGGTGCAAAAAATTTTAAATAAATATACGCGACGCTCGCCGCGAATGCGTTAAGTTGGGTGTAAATCATTATATCCCGAAACTGCATGATGGAAAAAGGCGATTCAAACCGCTTAGAATAGGATTCTTCAATGTTTATGCCTGAAAGTCGTTTCCGGCTGCAAATTCCGAAAGGTAATATTCGCCTATTTTAATCGCAACTTTTTTGTCATTAAATAAGCCATTTTGTTAACACCCTGGAGAAAGGCCCAGAGCCCCCCTCCCCAAATAGTCTTAGGCTAATATTCATCTGCAGCAATTAACGCTTATTCTTAAATAGTAAACTATTTCTAATCAACTAGGTCAGATAAACAACACCCGATTTCCCTTGCTAAGCAATAGTTTCACCCTCATAGTAAGTAGCCAAAGCACTCATGAAATTAAGTTTATGTCGGTTAGTACTCTTAACCAATTACTAGTAATTTAGGTAATATCACGACCTTTACACTTAGATAGCTCTGGCCTGGTGCATAGGATAATTATAATTTATTTCAAAGTATTAAAACTAATCTTAAAGCTAAAAGTGTAATAAACATCTCCAACTAACCCCCTTCCCTTTCAGGTTTTTTTTTTTTTTTTTTTTTTTTTTTTTTTCTTTTGACTGTTGCCTTTTTATTAAGTGCTATTCGGCCTGTACGAGCTACCGAACCCGCTATTTGGGACAGCTTACGGAGCCAATCTTTACCCGGTGGGGTGGGGTACGGTAGAAAGGCGGAGTCTCATCCCTCAATATCGTAAGCTTGCTTTGCATTTCGGCCCAAAATTTCCTTTGGTGATACATGTCGTTCAGCGGCACACATTGTTTTCTTTTTCCCTTCCTCTAAATTGGTTCATGAACCACTTTTCACAAGTACCCACCACCGATTAGGCATCTAAAAACCAGATTTCCCTACTCTCCAAGCTGGATATATGTGTGTGTAATGTGCAGGAGCCAAATTAACAAAGTCAATTAGTTAAGCAAGCAGTACAACAGAGAAACCAGCAAATTACAGGCTCTACAATTAGGTCGGCCGGGGCATTGGTGTACTGGATGGCCGCCATGCGGCGACCAAGCGGAAAACCGCCCAGATGCCAGACAGGTATACTCGTTTGGCTAAGGAAATCTGGCAGCTAGGGGTCTGGCCATCGGTTTGGTGTCAGCCGATGTCCGCCATGTATGCTAATGGCGCCTGGTGCATGTAAAATCCGTCGTGGGTGCAAAGTCCTCCAAGTTACCTGTGAATTATACCTCTGGAGGTGCCTAGCCAGGTGAAGGTCTCGTCACCTGATCAAGGTTCTAAATTACGAGGCCAACTTGAGTAGCAAAGCGCAGGTACAAAACAACAAGATCAAAATGTTAAGTAACCGTTTTAACTAAGTTCGCATCTGAGCAGTAGGCACAGTCGATAGGATGAAGATCAGATTTATTGCTGCTACGCGGCGATTAGGCGATCACCGCCCCGATACCAGGTATCAAACCCGTTCAGCTGGGGAGACCCGGCAGGTAGGGGCTTGGTCATCGGCTAGAAAAAAAAAAAGCCATTTTGTTAATTCTAAAATAGTGGTTGCTTGGTGACACGCGAGACACAGGTTGAAGATGTTTAGCATAGAGGGTTAAAGAAAGCTATACCAAAGCCAAAATAAAGTATGAAAACTGAATTGTCTCTTTGAAACCTTCCACAATTTAATTCTGTAAAGCATATTTTCTTTTTTTTTTTAAATACTTTCTGGAGCTCTTTTATTGAGTCAAATAAGTTTCTACACTAAAAATTTTACTTCAAAGTTGAACAATTTTATGATGTAAAGTAATTAGAAGAAGCAAAATATCTTTCTTCTTTACTTTCAAAAATATCTTTGTCAAGGTTCATCCTTGAAAATGACTGTTTCACCACAATATGCGTTATTCAGTCGCAAACCACAAGAAATAATTCTATGTACGCACTCAATGTACTGTTTTAGAGCAAGAAGTCATCTGCCTACTTGTCTAGCAATTGTAATGCTGGCTACAAGCCAAGAGACGTCAGGTTTGAGTACGGTTTAAGGTTGGTTGGTTTCAGGCACTATGGTCAACTTTTGAACGCGAGGGCCAAACTGACTGTTTAAAGAGGAATCCGACCCACTATAAAAATCAATGCGAGAGTTGGAATTCGTATCAGGCACCTTTTATGTATTAGCCAGCGGCCTAATCACTAAACACGCATTAGGCAAGAATGCCGATTAAGGCGAATTGGGTGTTCATTAGTATGTCATATTTCACAGGTCCCGATTTGATTAGCCCTTTTTTGCTATGTATAGCTTTAGCGACTTTATGATTCAGCACATTATTTTGCTTTATTTAAGCATTATTGATTTCAGCTGTTTCGGCATGCCTGTTTACAGATGTTTATGGTTAAACCGGAGCACCAAATGTTGGAACAAAGTTTTACCAGCTTAGGATGGCAACTACTGCGGCACAAAAAGTTGCCTCAACCCAGCACCAAATTTTTAACAGTGCATAATGACTCGATTTCGATGAATATTTTTTTTCTTTCTAACTTTGAAAAGATTGTGGAAACAATTATTATTATTTTTTTATTTTTTTTTTATTTTTTTGCATATTCTGAATATGACATCGAATATAACAGCTAATAATATCCATATTTAAACATAAGTGCAATATGTGACTATAACAAGGTGGCAAAAATAACTCGTGCAGACATTGTAGATCAATTCTTTTAATAACAAAAAAAAATCAAAATTAGATTCTTTAGACAAAATATAAATCTCTGACTTACATGTAAAAACTACAAGTTTCCGAAGTGGTTATGTAGAAGTGAAATATTTTGATAAAATTTTCAGCAACCGGCCGTAACTTATTTACTGATATTTTAGTCATTCCTCCAGATCACATATTTTTCAGAGACTACAGCCTTAGAACAAACTCACCTCTGCAAGTTGATTATGCATAATGACCCATACCCATTTGATTAATATCTAGAAAGTACAGGATCCATTTTTTGTGTTCTTAACCCGGGAGAACTCGCTGCATGAGATTTTCTCTCACAGTCGTACTTTTTTAAGACTCTTATTTAAATCATTTTTCATTTTAATTAAAATTTCAAAATGTTTTTCAATTATTTTACCTATTTTGTGAATAAAAGTACTAAGCCAACCAAAAAAAAGTTGATATTATATGAATGTAAAGTAAAAGAAAAGCAATTGGGCTTTCTCACTAGCGAGTTCTCCCGGGTTAAAAAGTCTCTGAGATGTGATTTTTACCATTCCTGTGTTCCTCTTGCTCTGTGTGTTGAAAGAGAATCTTGCTGGAGACTCAATTTTTCATTTCCATAGTGCTCTTTGGATCTGGTGAGTAAAACATTCTTTGAGATGTTTAACGTAACAATTTGATGATTGATTTTGATGTCTTCATCAATAAAGCAAGAAATTCTTTGCCGCATTAACAATTCCTTCCCTAAACCATGATCGAATGTTACTTTTACCATCTTTCGACAATAATTAATGGACAAAGAGCATACTTCTGTAGAATTCGATTGCTGTGTCGATTGCAGACCAATTTGATTGGAAAATTTTTGAAAAACTTTTCTGTTCGTAAACCATTTATCATGAGCAGACCGCTTCATTGGTGTTATCCATTTTTTAAGTGCTACGATTTTGTTAGCCACTGTACGATTGGACAGTGTTTCATTTCATTAGACTGTCCAAGGAGCTGCTTCACATTTTGTTGAACTGTTACACAATTGATGTTCATCTTTTTTCAGATTTTTTTGCATCAAAACGTTTGAAATGAGTTCAATCTTCTTTACGATCGCTTTGCGTTTTTAGGAAACATTGTGTGTTCAATATTTACCCCCACCTCGTCCGTCCCTGTTACGGCCACGTTATTGGAACTGTTTCATTCGATATAATATACCTTTATTTATTTATGGCTAGTCATTTATGGATAATTTATGGCATTCGATATAATATATCTTTAGAGTTTTTAGTATACGAAAGAACATCTCATTGACTCCTGCCTGCAATGTGTAATGTAAGACTCGTATTCTGAGAGACAATTATCACAAAATCTATTTCAATGAGGTCTAAGATTTCTCATGTATAGATAATAAAATTTTTGGGGGTGGAGTTTGGCAGTGTTTTTTTTTTCTTTTTTTTTTCCATTTGTCGGGTTATTTTTTGTCACCCTATAAAATAGAAAGTGAACACTGTAAGTAGTTCCGGCGTTTCTTTCTTCTTATACCATTGTATACAGAAACCACTCATTAAAATAGTAATGGTATTAGTCAAAAATAACTCTTAATACTGGTTGCGTTAAAGTGATAAAATAAGAAAGATGCTGAGTCTGAAAAAATCAATAAGAATGAAAGAGTGCTTCTTTAATAAATACCATAAGCAGATTTATCAGCTTATGGTACATGGTTAATACGTCTTAAATTTTTGTTACTACTTAACATTAGTACAACGTTGCTGAGTTGTTTCATAAAGCAGCATTTATTCGAGAATTAGCTTCACGAGTGAAACAAAACAATAAACAAACTGAGATAGAATAGATTTTATTAGATTTGATTCGATAGAAGGATGTAATTTATAAATATGTTTAGATTAAAAGAAAAATATTTATGGGGCAATCAATAATTCTGCATTATAACTTCAGATATTGCAGAAATATTAAGTAAAAACCCGTTGTAAAATACCTAACAACAAAATAGTTCTGAAATTTAATCGATTTACTTGTACTTTGTTGTTTGCTAATCTGTTCCATGTTGTAAATATCTATTATTTAGTTTTCCATTTTTCTTAAGGAATATTGCCTTAAGATCCGATATACGCCTTTTACAAAAAGAGAGTACATCCAGATTTGTTAAAAAATAATAAAACGTCTTAAAAATGTAGTACAAGAACAATATTTGTCCAGTCCATCTGAAATACAAAATGTAAAAATTCCTGTAAAGAAACAAATAATCAGATTATTTTTTATACGGTGGATCAATATATATTTATATAGATAGATAGATAGATATTAAATTTAAAATTTCATCTGGTAATATATATAAATGCTCCTACTTATGTATTGCATAAAGATTATAAAGTGGTTGTATCAAATTATGTAGTTTTTTCTAGTTAAAATAAATTGTTGGTTTTTATATTATTCGGGAGATCGAAACAAACCATCTAAAATGACACTTGCTGAACGCTAAATTCGGGTGTACGATGATAACAGGAAATTAAAGTAATTGAAAAATAAATAAATAAAATTCATTTTAATTATCGTCTAAGAATATTGAATGCAAAACTTGGCTCAAGCTATGCACAGATCATTTTATTTATAATTTAATTTTTTTTTTAAATGCAATAACCCTTTTTTTAATTTAAAACTTGCAAATCTATTTTGTACATTTAATTTTTTTTTAGATTTAAAGTTCTATGAAAAATGAAGTCTGTGCATGGGTTATCGCAAAATTAATAAAATAAATATATTAAAAAATATCTCAATTAATAAATTGAAAAAATGTACAATTAAAACACTCGCATGATAAATTACACTGTTTAAAATTTGTAACAAACTGTCCAGTCATTCCACCGTTTTCAAAGATAACGGTTATTTGTCTATATTATTAAGCGCATATGACCATATTATTGACCATATTGTGTTCAGATTAAAGTTGAATTACGGTTATGTAACCCTTTTCAATATAAAGGGTCGATTGACTGGACAGTTTGCTGCAAATTTGTAACAGCTTCTTTTTAAATTTATTTCTAAGAAGCAAAAAAAAAAAAAAAAAAAAAAGAAGAAAAAGAAAAAGAAAAAAGATGTACAATGTTAAAAATTTTGTGTTGGGTTGAACCAACTTTTGGTGCTGCAATAGCTGGAAGCATAAGATGGCACAATTAGAACTCCAAATGTTTTTCCATTTTATGATTGCAGCTACTGAAACACCGAAAGCTTATTCAACACAACACAAAATTTTTAACACTGTACCTGTACGCGTAGTTATATCACGTCTTCGAAATGCATAAAATGTATTGTGGCGTACATTTCTTCAAGTTTATCGGTTATCTTTCTGATTAAGTTAAAATGAAATATTCTACTTCGGTTCTGGTTATCGCTCCTTTACAAATAACGGTTTATTTTTCATTTCCATTTTTCAGTTAATTTTTTTTTTACTTTCTTCTATCTTCAATAGAAGAAGCTATTGTAATCGAAATTTTTTTCGACTTCCGGTTTCCGACGGATTTACACGTTTTAGGGGTCAGATATCCCCCAAAACATGTTTATAGAAAATGTCTGTCTGTCCGTATGAACGTATGTCCGTGTGTCTGTCGCCATTGTATCATCAAAAAGTGTATGAAGTTATGCATAGAATTGAACCACTTTTTTTTTTTTTTTTTTAGTTTTTGGCTATGGCAAGCAGGTCCTCCTATAATTTGGGAATATTCCGACGGAAGGGGGCGCTGTAATAGCGATTTTTGTTCCATTTTCATTATTGTACCATAGAAAAGTGTATGAAGTTACGCATAGAATTGAACCAAATTTTTGGGGTATGTTTTTGGCTATACCAAGCAGGTCCTCCTTGAATCTGGGAAATATTCCGCCGAAAGTGAGCACTGTAATAGCGATTTTTGTATAATTTTCTTGATTTTTTCGTAGTTCTATTGTACACCGGCGGCTCGTAAAGCGACGGGAACTTCGTATCATGATAAGCCGGCTATTCGCGAACAGCTGATGTACAACAAAATAACGGAAAACTATTGATTTTAATAAATATCATGATTGGGAATAACTCGTTTTTAATTCGATTAATTGGCTGAAGCAGAAATTTAAGATGGAAGTCAAAGTTGGATAGTATTGAACTAATAATATTAAAGTATTGACATTTGTAACTACAATTTGAAATGTTAAGATGTATTAGATAAGAAAGTTTTGGGATTGGCGCATCCAACTAGTTTCTTTTGTAAATGCATGCAATTTTCGATATATTTTATTAAGCTTTTAACTTTGTACAGTGGAATGCTAAATTAATAATTGTTCCTGTCTAAAATAAATAAATAAATAATGTTTATATCTTCTGGGAATCTTTCTTTAGCTTAGGCTCATTTCCAATCTTAAATGTCTATCACATGCTTCTTTAACTCTTTGGACATTAATAGTGAATATGAAACCATCCCATTCACACCATAATAGTTTACAATGAATAGACTGGATACTTTAAGTAAATTTTTATTAACCTAAATTCGTGATCGCATGACATGCTTCAATGACTTCCTTATTGGGCCACTCAATTTTAACATCCCCTTTTTTAGTCTCTTTTTAGTACATAGAATATAAGTGTAATAAAGAGTTTTTTCTTAAATTAGACTACAGAGCACTCTACTAAAAATCCACATATTCATCGAATACTGTTACATTTTAAATGTAAATAAATTGTTAATAAACTACAGGAATACTCTCAGAATTCGGAACTTTTTCTCTTCGTGATCCTACAAACGCATCTAAACTAGGGGACGAATTCCTTACTCTAAATTCTTTTTAATTCATCTACATTTATAATGTCAATGAATTATAAATGTCAATGAATTCTGAATTGGGGATAATTTAATGACATGGGTGCAGGGGCGGCGCAACCATCGGGCAAACGGGGCAGCTGCAGCCCTGCACCAGTCAGAGTCTTGTTAGGGACCCCGAGGATCTCGGTACAGTTCGAAATAACGTAACCTGTATAAAATAATGATATTGTTTCTGTAAATTTGCCTTTCAATGTTTTTTGTGAAAAAAAAGTTAGTAATTAACTTTATTTCTTACAGCTAAAGTTGATATAATTGTAAAGGAATTTATAGATGTGAGGATCTTGAAAGTAACCATAAACGCAAAAAATATATATTTGAAATATTCCAAAGGATAGAAGATTTTTATATAAAAGAAATTATTATACATGTTGCATGCAAAATGTTTTGCATGTTATTTTTGTTAGACTCTTTATACTCTATATTATAAATTATTCTGTCACATATGCAATTTTAAACAAGTTGGAAATATCTCGTCAAACGTGGCAAATGAGGTGCGTTCGTACTATAACTAGTTTTATAATCATTTTTTGCACCCCATATTATACTGAATGTATAATTTTTTGCACTTCATGAAGTGCATAGTCTGATACATCATTAAAATGCACTTCCAATATTTTTTTCCCATTCCCCGTAATGTAACGGAACACTTTTGACTGTTTCTGTAATTAAACTATACATCCGATTTTCCTAAAATTTGAAATAGCTCAACAAAATTTTGCAACAATTATATCTTTAAAATTTCAGACCATTCGGAAGGCTCTAATATCATTAAAATCCACTTGCAAAAATTTTTCCCATTGGCCGTAATGTAAAGAAAAAGTTTTGACTGTCCCTGTAATTTAACTATACATCCGATTTTCATAAAATTTCAAATGGCTCGACAAAATTTTGCAACAATTATATCTTTAAAATTTCAGATCATTCGGAAGGCTCTAATATCATTAAAATCCACTTGCAATAATTTTTCCCATTGGCCGTAATGTAAAGAAAAACTTTTGACTGTCCCTGTAATTTAACTATACATCCGATTTTCATAAAATTTGAAATGGCTCGACAAAATTTTGCAACAATCATATATTTGAAATTTCAGACCAATCGGTTGGGTAGTTTTTGCTCTGTTACATGCGGACAGACAGACGGACGGACAGACGGACGGACAGACGGACGGACAGACGGACAGACGGACAGACGGACGGACTGAACGACGACTATAGGTGCTACGTATTTATATAATTACGAACGCACCTAAAAATGATTTTTATTAGTTGAATATTGAAGTCAGAGACGTTGGGCCCCGTTAAGTGATATGTCAGGACTTCGCGGAACGTTGGGCCGGCCCTGCATGGGTGTCATTAAAATTCACGATGTGAAAATGCGCGTCAGTGGCTTGGGTTCTTTCACATTTATATCAATTTTATTTCGGAAATACCTGTTATGCGTTGCACCTGATAGCTATTTTGAACCATTGAAGAAAACTAAATGTGACTGCATACTATTTTCCCGTAAAATTTATATAAAAAAAATAAAGGAAGAAAACTATAACCTTACCTTATCACCGTCAAGCGCGAAGCAAGGTTTTCACTTACAGTTTTAAGGCGATGAATAATAGTTAAAACTCTCAAACTTTATCATTATATACATAATTTTTTATATTAAGTTCGAATAATCATCTCTCTTTAGCACTTAAGAAAAATTACAGCGAAAATAAGATTACTCCTTTGCCTTTTCGCTAGACATTTAACAGATAAACATAAAGATAAGACAATTCGCTAGACAGAAGCATTTTAATTATTTTTATAAGCTGAATTTTAAATTATGCGAGTGAAAGGCTTCAAAATGTATCAGAAGAATTCTTGTTCTTCTTATCTGTTTATCTTCTTCCACACAGAGAAATTCAGGTAACATTAAATAATGATCTGTGGCTACCCTACTTCAGTCTTCCCTTACAATCTGGTGCAATGGAATTGTTTCATATCCTTAATGGAAAAATAAATGGTTGGGAATACAAAGGGATAGTTTTCGAGTCATTACCCTCAAAATACTCGTTCATTTTATAGGGTTACGAGGACATTCTGAAACTCTTATTCATTAAACTTATTCAAGGACAAAATTTAAATTATTATAAATAAACGGTTGGAACATTGAAAAATCTTTTCAGTTTATTCAAAACATTTTTTAATAAGAATAACTAAAATTCATAGATAAATTTTATAGATAATTAGTAAAACTTACTATGTGTAGAGCGATACGAATAATGCTATTGTGAGGAGTAATGAGCTTGAACTTATTATCTATATTTTGATTTATTCATTAATAACTGCAAACTAAATTTCATGATTTGACTGTACAATTTCCGTATTTTTTCGATGAAAGTGATGTCATGAATGTGTCAGAAAGTAGTCAATATTAAATTGTGAATATTCTTGGCAGATTTGATAAAAGTCTAGTTAAACTGTCATTTTTACTAAGGTTGTATGACTTTTTTTATTTTCTTTTAACAGGGAAAAAATAAAAATAAATTATACAGCTTTAGTAAAATGACAGTAGATTTTTAGCACTGTTATTTGTTAAAGGTATTCTTAAATCATAATAAGTATTTTTGATATGTTCACAAAATAACTTTCATTGGAAAAAAAAGTCCGTAAAAATTCGAAAATTGTACTGACAAAAAACAGAACTTCTATGGTGTATTTAATCATCTGATAACAACTATATCTAGTGAAATTTCTTCTCCGAGGAGTGACCTTTTTAAGATTTTTTCTTCTTTTGAGTTTTCAACGACATATTTTTTATTTAAAATTTATGCTTATTGAATCATATTACTTATATTTAAAGACAAGAGAGAGAGAGAGAGAGACTTGCTTTGTAAAATAAAAATTGACATATTGTGGTCAAAAACATGTTTCTACAAAATTAATTATTTAAAAAGTACAAATTTAAAAATAGGTTATGTATGAAGAATGTACATAATTTTGTATTCATCGAAAGACTTTTCCTAGAAAACTAGATTAAAGAAATCAGTAACCAAATGTTCTTGTCTGTATGATTTTAATGGCATGCACCATCCTCCTTACAACGCGGAGCCTGCGATTAAAGCTGTCTGAGGTCTCAAGGCTCAACACCTTCCCCCTTAAACCAAAATAGTAGCCAGAAACATTTTCGGGACTAATTTGGGTTTCCCTGCATTTTATAAAAATGTTCATAAACCCAGATCTTATTTTATTTATTTTATTTTTTGGGGGGTGTTTGATGCTATAATAACTTAAATATCTTTTCATCTTAAATCTTTCTTTTTAAAAATGTAATAAAAATATTGTCTACAGAATACGTAATTTAAACTGTTTCATAAAACGTAAAAGTGTAAACATTTTGCTTATAACGGTATCTGTTACTTAGCTATTGGAGCATGAAATGAAACTTTTTAAGCGATTTTATCTGTAACCTCGCATTTACTTTATCAGATTGTTTAACTTAATCGTAAATATTGACACATGACAAAATACCGTTGAAAGAAAACCACTGCAGAAAACCGTATTGCTAGAATTTTTCTTTTTCCTTTGTCGAAATCATTTTGCTTAATTCAGAGGCCCCCATCCGCGGTGGGCCCAAGGCCCACCACGGCGTAGTCGGCCTGTGCATTAATTAGGCCCTCTTCCACTCTCAGATTAAAGGAAACTGTGTTTCTACACTTTTTTGTCCTTTTTATTCATCTAATATTTATTTAAACTGTCTTGTACGCAGCGTCTAGGGATATGAAAGTACTCTTTTTGATCGAATCTGTCAAATCATCCCCCCCCCCTCTCCTCTTTTTTTCTGTTTGAGTTTATTGTTGTATGATGTCTTATTATTTTACAGGGTACATAAGTGACAGGAAGTATCTATTGTACCCACGCTTCAACTTGAATCGTCAGGACAGGGGAAGCTTTATCGACAAATATCTTTTGTATTTTCCTGAATGCCCTAAAGGGGGCTACATCAAGGAGCCTATTGTGAACAATTTTGTGAAATGCTTTTTATATAACATTTCATCACAGTAAATTCTAAACAATTTAATTAATAATAATGACAATTTCCCATGAAATCGTTATCTATTTTTAATGTCTTGCAACTTACTAGTGTTAAAATAATGAAAGAGGCATGACAAAACGTTTTTACGACATAAATAACAACATGTAGGATAACATATAGTAAAAGATTGCAATGAGGACCTTCTGTTTGTTAAATTAACATTTCTAATGAATTGTCTGAACGTAAAAAATTAAAATTAACAAAATAAAAATATAAATGAACTAAAATAAAAACATATTTCTGATATTTTATTCAATGTCTTTTTTACTTGTTATAATGATTAAAAGTGCATAGACATTCTATCATTATGTTTGTATAAGACTATAATCCAAACATAACGCTTAACTATTTGGATTGTTATGATAAAACAATCACATGTCGCAACCAGATGGGGGCAAGGTGGTCTGAGCCTCTCCTACCGATCTCCCGAATCTTAATAATACTAGCACACCTATTACATTTAAAAATTTACAAACTTTTCGTTACAAACACATTTTAAATTTGTCAAAATACAGAAAAACATCACCCCCCCCCCCCCCCCAAAAAAAAAAAAAAAAAAAAAATGAAGCATGAAAAAGCTTTCATAATTTGAAACACCAAAATATTTCAGAGCCTCCTCTGACTTATAGGTGGTAATTATTACGGTTATTACCAATATTTTCGTATAATAATCCTTGCATTTATAGTGTATTGTTATCCTTGCATTTTGCATCTTTTGCATGCACAGATATCTGGAATTAAATAATTGAAAGTTTACCATTCGGTAAATGTGGTGTTCAAAATCTGTAATCTTTGGCGCCTATCACATTGATCTTAGCAGAACGATACCACCTGATTATTCAAGCCAAGACACTTTTTGGAACGCACTTATGTATTTTACTACTTGCAGCTGTTTTAACTTTTAAGTGCAGATATTACCAGCTGGTACAATTTTTTATACCTATTGGTAGATCGACGCCTCAAAGAAGTCAGTGTTCAATGCATGAACACGAAAATCTCAAACACAAAAATAAAAAATTATGAATTAAAGTATTGAATACGATAGGAGTGAAAAGTAAAATATTTTATTATGCGTCATATAATAGTTAATAAGCAAGTTTTATAAACTTAAACTTCCTTCCTGTGATTAGCTTTCGATCACAATTGTTAAACCTTATATAGAACTGCTTATCTGAATTTTAATTATGATTCACTATTACTTTAAATCTGTTTCACAGTTGGACATGAATTACTTTGCTTTGCCCCTGACAGCAAATAAACATCGCTTTTTACCTTAACACGTTCATGCCCAAGTTGCTACTGATTGAATATAAGCGAGATTTTTCTTTAGAATAGGCTTAGAACGTAAAGAATTAAGAGTGTATAAAATTTTGTCTCATAATACAAAAAACACATACTTTTTAAATACACCACATAAAATTTCTACCGCAACTCGTTTTGAAAGAATTACTATTTCTTCATCAGGCGCACAGAGAGAGCACAAGGGAGTGTTTTTCGTAGTAACAGTCGTATTACATATTAATTACAGCACTTAGTAGCTGGTAGGGAGAACTTAATGGTCTAATCCAAAGACGACATTGTGCACGTCAAAAGTGGACGAATAAACTAGACTATAACGGTTTCCAGCAGAATGGAGGAGTGAGTAGGAATACTAGGATACATGCACCTACACAAAAGAAACAAAACGATGTGTTAGCAAGATGAAGCAGTTCTATTTATAGGACTCTGGTCTAAGCGTTAAGGGATTAATAAAGAATAAAATAAAATGAGCAACAGTTCTGAAAATATGTATGTTTTATATAACAAATATATTATATATATGCATTGAAAACTGTTACTACTGAAAGCAGACAGTGAAAACTTATTACAATTTTTGCTTTTTCTGAAAAACTAATGTTTCACTATAAATAAGTTTCACTGCATAAAAACATTTCGCAAATGTTCTAGAACGCAATATCAAAAGAAAACTGTTATTTTCCGTAAGCTTTATAAAACAAAAGTTACGATCTTCCGTGAAACTAATGATTTAAATTTCAAATTGGTGATAAATACATTTAGAGCTCTTTATGGCAATATCACGTGCAACGGAGTAGTTTACAAGGCGAGATAGCAGATCATTTACCAGAACAATGGTCGAATGAATTATTTATAAAACAATGTCGTATTTCAGCGACAGCTTTATTTCCACTTTAAATTGTTGACTACAGAATGCTTTGTAAATATTTCAAATACTTTCAAAATAAAATCTGCTACATGATTTTTAAAGACCTTAATATAGCTTATTTTTAAAGATACTTTTCTGTGTATAAAATTATTATTAAGTGTATAATATACAAGGGCAGACATAATTAAAGTAATTTTAGAACTGGATTTTAAGAAATACACTGTGTGAAATACAACAAAATTTGGTGTGAAAACCATATTAAATATAGGGAGAAAATTGAATAAGTTAATAAAAAAAGAAAGAAAAATCAATTCGGATTTCCCACCAGGGCCAAAAATAGCACTTCAAGGCATAGGAACTAAAGATTTCACAGTTAAACAATCAAAGGGAACGTTCATTTATTTGTTCATTATACCAGTCAAATAAATATAGAAAGTAAGTATTCCATAAAGGGCATGGGAAGCTTCCCTTTTTTAATTCCTATGCCTATTTTATTGCCCAAAATCACCTGAATTGACACGTGTCCATATGGCGAAAATCGACCTAATTTCATTCACAATAAATCTATTCCCCATAGTCCAAATAATATTTACATCAAGTGCTATCACATCTGGGATACTCAGTTTCTTACAATGGACCTAGAAAACCTCTAATTTAATTATGGCCATCTTGTATATTTGAAAACTAGTTTTCTACAACAGTTTTGATTTTATTATGTAATAACATTTTGTTAAGAAGGCCCAAGAATTGTATACTATACAATTTAGAACAATGATCGTTTTTATGTAAATATGTATCATATTATTTATTCACAATAGCTGAATAAATTGATAAATCATACACACAAAAATATATGAGCAGAATGGCACATCTCGATTAATCTACTTATTGACTTTGACATGATTTCCATCACGTTACTTGCTTTCAACTATGTTACAAACGTAGAATGTAAAAATTATAATATTAATTCATTTTGTCATTACTAATAGTGCAATCAATCATTTGCCAATACTAAAAATACAATCCATCATTTGTCAACACTAAAAGTATAATCAATACTAATTCGTTTTTTCACTTATTTGTAACTGCCTATTATTATTTTTATTTTTTGTTTTCTGCAGAAAGCCTAAATTACTAGATTCTGTATTGTTTCATAGATTTTAATTTCACATCATTTGTGCTGTTTCTCAGTGGCAGGTTTCAAAACCAGGCAAAAAAAAAAAAAAAAAAAAAAAAAACAATAAATGACAAATATGGTCCCAGGCATTATTAACAGATGATAATAGAAAATGTTTTAATTTATAGTGCAAATGGGGTTAACCCATATTTCAGAAATTATCAAGACAAAAATTAAAAGAAAAGCTAGAAATAATTTTTGTCTTCGTTTACAAAATATTTTGATTATATTGTTTTTTAGGCGTATTTTTTCCACACAGGTCTTAATTATTTTTAATAAGACTGAAATGAAACGACTTAAAAATCTCATTCGCATTAGACTTGTTTCCATAATTTATGATCATTTTCGATTAACCACCAGGATTAATATTAAAGATGTGATAGTTTTAAGAAAAGGAGAATAAAAACATAACACAGTTTGAAAGGTTAGCACAACTAGAACGACTCAAATAATGCTCAACATAAAATATCTCTAGTAAAAAATTGTTGCATTTGAAATAATAATGATATTTCATAGTGTCAGCAAGCAAAATAATATCAAATAGTCAGTTTCGGCAAATTATACAAAAGTAATCGAAATACAATTTTCAAATAAAAACTAAGTCTTTCTTTTCTGTTCAGATGATACGTTTACAGAATGTGAGGCTGATTTAAAACTTATGGCATTTTCTTCTGGATTTATCCAGAAATCCTTCACACAAAAAAATCGTCATGCATTCTGAAGAAGTCGAAATTGCTATATATATGTGTGTGTGTATAGTCTTCTAAGATAATTCACAAATCCTCCTAAACTAACAACTGATCCTCAAATTTATTCAGTTAACAGTAAAAATACTGTTGACAAAATGAATTCGAAAGTAAAAATTTCTACTTTTTACAAAAAGATTATTCTTCTAAGATAAATAACAAATCATCTTAAAATATAACTATCTCATGAAATTTATTCAAAAAGCCATCTGCTAATAATATTGTTGACTAAATGAATTTAACAATACGGATTGCTGCTTTATATAAAAATGAATCTTCTGGGATAAATAAAAAATCACCCTAAACCATTAACTGTCACCTGCTATTTATTCAACAAGCCATCTGCTAACAATATTGTTCACTAAATGAATTTAACAATAAGGATTGCTACTTTATATAAAAATTAATCTTCTGGAATAAATAATAAATCACCCTAAACCAATAACTGACACCTGAAATTTATTCAATAAACCATCTGCTAACAATTCTATTGACCAAATGAATTTAAGAATAAGGATTCATACTTTCATAAAAATTCATTTTGTAAGATAAATAACAAAGCGTGCTAAACAATAACTGGCACCTGAAATTTATTCAATAGATCATCTGGTAACTGTTGACCAAATGAATTCAAGAATAAAGATTACTACATTTTATAAATATGAATCTTCTGAGATAAATAACAAATCGTCCCAAACTAACGACTGACACCTGAAATATATTCAGTAAACCATCTGGTAACAATACTGTTCACCAAATGAGTCTTAAATTGACAGTTTTGACATCTGCCGAGGGAGGACATTCTCTCATTTCATCGAACCTATTCAGACAGTCAAATATGCTGGCAGATGGTTTACGCAATCTGTAGGGTAAGAAATTGAAAGTGAAATATTTATAAACTAGTATAACTACTCTAGCATGAACATTTTGTACTCGATATTGTTCAATTATCAGAAGATATGTGTCTAATAAGTGTTTATTTTTAGTTATTAACCTTTTATAGGTAGAATTCAGATTAACGTGCATTTACCAATGCTTTAATTAAATATCATTAAATTGATTGAGATGATGAAGAAAAAAAAATATATGATTCTCATTATTTATTTTTATTTGTATAATATATTTTCCCAGTTGGTAACATAATAATTTAAAGAATTACAGTAAGAGCATATAATTTCCTGTTCATTTTCCCTTTAAATGACTGAACAATCGTTTCTATCTCAAAAAATTAAGCCATCTTTCTGTCACAAGTTTTAGTTTGTTTCAAGTCAAGATGAATGAAATTAATTAATTGACTTTTCAATTCGCTGTCCTAGTTAAAAACAACAACAACAACAAAAAAAAAACATTGACCTGTAAAAGATTAATAAACGACTAATTTAAAATAATGTGAAATAAATGCAAAGTCTTAAAACCTATTTTGTAAATTCGTGACTAAAATAAAGAAAACTTCAGTGAAATTGAATAGTGCTGTCCAGAAAAAAAAACTCTTTGTTTCCATTGTGAATCATATTCGGAAATCTTTAAAAGTTTTTTTGAAAATTCGTGACTAAAATAAAGAAAACCGTAAACATATTGAAACATCCTATGTCGAAGAGCAAGTCTTTGTTTTCAACTTTATAAATAATTAAACTAATGTGTAAAAAAAAGTACGAGACTTCTTTTTTATAAACATAAATAAAGCTGATTACGTAGATGCAAATACCATGTAAACAAATTTCCCACCAAACCATTTTCGATTAATAGTGCTAAATTCTGGAAGTTGTATTTCTAGAGTTTTAAAGAAAGTTATTTTGAATCGTGTAAAATAGGGGAGATGGGGGATGAATGGGACATTTTCACAAAAATATTTATTTTAATAAGTTATTATCAGTATTATATATCACATTTCATACATTAGGTATTTGACTACATCTATGCACAATATTTATTCTAGATTATTATTATACAGTAAAATATTATAAAATAAAAAAAGTTCAACCCTGTCCCAATCATCCCCATAGCAGGGATGAATGGGACACAAATATTTTCCTCTCTGTATTCAATGCTATCTAATTAAATTTTATAATTATAAACTTATCTGTAATTATATTTGTAATATATGATATTATAATATGGCTGGTATATATCAGTGTTGATAATCACTTCTTTATTTAAGCAAAAGTTCAAAATTCAATGTAATTTCCCCCATTTGATCAATAAACGTATACTATTTTTAACAATTTTATCTATTTTGATAAAATTTTAATAGCAATTTTTTGATAAACTATTTAACCTTTATTACAATACAATAATTAAGATTCAATATAATTTTTAATAATAAACAATCTATATAATACGAGTACTGTTTAATACTAAAAAATAACATAAATTACTAATTTATCAATCTATATAATATTATTTAGTTAATAAATATTTTTTTCAACATCTCTAGGGATGAATGAGACAGTCCCATTCATCCCCATTTGAAATGTCCCAAGCACCCCTATGAGCCATATATTCAATTATCAGCCATTTTACCTCAGAAATTATTTTGTCTCAATGGTTAATACCAATTAATTTTAATTACCAATATTAAACTTGCAAATAAAAAACTATAACATATCTTAATTGCTTATATTGTATAAGATATTTGGCAATTTAAAATGTAAAAAAAAAAAAAAAAAAAAAAAAACTTTTAAGTAAAGTTTTATGAAATGCAACTTTGAAGAAAAATGAAAAAAAGCCATATGGTGTTGCTTTTGGTTCTAAATTACACTCTGATAGTGCCATATAGGAGAATAGAAAACAACTAAAAAAAAAAGTTTATTAAATAAAATATTGAGAGTGTCCCACCCATCCCTTGTCACATTCATCCCCCAGCTCCCCTACATATTTTATATAGACAAAAATATATTATTTTTATTAAAATACATATTCTATCTTAGATAAAATATATTATTTTCATTAAAATACATATTTTATCTAGTCAAAATATATTATATTTATTCATATGTTTGTTTTAATTTCCTTTGCAGTTTGTTTAAGAAATAACAGTTAATCAAAATCCGTTTTGGCAGAATGTATTTATCACTGTATAAAATAGTGAACAAATATTAATGCATCTTTTAAAAACATGCCATTTTTTCATTTAAATAAATAATAATAAAAAAAAATCTGATACTCGAGGTATTTATCTTGAAAGTTAGAAACGATGGGGGGGGGGGGGGGAGAATGATTGTGGTACACTTTTTTATTGACAATTTTTTCACTTTTTAGGAAAAAGAAACTGTAACATAAAACAGACATCTTTCTTGTAGAACGTAATAAAGACAAAGAAAAAAAATGTGTCCATTTTTTTATATTTCAGGCACGTTGTAATAAATATTCATTTTAAGCTGAAATTGGTACTTTAAAAATTAGGAACATAAAATGAGATTACATTTTTCAGTTTCGCATAAATATTCATCTCATAAACTACATTTCTTAGGCTAAACTATGTTCGACGGTCATTGCCAAATTTGAATAAAAACGTGGTATAAATGATGATCTAGGGAACCAAAATATCTATGTGAATATAGGCCAAAGTTGCAGCAGTGTCAACAACTATCCATTTAGTAAGCAGGAGGCGTCCAACCGTAATTGTTTTGCATAATAGCGAGGGCAATGAACGAGATGCGTTAAAAACGGCAATAAAGGAGAAAAGATAGCTTCATAAAGCGGAACACAGAATTAACGATTCTTTTTAAAATTTAATTATAAGGAGAAACTTTTTTTCTTTATTGTTCGGCCTAAAATACTTATTTGAAAGGACAAATCTGTTTTGAAAGTATTAATTGCTTAACTAATATATTTTGACGCACATGAGTTCTTTCATATGAGTAAACTCACTTATTTCATAATTAACATTAATAAATTGAATTATTTTTTTAATTTACTGTATATGCACATTGTTAAGCTTTTTTTTTTTCCAAGTTATTATCGAAATAAATGAAAAAAGGAGTTAAAATAAATCGTAAGAGCCAGTGTCACTCTTTCTTCTATTTATGGTCTCTGTGTTTGTACTTTTCATTAGGGTCAAATATACTATTACATATTTTTTATATAGGTCCTTTAACATCATTATAGTTAAAGAAAATATGACACTGTTCAATAAACTTACTTTAAAATAAAGTAATGAAACCTCTAATAAAGCTAAAAGGGTCTAAAAGAAAGGGTATTAATTCAAAATAATTCTAATTTTTTTTAATTAAACATCATACATTAAAATATGTGCTATGGAAAATTGTTACAGAATGGAAAATTATAAATTGTCCATGATTATAAATAGACAACATTATCTGGCATCAAGACAAGAAAGATAATAAGGTGCTATGCTAGACAGAAACCAACCAAAAGTATTTCAAGAGCTAAATGTTCGGTCATTTGCTGAAAGTGAAAATCGCATTAGTGTGAATGAAAAATATCTAGAAAATTAGTAAGTGGAGACCCAAGACATAAAATCATTCAAGATGGCCGTTTACTGAGTCTGCAAGCACAACATAACAGGCCAATAACTGTACATAATCGGCTAACCTTGCATTGTCGACAAAAAGAGTGGTATCTTAAAAGATACTACTCTTACAGACTACTTTTAACAGATAATTACATGCTAATAACAACTGCACATAAGACAACCAGTGGTTTGTTTTCAATTGATGCCTTCTCACAGATAACTCTTGAAACTATAATCGTATTTTTTTCTTTTTTCCCGAGTGCATACAAAATTATTGGGTATACAAATTTATTGCAGTTTTTAGATTATTAAAAATAAAATTTTGGATTATTAAAAATTTAAATTATTAAAAATAAAACTATAAATAAATCAAATATCAGAAATATTAAATGTTATCTTTGATATTAGCAAGATACTACGTGAAAAACACTGAGATGTAAACGAAAATTAACATATCCCAATCGAAACTAGGTATTTTATTAGTGCAACACTCATTTCATGATCATACAATAATTAAATCTAATAAAATTTTACATTAATTAATTCTAGAAACTAATAAATAGCAACTATCAGAAAGGATTGCTATTTCAAAAATATTGGATTCAAACTGAAGCTTGTAGTGTTTAAAAGCATATAATATATATATATTCAAATTTTAATTTAAATCAAAGAAATATTTCCTTTGATAAACGCCAACGGAAAATATTGATTTGTACATATATATACTCTACTGAAGGGAATTGCTTCTTTTTAAAATCAGGTATTGGCCAATTTTCGATATAATGACATCCGCTCATCCCTGGAGGTGGGGAAAGCTTGGTTTAAAAGAAATGAAACGAAAATAGATAAATAAATAAATGGCTTAAAATCATCTTACTGAATCTTGATTTTTACAACTTTAGAACGTTGAAATGTGCTTGCATGATTTCTCTCCCCTATTTTACGGGCAATAAAAAAACCCAAGCCATGATTATACTCTGAATTATTACCCAATTTTCACCGTGGTATCTTCGTTAGCTTTTTGCTAAGTGATGAATTCAGAGGGTAGCTCGGCGGGGCCATCTCATCTCCCCGGGCACCAAAATGCCCACCCCAGAAGATTTGATTGTATTTCGTAATGATTTAAAAGTGCAAATTCCCTCCGGAACTCCATAATGCCCCCCCCCCCCCCGTAGCAGAAAAAGTCCGTAGAGAGCAGGGCCGGCCCAAGGGGTGTGCGAAGTATGCGACCGCACGGGGCGCCTAGTCTCAGGGGCGCCAACCGGCGGAAGGGGTAACGAGCACCGATAAATAATTTTTGATTCTACGAGCTTTTTTTTCATTTTTAAAATTCTCTGTAATCAGATTGGAATCATCTGGCGGGTCTATGGATCTGTTGAGGAGGGGCCCCTGCTTAACAGAAGGCCCGGGCCTTCTTTGTGCTTAAAGGGGCCAAATTTTCACACGCAGCGACTTCTGTATTCTTTATTTGAGCAGAATGCAAAGAAATAATTTCAGAGTAACTTATCGGTAAACTTAGGATACGTTTTTAAACAGAAATCCCTGTAAGATAAAGACTCAAATTATCGGGTCGTTGGGAAAGTCGTGTCGTGTTGGGAAAATCAATCCGTACGGAAAATTCCATCATTTAATTATTAGATATTGATCCCGATATTTAATGTCTAATAATTACCGGGCAGAATTTTCCGGTAATAATAGATTTTCCCAAACGGACACGATTTTCCGAACGACCCAATACTTTCTTTGAAAATGGAAAAAGACCACTACCTATTCAGATCTGTCGCAATGACTCTACCGCTTCCTTATGGAGTGCCAATTTCTTTCAACTAATTAATCGCACCGCAGATGAGGGGCGCAAAATTTAGGGAGTCTATAAATAGAATTATCTTGATAAACGATTTTGACGATAAAATAGAATTGTAGACCTTTTTTTTCTTGTGTATGAGCGTATATTCTTTTGTAAAATATTTTATTATATCCAAATAATGAAGAAAGGAAAAGCTTCCCTAAATGTTTCTATAAATGGCTCAAACCCATTTTGTACTTTACATAATTAGGTATATCGTATTCGTATACCTAAAATGAGGCTCAAAATGATGAAAGGGGGGGGGGGGGGACGCCATATTTAAGGAGGCTTTAAAGTTTCTTTAAAGTATCTTGCAATCCTCTAAAAATCAGTTTGAAAGGAAACAAAATTGTTATTGCTGGGGGAAAAAATTATCCAGTATCCACTGTCTACCATCCTATGTTAACCCTTTCAGGGGCAGAAAAATTCTGTTCGTAAAATGATGAAATAATTGACTAATACCAGAATTTATAAACGAATTTTTCAGAAAATAAAAACTTGCTTTTCTACACTTTCATTGTAAAAGCAAAATGCTACAAAAATGTTACTGGTGCCTTTTGTCAGTTTTGGAATTAAAATTAGGTGATCAATCCGTGTGACAGAGTTAAACGCATACTTCATTGATGGTCGGTGGCTTAGTGGTTAGTGTATTACACACCCACACCACAGGTTTGACGTTTGCCTCCAACTCTGGGTAAGAATCATTTAAACTTTGGAGGTCGATAAAATGGATACAAAGCGTTTTTGGGAACGAAACTTCAATGGTTCTGCACCAGGTTCCCACTTGACCATGAACTTATCCTATATACAGCAATTCAGAATCAGTGTTCATACCTTATTTATTTTAAAGGCAATATTTTATTTTTAAATGAATTGTTTCAAGAGTTAAATGAGTTTACTAATCTATCGGAAATTTTTATTCTAATAAGTAAATCCTTTTCAGAATTCAACATTTAAAAGTAGTGATCAGATCACGATCAGTTTTAACACTAAAAGGACCGCGAGGGGTAATCTATCAAATGCATATATTTCGGTTCAAACCAGAAATTTCTTTATAAAATAAATTCAAAAGACAAATTAGAAGAAAAATGTTAGATAAATAAGTTATACAGTTTTGAATAAAAATTCTGGTGACAAATATTTTTATAAAACTTGAGTAAAATTCCCGGTTTTTTTAGTGTTAAAAATTTTAAAAATCAGTTTTCTTATTTTTGATATATTTTTAAATTTTTGAATCAATAAAAAGAGACTCCATGAAAATATTCAAATTAGATCCGGGTCAATTTGAAATTAATAATGTTTACTTTAACATTAGAACCGCCATAGCGGTCATTTTGACCGGTAAAAAATGAAAATATTTCGATTCGAATCAGAATTTTTTTAAAAAATAAGTTAAATATGCACTACGGAGAAATAAGTTAAATAGTTTTAAATAAAAATTCTTGTATAAAATAGTTTTATAATACTTGAGTAAAATTTCCAGCGGATCTAGTGTTAGGCAGATTCAAATTGAATTTCAACTTTGCATGGGCTTTCACTACTTGTTACTTTCTTCTATCTTTACAAGAAGAAAGTATTGGATTCGTGAAAATTTTCGACTTCCGGTTTTCGACGGATTTATACGTTTTAGAGTGTCCGGAACACGATTTGATGGTTTTCAGAAAATGTCTGTCTGTCACTCTGTGAGTCTGCATGTGACAAAAAATTTTGTGGGCACTGTATCTCACGAACAAATGCACGGAATTTCCCAAAACTTTAAATTCAGTTAGACCTTGATATAAACTGGTTCTGATTATTTTTTGGTATAAATCGCCCAACAGGTGGCGCTTCTGTGCTGCATTTTTCACGATTTCCGTAATAGCTATATCTCAAGAACTAATGCACGTAATTTCATAAAACTTCAGATTCAGTTAGCCCTTTATATAATTCAATGCTGATTACATTTTGGTGAAAATCGCAAAACAGGTGGCGCTGCTAGGCAGCATAATTCATGATTATCGCAATACCTTTATCTCAAGAAGTAATGCACTAATTTTCATCAAACTTCAGATTCAGTTAGACCCTGATTTAAATTAGAGCTGTTTAGTTTTTGGTGTAAATCGCACAAGAAGTGGCGCTGCTGTGCTGCATTTTTCACGATTTCCGCAATAAAAAGAACTAATTCCTGAATTTTCACCAAGCTTCGGATTCTAATAGTCCCTAGTATAAATTGGTCCTAATTAGTGTTTGGTGTAAATCGCCCAACAGGTGGCGCTGCTATGTGGAATTTTTTACAATTTCCACAATAGCTCTATCTCAAAAACTAATGCAGGGATTTTCATCAAACTTCAGGTTCAGCTAGAAGGTAACATAAGTTGTTGATGATTAGATTTCGATGAGTAAATAACCTAACCGGTGGCGCTGATATGCTGCATTTTGCCTCATTTACACGATTTTAGTTATAGTCGTATCTCAAGAACTAATGCACAGAATTTCATATTTTTAGAATCCTCATGATGGGCATAGATTACCATTTAATTTTCAGAGTGTACTAGAGAATTTTGAAGCATTAACATGTATGAGATAGAAGAAAGTTTAGGATTGGCATACCCGACTAGTGTACATTGTAAAAAATTGTTCTGAAATATACATAATTTGTTTTCTACAGATATGTATAAGATGATTATAGTGGATGATTATAGCAATTTTCTACAACTTAAAAGACGTAAAATTTATTTGTTTCAATTAGAACGTGTTTTCTTTATTGCGATAAACCTTAAAAAGGATATTCTAGCCCAAAAAATAAAAATTCCGCCATTTAATTGACACAAACGTAGTTGAGAATGTAGTTGTAATCATTTTATACACACCTAATCAAAAGAAATTATCTGTTTGCCGACGAAACTATTAATTTTATTATTATTTACAATGTATACAAGTAGCAAAAATATAGTTTTGGAGGAAGCGCAACACTAAGTTATTAATTTGTTGTCTGTCTTAACGTACTCATTTTTAATTTCAAATTGATTCGTTTATAATTTGAATATGCTTATGCAACTTGTTTTGTTTGATCCAGAATTATATAAAAAATAATGTATGAAAAACAAAAAAGTCCTTCCGGCCAGTGCCGGGAGGAAGAGGTAGCTTTCAAAATCCTTATTTAAAAAAAGCCAACTTATATCATGCAAACACACGAAGCTCAATTTAGTGGAAACCGAATATAGAAGATTCAATACTAATTTTTATCAATATAATGAATGAGAATTTCGCGAAATTAGTCAGCTTTATCCAAGCTGCTTTTCTTTAAAGTAACTTATATTTGGCTGCCAAATTCGGCAATTTTTTAAAGTGCCTGTCATTTAAAGACAACATGATGGATGAGGCTAAGCAGTGAACTTGGTCGATACCTTAGTAATTGCTGTGCACATGCTCACTCACATCGGAATCGGTTAATATATAGGAGTGCTGTCGCATGCAAAAAATCAGATTTTTCAAAATGTCACCCACAATAGAAATTGAAACTGCTATATCTGAGCCATTTTTTAAGGTAAAGAAAAACCAAAAATGCTCCTGAATCCTTATATCAAGATCAAATACTTAAGAAAGAAATCTTTTTCAATTTCTAATTTTTTTGCACCTCACTTTAAATATATATTTTTTTTAATTTAATGGCCGCCATTTTGAAACAAGATGGCTGATGAATCTGGCCAGCGAACTTGGTCGAGGTGTTGATGTATACTATCCACATGCCTTCTTACATCGAAATAGGCGAATACGTGTGTTATCGCGTGACAAATACAAGATCGTTTCAAAATATTAGCCATGCTAGAAATTCAAAGTGCTATAAATCAACCATTTTTTAAGATATCAACAAAAGAACAAATTTTCAGAAACAAAAACTGCTCCGGAATCTTTGTATCAAGGCCAAACACATAAAAAAAATCTTTTTCATTTTCCAATTTTTTAATACATCATTTTGAATTTTAAATTTAATTTTTTTTAAATAGCAACCCTTTTGAAACAAGATGGCGAATGAAGCTGGCCAACGAACTCGATCGAGACATTGGTATGTACTATGTACAGACGCAAGTTACATCCAAATAGGTTCATAAATACGCCTGTTATCGCGTGACAAAAATCAGGTCGTTTTAAAATGTCAGCCACAAGAGAAATTCAAAATGCTATTACTCAGCCATTTTTTTAGATATAGACGAAAGAAAAACTGTTCCAGAATCTTTGTATTAAGGTCAAACACATACAAAAAAATCTTTTTCATTTTCCAATTTTTTGGTATCTCATTTAATTTTTTTTTTAATTTTTTTAAATGGCCGCCATTTTGAAACAAGATGGCGGATGAAGCTGGCCAACGAACTCGGTCGAGATATTTGTATGTACTATGTACACACCAAGGTACATCCAAGTCGGTTCATAAATACGCCTGTTATTACGTGAGAAAAATCAGGACGTTTCAAAATGTCAGCACGCTAGAAATTCAAAATGCTATAACTCAGTCATTTCTTAAGATATAGACGAAACAAAAACTGCTCCCGAATCTTTTTATCAAGGTCAAACACATAAGAAGAAAATATTTTTTCAATTTTCAATTTTTGGTACAACATTTCAAATTTAAATTTTTCTTAAAAATTTAAATTGCCGCCATTTTTAAACAAGATGGCGGGTGAAGCTGGCCAACGAACCCGGTCGAGACATTGGTATGTACTATGTATAAACGAAGTTACATCCAAATCGGTTCATAAATACGCCTTTTATCGCGTGACAAAATTCAGGACGTTTCAAAATGTCAGCCACGCTAGAAATTCAAAATGCTATAACTCAGCCATTTTTTAAGATATAGACGAAACAAAAACTGCTCCGAAATCTTTGTATAAAGGTCAAAAACATAAGAAAAAAATATTTTTCCATTTTCAATTTTTTGGTACCACATTTCAAATTTAAAATTTTTAAAAATTTTTTAAATGGCCGCCATTTTGAAACAAAATGGCGGATGAACCTGGCCAACGAACTCGGTCGAGAGATTGGTATGTACTATGTACACACCGAATTACATCCAAATCGGTTCATAAATACGCCTTTTATCGCGTGACAAAATTCAGGACGTTTCAAAATGTCAGCCACGCTAGAAATTCAAAATGCTATAACTCAGCCATTTTTTAAGATATAGACGAAACAAAAACTGCTCCGGAATCTTTGTATAAAGGTCAAATACATAAGAAAAAAATATTTTTCCATTTTCAATTTTTTGGTACCACATTTCAAGTTTTAAATTTTTTTAAAAATTTTAAATGGCCGCCATTTTGAAACAAAACGGCGGATGAAGCTGGCCAACGAACTCGGTCGAGACATTGGTATGTACTATGTACACACCGAATTACATCGAAATCGGTTCATAATTATGGGAGTTACAGTGTGACATAGGTCAGATATATATATCAATTTTGAACGGAGGGTGGTTTCGGGGTCTGGGGGTCATGATCGATGAAAATATACCAAAATTTTTTGAAATCGCTTTCCTCCGAACGGCTGCAATAGGTAGCTTTTTTGTAAAGAAAGCTACCTAAAATCGATTTTTTTAAGATTTTAAAACCCACATTTCACCAAATATAAAATTCATTTACGCTTCCTGTAAACTAAACAACAAGACAAAGTGATAGTTTTCATCTTGCATAAGTACTATTCAGTACTTACTCTGTTGACTGTAGAAGTATTCCAAATAATAAAGATAACTATTTTTATAATTATAATAAAGTTTCTTCTTTCAATAAATTAATACTAATTAATTAATAATTATTTTATGTATTAATTAATTTTTTAATTTATTTTTACTTTATTAATAACAGAGTAATTTATTAATATAACAATAAATTACTCTGTTGACTGTAGAAGTATTCCAAATAATAAAGATAACTATTTTTATAATTAAAATAAAGTTTCTTCTTTCAATAAATTAATAAGTATTATTATTTTTGCTTCCTATATTATAGCATAATGCGTTGTGTTTCTTTTTTTAATCACAATGTTACATATTGAGGTTGATATTTACTATAAAACTAAGATCTCAAAGACAGGATTGAATATAGATACTTTTATCTATTTTTTACTCTTTTTAAATAATATCTTAAATAATTAAGAATAGCATGCATAAAAGTTTGTATACGAATAGTTTACGAATATTTAAAAAATTGCAAAAAGCCAAATATTTTTAACAGGGGTGGGTGGGTAGGGGGGGGGGCGCTCAAGCGAATGCTCGCACGGGCGTTAAAATGATCTCGGGCCGGCCCTGGTAGAGAGAGAAATGTCTGAATTCAACACGAGTTTTGCTGCTCCCCAATATGTATTTTTTCTCATAGTTTGTATTTTTACATTGATAAATATTTTGAAACTAAAAGTTTGGATTAAAAACAATTTCGTTTACTCAGAGTAAATTATTCAACAATACGTAATTAAAACAAAACATATTGTTGTCATCGCTTAATTTTTCCTTCTACATAGTGATTCATGGGATATAAGAAAAATAAGCGGGTAGAAATCGTGAAAAGAAATCGCAGTGTTCAGGTTTCAGGTCAACCTTCAAAAGGTGATATATTTATAATGGGGCATGAGTGATAAGAATGCTATTAATCAGCGCTAAACGACGTTACCAAAGGCGTAGCACGGCTCAGAGGTGAATTAAAGTACCATAAATCTCTACACATCGAAATATAATTCTCTATTAAGACTTTTGTGGCTTTCCGGGAAACTGATTCATACATTTATATTGATTACTCTCGAACAAATGGTGAGGAGAAAACAAATGGCAAGAATTAAATGCTGCTCTATTTCCTCATATAAAATAAGATTTTCTAATATCATTATTCTGTGAAATGTAATATAAAATAAGTATCAATCAGGATGTATAGTTATGACGCTTATCTACTCTATTTATTCATAGTTAAAAAAAAAAAAAAAATAGGTTAACACCGATAGCAAAAATATCTTAGAAAAGGAAATAAAAATGCAGTTAACTCTCCGTAATTCGAATTTGGATAATTCGAAATGCCAGTTCATTCTCCTTGTTAATCATATTCAACACAATGTTAGTATAACTTCATATAATTCGAATTTTCGAACCACTTGTTTGGATAATTCGAAAATTTCGAGCAGTGATGTCTGATGCATTTTGTGTATGAATAATATCAGTGGTGGAAAAGATGTGCAGAAATGGGTCGATTGTCACCACTAAATTTTAATAGTATTTTTGGTCTTATTAAGTCCCAGAAATTCTATCATTAAATAAGGAGATGAGTCTTAATAAAATGTAGTGATAACAATCGGCCCACTGCTGCGCATCTTTTCTACCACTGGAATAAGCATGTAATGCTGAATTATTTTATGTTCTTCAGAGATATCAATAAAAATAGGTTTTAATTTCGTGTTGCTTGGTTGATTAGACTAATAATAACAAATAACAAAATATTTATTTCATTCAATGAAAAAAAATAATAAAAGAAGCTCAATGCTTTTAAAATAGAACTCAGTTAAGTGATTTCTGAAAGTGAACGTTGTAGATTTATCTATTTCTCTTAAAAAATATTTTTAAAATCATTTATCAGGTCATCAAGTATGAAACTTGTGATTACAAAAGGTCCAGATTGCCACGGGGCAATCTTCCACTAGTAAATTTTAATAGGAATTTTCATCTTATATAAACGACGCCATTTTCATGAAAAATTACAGTCATGAATAACACAAAAATTTCTATTCTTTTTCACTGGTGGAAGTTTGCCCCGTTGATAATCTGGCCCTTTTGTAACCACAAGTTTCATACTTGATAACCTAATAGTTCTTCAATATTAAAGTGAAAATAAAAAACACAAAATTACTGAATGGTGTATATAAAATAAATTAAAAACTAAATAAACATTAAAAAATTAAAATAAGCCATCAATAAGAAAGCCAAATCGTCTTGAATTTAAAAAGTTCGAACTTTTTAAATTCAAGACGGTTTGGCTTTTTTCTTTTAAAGCAATATAAAAGTCTTTCTTGACGATGGTCATAGATGATGATTGAAACGTTGATTATTTTAATTTTTTAATGTTTATTTAGTTTTTAATTTATTTTATATACACCATTCAGTAATTTTGTGATTTTTATTTTCACTTTAATATTGAACTTTTCATGGCGTAACAAATGTCCAGCTCTTTTACTAATCTAATAATATTTCTTTTTTGGAATACATAAAGTACGATATTTGTTAATATAAGGGTATTATTGCCGTTCTGTGACATTTTTTATAGTGTTATACATTCTCAATTTTGTTTAATATGCAAGGTTCGGTTAGTTCGAATTTTGAATAACTGAAACAGTTTTCATATCCCCTCTCAGAGTTAAAATTGAAAATACTCTGCTGTATTTATGAAAAAATAAATAAATAAATAAAACTCAACCACGAATATTTTATTGAGACAAGACTTTAGGAATATTAAATATAAAAAATGCTCTTTGTTATTTCATATTTAAATGCCAGACATTCTTTCATACTTATTTTATTATTGCCACAAATTATTTGAAAAAACTTTAGAAAAATTGCTTTAGAAAAACTTGAGAACTCTTTTCCAAAGCATTTTTTACTCTGTTTTTACCTTCAATGAGGCTCATTTGTCGAAAGGACGCGTCCAAATTAACATACCTAGGATTCCTAGGATTTAAATATATGGGATCATCGACTGTCATTAAAATACGTGTTTTAAAAAAAAAGAGAGACTACTAACCTTTAACTATTATTTGCAAGCAAGCATTGAATCGTGAACGCTATTCTCAAATTCTCAGTTAGGCTCTTATATTTCAAAAACTAAATTCGCATAAAATTTCTTTTCTTTGTTCATTGAGATTTTATTTTGAATTCGCAAAATGCAGATTGAGCCGGAGCAATTCAATAGAATTCAATTTTCACACAAAGAGCAGTCACAAAAATAGCGGTCTTCAGTCTGTAATGTGCTATTTTGCTATGCCTGCTAATTTATTTCATTATTCATTTTATGGAATGAAATAGGTGCATAATTTTCTGCCGTCGTTGCATTTGTTGACCAGCTTGTAAACAAACTTCGAATGCAAAACTTTCATTTAAAAAATTGCATTATGTTTCTTTTAAGCGTAAATAAACACACACACATATATATATAAATCAGAAATCATATCTCATGCCCAAAAGCTGATTTTCTCCAATAATAATTGCGGATTAATCTGAAATTTATCTGCCTATTTTTGCCGACATTACCGATGCGATAAAACAAATACTTTTAAATAATATTGTTACATTATAAAAGGTTATTTTATTTTATTCTTTAAATGCGAAATGAAATAAAAATGTTATTTTATATCTGTACGTTATTTACACACTTTCTAGTGCATTGTTTAGTTAAGGCACGTCGGATACAAAAAATTATCATAAAATGTCAATTTGAGTTTATTGCATTTTTAAATTCCCTAGTTGTTTGCCGTTCTAAAATACGTTATTTTTTATCTAAGATAATTAGAAGCAATTAAATGCTATTTAAATGGTCAAAAAATGTACTTTTCTCTAAATATGTCTTTTAAGGATTCGATGTATATTTTTTTCAGAAATTACTATACACGCTCATATACTCATAAAATTTTCATAGTACATTTCTTATATAAGATATTTTTTAATAAAATGAGTCTTATTGTTAAAGTAGTTTATTTTATTTTTCATTTACCGTGGTAATATTTTTAAATAATTAATAAACTTTTAATTTCACTCGGATCACATATAAATTTTTAATTATTATAATCAAAATTGCTTTAAAAGTTCATGAAACCTCCAGAGCAATATTAAACACATATTTGAATCACCAAATTTTTCAAGTTAATAATTGCGATAGTATCTGAGAAAAGGCACATCGAAAATAGCCTATTTAACATTATCAGTGTAGGAGCTTCCGACACCTCTTAACCAAATATACAGTTATTTTAATAGCATTTCTTTATCGTGCTGGTACCTACATATGTTTGCAGCATAATTTTACTCGATTTCTTCTCATGCTCAGATGCAAAAAATGCCCTAGAACTATACAGCCTGCATTAAAGACATTCCCATATCCATAATAACATACTTCTTTACTTCCTATTAGATTTCTTTTCTTTCATCCTTTCATTCATTTTATGGAACTAATATACAGGATGCAAAGGAAAGTCCCTTTAACCTGAAAATACTTGCGAACGGAGAGCGTTACAGCTATACAAGTGAGGTAACGGTACAGTAAAGCGACTACGCCCGACCTAATGCAAACTACAGCAGCACACCTAGTGGCGAAATTTGGAAGATAGCCATTGCAAATCGAAAACGAAAAGAGGTAGAGCAAATTTTCCAGTTAGAAAGTTTTAGAGCATCAATTAATTAGTTCGAAACGACATTTGGTTCACACGGATAAGATACATCGTCGCCTGCATACCCAAAAATGTCCGAAATCGATGAGCGACGATTCTACTTTGCCTATTCACATTTCGGAAATATAGCAGTGCACAATTGCAGATTGTGACGTTGTACTGTGCTATAATGTCTGTAAAGATTTAATTTCCAATGCATTTAAAATTTTAGAATAATCCTTTCAGTGCCAAAAGAATTCTGTTCGTAAACTCATGGAATAATTGACTGACACCAGAATATTCAAACGAATTTCTCAGAAAACAAAACCCCGCTAATTTGCACTTTCATTACAAAAGCAAAATTTTATTGAAATATTCTTGGTGCCATTTGTCAGTTTGGAATTAAAATTAGGTAGCTAGATCGTCTAGCCACCGCCCTTGAAAGGGTTAAATCTATGTCGTCGTATTGAAGAGTCTTGCAATAGACGTTCCATGCTGAGAAATGTGCATGCAGAATTACTCTCACGAATACAAACGTGTAACGTGAGCAATGGCGAACTTTTCGAACATACTGAATATTAACATTTTATCACTGTGAGACAGTTTGTAATTTTGTGTGTGTGTGTGTGTGTGTGATGTTATCAAAATGTATTGAGATAAGTACATATTTATAGCATAAATTGTGCGTATTTCTTCATACTTCTGACTATTCCATTCAAATGTTTACACAAAATGGAGTGCACCGATTTCGGACATTTTTGGGTAAACAGGCGAAAATTTATCTTATCCATGTAAACCAAATGTGGTATTCTATTAATTAATTGATGCTCTAAAACTTTCTAACTGGAAATTTTGTTCTATCTCTTTTCGTTTTCGATTTGCAGTGGCTATCTTCCAAATTTCGCCACTAGGGTGCGCTGCTGTCGTTTTCATTAAATCGTGAGTAGTCGCTTTACTATATCGTTACCTCACTTGCATCGCTGTAGCTCTCTCCGTTCACAAGTATTTTCAGGTTAAAGGGACTTTCCTTTGCACCCTGTATTCTCTAATATGATGTTCTGTAGTCTGTGTGCATGTTTTTTCTTATACTTTTATAAATTTAATTTAATATTCTAACTTGCTTTGTACATGTAAAATATTTTAAGAACTTAATTAAATTATTTTTTAACACTTTCTAAACATATTTAGACATGATTATATCTTTAAGTTTGGCAACGGATATCATTAATAATATAAAATGTTTGCATCACGAAATTGGTTTCAATTTATTTTTCGCAACATTTTTTATGATACTAGCGTTTGATCTTAACATTTTTTATATAATTGAGCAGAGCAAGGAAATAATTGCGTTATGCATAACAACTCTTTTAACTAATATGATATGGTTAAAAATATGATACTTAATTATGAATATGTTTGGAAAAACCAGTGACTTCAAATAAATCTTACTAATACCATATAATTTTTTTTTATCTTTAAAGGATTGGTACTTGGTTTTCTTAATGTGACTACGCAACGTATATCTGCAAATAAGTAAAATTTGTTATGATGAATCTGTAGAGACCAGACAATTTTTTCCGTTTTATGCAGGTTTTCGTCTTTAGCAGGTATCATTTTATGTTATTATTTTTGCTGGAACCATGAATTTTTTTCAAAAGATTTTCGAAAGAAAAAAAATATTCCCGTTATATACAGGTTCCATTTTTTAAAGGTTTTACTGTAGTAGATACTCCTCTAGGATAAATTTTTCCAAATAGTGGGTCATGCTCATGATTCACTACTGAGTCACAAGCGGAAATAATATATGCGGCATAGTTTTTTAATGCCTAATCAAGAATAATTGTATGCATAATTAAAATCTATTCTATTTAATAATAGCAATGTAAGAATCATCATATTAAATTGTAGTACAATTTAAGCAAATATCCTTTTAATAAATACTTCCGTCTAAAGAAATAAAGAAATAGATGTTGGAAAGGTTATCAGCAAAATAGGGCAAAAATTTCATTTTTCTCGTACATTTAATCTTTCTTCAACTTAAATATGTCGAAAGGTCAAAATAATCCCTGGCGACATAGGTAGTTCCGATTTTTTTTCAATTTAGAAATAAAACCAGAAATTTTTATTAAATATCAAAGTTAAATAATAACTACTTAGAAACAAGAAAAATTTCATTGAATATTTTTTTCTGGTTCAAATTATGTTATTTGACTTAAAAAAAAACTCTGAAAGGTTGGAAGCTATGTAAGGCCGAATGTTCTTTTAATACACACATACATAAATTTTATTTTATTTATTCCTATTTTCTTATTTCTTGCATATGAATCAAACGCAAAGCCTTCTCAATTTTTATAATGAGTCTCGTGTTGTAAAGTTTGGGGACCCCTACTCTCGCAAATGATTAAACACCCGCAGAGAACGCTATTATTATGCTATGACCTTGATATAGAAATGAATTAGATTACGCTTTGTGAATTACTCCTATCACGTACGGACCCTTTTTATATGGTATGAGAACTTCCCTAGTGAGAGATTTATAGTTTATTCTTCTTCATCTATATCTTTGAAATTTCTGTATTACATTATGCCAGAGCTCCTAAGCTAAAACCTCAAAAATCATTCAAACGCTAATGATCTTCCGAACCAATCCCTCATATGTGATTAGGAAAGAACTTCTAGGTTTTAGTTTAAAAAAATTTCCGTTACCCAGACAATACAAACCATTTTTTAGCACTTTCGAAATATTGTAGCTTGAACTCGAACATTACAAATTCATTTCCGTGGCTTTAAAAATATTATGCGATATCAATAAAAGTGCAGTAGCAATTAAAATATAAACGAAAAAAAAGAGAGTAGGAGGAACAATGGTTATATTTTTAGTTCATAATAAAAGGAACTAGAAAGGTTTGAGATGGAGGAAAAAAAAATAGGATTATATATATATATATAACGTTTGAACCCTAGAATGTCGTAGAATTGGTCCGATAAGAAAAGTCCTAAAATTACGGTCCTACAACCCGTAAACGTTCAGACTAGGAAATTTCCGGAATTTCCAGGTCCGGGCCCGGTGCGAACAAAAGCAATCTTGGCCCGGCCCGGTCCGACCCGTACAAAAATCAGTGAAACCATGCCCGGCCCGTGGAGAATCAATTAAATGAGGTCCGACTTATTTTCCACAAAAAATTCAGATTTTCTAAACATACAATTAAGAGTCTTTTAAAGTATAATACTGCATACGTGGGGCATCCTCACAATCTTTTAACTTTCATGTCCCTGAATAATAATTTTTTATTTAATACACTTTTTTGTGTTTTTTTTTATTTCATATCCATGGGAACATCCCAATGCATGATTGCACAACAATACTAACGAGATAAATAAGTTTTGGACGATGTTGGGGTCCAAATACCATGAAAACTCCTATACCGTACCGTGTCCCTGATGCTGATTTTTAAGTTTGGAGCTGTCTGGATAAAATTGTTTCAATAAAAATAATTCGATGTAATTTTTTTCTGAAACTGGAACTATTGTTTTATATAAATATGTAGCTAAAAATTAACTTGCACACATTTTTAGGGTTGATATTATTTTTTTAACTCTGTGCCTGGGTTTTAGATTTTTTACCATCCCTCTTCTAAAAATGATACAGAAAATCACTTCAGATGCAGCGACGGAATTTTTTTCAAGTTTTTGCTCATGCAGAAGTATGCTAGAGAAAGAATATCTAAAATTCTTTGACAGGAAATTTACTGCAGAATATAAATAAGCATTTAAATACCAATTTCAAGCACCGTGGCTTTATTGGTAGTCTTACCGTCCGCAAGGTTTAATCCTGCAATTTTCGAGGTAAATTAATTATTTTTTTTTATTTAATCCAATGTAAATAACTGTTTCTAAAAATCAATGAACATTTTCGCTACCACTTAGTCTTAACATGATCTGCTAAAATAGGTGGTAAGTTTCCTTGCTGTTCCATCCTTACCGTCCCTTTTTTCCCCATTTTTTCCCCATTTTGTTCCTTTTTTCCTATACCATCCCCTTTTTATTACATTACCGTCCCTTCTTTAACACCCCTTTAAGACAATGTTATACCAAAATTTTGCACTAAAAATACTACATTGTCATTATTTCTTATTTGAATGTCCTGTGGGTACTATGCAAATTCATTATAAGTAAAAAATTAGAAGAAAATAAAAAGTTATAGTGGTAAAATGGTAAGGAAAATTAAACTCGCAAGTTTAACTTAAACCTCAGTTAAATAAATTTTTTTTCGCTGCTGACCATTTTTTCTTTATTTTGAATCATTATAGCATTCGTCTATCAGATTAAAATGTTATTTTAGCAAGTTTAATTTCGCCAGATTTTTTTTCTCAAAAGCCAAAAGATTGCGAGAATGCCCTACATATTTATGGGTTAATTTTACAGTGTATTTTAAAATTACTATGCGTTCTCAAGACAGAAAATACACAATAGCAACATTAATGATTACTTAGTCTTAGAAGTTTCAACATTCAAATAAGGATTCATTAGAAAATTAATGTAGTTCAGAATAAAAGAAAAAAAGGAGAGTTGAAAAACACAACTTTTGAAGCTGTATAATAAAAAGCAGATTTGTAAAAATATTTATCTGCCATTAAATAAGGCTTTTCTCAAATCCAAAGGAGCTACTTTCTGACACATTTTTGAATTCATTTCTTTTCGGAAACGCATAAGATTGGCAGGTGTTCTTATTCAGAAACTATGTAATCGAATAACGTTAGTCATTTTTTGATCAAGGCAATATATCTTTGAGAAAATATTCTCAAAGTTAAAGTCTTGAATTGAATTTCCAGAAATGATATCACGGAAAAAGAGAAAAACCTGGAGTCACGTGACAAGAATCTCTTATATCTCGATAAGTAATTTATTTATTTAAAAAAATGGAAAACGCTGATCGATTCCAAATCCCTTCAATAGTCAGACCTGTCAATTTTATGCCTTTACAGTTAAAAATGAGTCAGGAAGTGTGTCAGAAAATTTCTCACTATTGAGCAGTGAATTTGAGAACCACCTTAAGGCAGGAACGTAGCTACAGGGAAGGGGGGGTGCGACACCGCCCCCCACTTCGGTAAACTCATATACATTCGGTAATTTCAAAACTGCATCATTTGGCTCTAATTTTTTTTTTTTTTTTTTTTTTTTTTTTTTTTTTTTTTAAGAATTTTTAAAAACATATTACAAAACAGAAAACAATGTCAAAAAATATTTAAAATTATTAAATATTTTCTGATTAGAAACTAACCTTTCTCTTTGCATTATGTAATTTTTTTTTTCGCTCGGATTCGATTGCAATTTCACTTTTTAGCTATTCCATGTATGTAAGAAGGGGAGGGAGGGGGGGCGGTGTCCATGATACAGCATCCCTTAGAAGATTAAATATACCTTCTTCCTATTTTTATGCCGTATCCCTGTAGAGAATATCTTCGCTTTATTCAAGAAAGTATAATCTGGAGAAAAATGCCTTGAGGGTAAATGCGTACACTCCTTGACCAATGCAAATGAAATTAGAAGGCCAGACTTCTTGTTCGTTAAAATTCGTTTTGCTTGGACTCTGAAAACTATGGGGGGGGGGGGGGATATTTCGCGGTTTTTTCAGGGGACGGGATGTCGCCAGATCTTTACTGTTGTATTGTCTATTTTTCAAAGCCAAAAATAAGAGAAAACCGGGAATTTTTTCTTATCAAAGAAAATTAAAACGGTGTAATAAAATTACATCAGCTACTAAAAATGTACCGAATAGTGATTTTGACCGAATACCGAATATTCGGCTTGCCGAGCAGTAACTATTCGGCCAAATACCAAATATTCGGCTGGTCGAATATTTTAAAAATTTATTAATTAAAAAAGTTTCATATTTCATGGCTTCTTCTGGTGAATTAAACCAAGTGAATAATTTTTTTTTTTAATTCTAAAACAAACAACTTAGCAAAAATAACTTTTCTACCGAATATTCGGCTTACAGGCGAACCGTATACCGAATATTCGGCTAGCCGAATTAACTGTTTTGCCGAATACCGAATATTCGGCCAGCCGAGTAGTAACTATTCGGCCAAATATCAAGTACTCGGCTGGTCGAATACTTTTATATTTCAAAGATTAAAGGCATTAAAATGTTAAATTTTAAAATAATTTACATAATATTTAAAGCAGAAACTTACATATTGATAAACAAGAACTTTTCACAAGTAAACGTTATACATGACAAAAAATCTGGTTTGGGGTATTTAAGAAGAGAATTTTAAAATTTTATTAATTAAAAAAGTTTGATATTTCATAGCTTCTTCTGATGAATTAAACCAAGTGAATATATATTTTTTAAATTCTAAAACAAACAACTCAGCAAAAATAACTTTTCTACTGTCTTTGATTTAGCAAGGAAGTTTTTAAATGCATATTAGATCAGTGTTTCGAATGGGCGATTATTTTCAGATTGTAAACATACACATTGTTCCTAAAAAAAATTGTAACAAACTTTCAACAGAGATAATGTGGTTAAGACAAAAAAATTTTGAACAAGAAACAACACCTCACTCCATTTATTCCATCAAAATTACAATATATTCAGTCAAATATTCTGGTTGTGCAACTACAAGCCGAAACTGAATTTTCATTCCCAACTTTATCAGTAAATGAAGATATTTTAGCAAGATTTGTTTCATATTAATTTAGTTTGTATTAAATGTGATGATATCATTGAAAATGACTGAATTTTGGCCAGTGACACAGTATAAATACTATATAGTGCATTCTGAATAATGGAATGTCTACCTCATAGTGTTTTAAATATGAAAAGTGGCAATTTCCAGCACTTCTCATCATGATATTATATTTCACAGAAATCAAAGCAAGTTTGTTAAAATTGTATTCCGCTTCAACAGTCAGGCCTGCCAATATGCTTAAAAATGAGATAGAAAATGTGTCAGAAAATTTTGCGTTGTTCAGTAGGGAGCTCGAGAACCGCTTTGAAAGAAAAATAATAAGATAGAGAACTATACAATATTGGAATTTTTCCTTTGTAACCTAATATAAACCGACGATATATTTTAAGATCTGGATCTGTTTTTGTCACGGGGTAGTGGAGGGTATACGGAGATATACACCGTATACGCTCTGCTTCTCAAATAAAGCATTAGCGTATACTGTATCCATGAATGTTGATGACTTTAGCGTATACCCTTTGTTTTTTACGACTGCAACACTGGTTCTTGTCATTCAGTTCGAAAAGATATTTTTTATTTATGTTTTTGAACTTGTTTTAAAATCATCAGTTGTATTGATATCTAAAGACAAGTGCATTAATCTTTTTTCTAATTGGCGTTTTGAGACATACATTTACTTTCTGCTGCAAAAACTGAAATCAATTTTTTTCTTTGTTTTCTGAAATGAAAGGATCTCAAAGTTAATTTAAGTAAATTAAAAAAAATCCTTTGACTTGAATCAGGCTAATTCCTGTAACAGAATCAACGCTACAGCTCACAAAAAAATGCAAGCAAAGTAATTTTTCAGAAAATAAAATAATTTTCCACCCTGTCTACCCTCTCTCCCCTTCCCCTTCTCCATCGAAAAAAAATCTTTGGGTTCAACACTCTGTTTTTTATTATTGCAAATTAAAATAACAATATTTAATTTTTTATACTAATGCTCAATTTCTCAACATGATATTTGACTATTTTAGTTCTGATAACTTTCTATGTTACAAGTTCCAGCTTAAAAATTCAACAGAAAAAATATCCTACAAATAAAGTGCAGCTTTGATTAGCCACATTTTGTGGTTTTTAAAAATTATTTAAAGCTGTTCTGAAATCGTAACTTGAATCTTTTTTTACACTTTCGTGAAGAAATTTTCATTTTTAAATGCACGAAATTTGCAGATATTCTTTCTTATTCGTAAACGAATAGCGTTTCTCTTTTTTCCTATAAAGGTAACTGGTCTTTCAGAAAATGGTGAAAAAGTTGACGTCTAAAACAGATTTTTTTTAAACGTGACAATCGGCAAAAGATCATTATGAGGTAGCAATTGATTATATGTAATACATTTATCAGAAAATTTAAAAGTGCTATTTGATTTCAAAGCACTTTATGCCTCATGCCTGCTGATTACATGCTTCTGGATTTAAAAAAAAAATGTCAACTTAAATGAGTCAGTAATAAATAATTTTGGCAAAACATAAATTAGGCCTGACCAGGCCGAATTAATGTTTCTGTACCGAGCCGGGACTAGTTTCATTCTTCCAAATCTTCACGGGCAAAAATTTTTAGTTCCGGTTTCCACCCAACCCGTATGAAAATCTTTGTCTCAGCGTGCCCTGGTAGCAAAATACAGTTAAATTAAAATGTAGTAATACGTGTGAAAAAGAACCTGCCTATGACGGAATCCTGCTTTAAACTGAAAAATGTGTTGATCCATGCAAAATTAATATAATAATATGTGAGAAAAGAATATATAACACATTTACACCTATTAAAAAGGGAACGTGTCTATAATGCATTTTTTAGCTTACAGGCTATCAAAGCCTGAGAGCTTATGTGCTGGCCGGTTCTGTATGTACGTATGTACGTAACGCGATAACTCTTGATAGAAATATCAGATTTGCTTCACATTTTTTTTCTAGATTCCTTCTGATAAGGCGCTTCCCTGATTAGTTTTTGGGGTTCATAGGTTAAGGATAAAGGGGAAAAGGGGTCTAGCCCCCCCACTTAATTTAGATAAATGGTTTTTCATGTAGAATTATTCGATTGCTCCAAATTTGGTATATCGGTTTATTGTGTTAAGGAGCTGCCTTGATTAGATTTGGAGGTTAATTAGTTACATATAAAGGGAGGAAATTCCCCCCCCCCTTAATTTAGATAAATGGGTTTTTCATGCAAAAATATTCGATTTGCTCCAAATTTGGTATACCGGTTAATTATGTTAAGCAGCTTCCCTGATTAGATTTGGAAGTTCATTACTTATCTATAAAGGGGGATACCCTCCCCCCCCCCTTAATTTAGGTAAATGGTTTTTTCATGTAGAATTATTCGATTTGCTCCAAATTGGGTATACCGGTATATTATGTTAAGGAGCTGCTTTGATTAGATTTGGGGGTTCATTAGTTAAGTATAAAGGGAAAAGGAGGCTAGCCACCCCCTCCCTTAATTTAGATAAATGGGTTTTTCATGCAGAATTATTCGATTTGCTCCAAATTTGGTATACCGGTTTATTATGTTAAGGAGCTTCCCTGATTAGATTTGGAGGCATATTAGTTAAGTATAAAGGGAGGAAAGGGGGCTAGACCCCCTCCCCCCTTAATTTAGATAGTTGGGTTTTTCTATGCAGAGTTATTCTATTTGCTCAAATTTCGTATACCGGTTTATTATATAAAGGAGCTGCCTTGATTAGATTTGGAGGTTTATTGGTTAAGTATAAAGGGGGAACGGGGGATAGTCCCCCCCTTAATTTAGATAAATAGGTTTTTCATGCAGAATTTTTCGATTTGCTTCAAATTTGATATACCAGTTTATTCCGATATGGCTTCGTTGATTTGATTTGGAGGTTCATTGGTTAAGTATAAAAGGGGGAAAGGGGGGCAATTGCCCCTCCCCTTAATTTAGATAAATGGGTTTTCATGCAGAATTATCTAATTCAGTTTATTTTTTTTTTTTTCTAGGTTCATTCTGATAAGGAGCTTTTCTGATTAGATTTGAAGGTTCCTTGGTTCAGCATAAAGGGAGAAATAGGGGAGCTAATACCCCCCTAAATTTAGTGAAATGGTTTTTTCATGCAGAATTATCTGATTTGCTTCAAATTTGGTATACCAGTTTATTATGTTAAGGAGCTTCCTTGATTAGATTTGGAGGTTCTTTGGTTAAGTATAAAGGGGGGAAGCGCGGGCTAATCCCTTCATTTATTTTTCGAGGGGCATTATTCTTTGAAATAAGAGTATAATATACAATTTGTGTGAATAGCCTGTGAGCTCAACGCCATCAGTTTAACTGGGCAATTTTCTTTTTATTTGCTTTACTGTGCAATTCCGTCTTAGAAGATTTTACTGTATAGCATTTTTAAGATTTTTAAGTCTCCAATACATGGAATATGGATTAACAAAATTATTGATAATCAAAACATTTGCATATAACAAATAGAGATTTATTTTAAAATATATATATATCGCAGCCTACGGCATTTCTATAAAAATGAAGATTACAAAAAAAAAAAAAAAAAAAAAAAAAAAAAAAAGAAAGAAAGAAAAAGAAAGAAAAGAAAAGAAAGAAAGAAAGAAAAAGCTAAGATTAAGTATTTTTGATCAGAATTCCTCGTACAGACAAATTTTTAACCAAATCGACGTAAAAATCAATGCTTTGTAAAAATTCACTCGGGCCGTGCCAGGCTCGGGTCGAGATTTTCATTTTTTTCCGGGCCAGCATGGTCTCAGGCTGAACTTTTAGCTGCTATAACGCCGGGCCAGGCCAATAATTTTTTTCGACAGGCCTGGCCGAGTTCAGGCCTAATTTTTATAATGGGCCGAGTTGAATTTTTTTCTATGGGTCGGCCTGGCCCGAGCCTGAAAATTTCTACTCGTACAGACTTCTAACTTAAAATTTAAAAAGCACTGCAAATTTCAAACTTTGAGTTATGAATAAAAGAAAAAAAGAATTATTTTTTTAATATTTTCTCTTGAATTTATTTTTATTGTAATAATAAATAATCAGTCTAAATCTGTCTTTTTACACCTCACCCCAAATTACTGCTTTTACCTTTGCCCCCTCCCCCCTCACTAAAGTATCGAGCACGAAAAGCTTAAACCTTAAGTGATGGGGTGATTTTTTTTTTTTTTTTTTAATAACGTGGTGAGGTGGTGTGTATGCAACGCCAAAATTTGATTTCTTGTCTTGTGCACTCCACAAAATGTAGCGAATTAAAATAAGAAAATCTGCTGTGAATTTTGCATTATTTACTTGAATAAAAACAACTGAAAAAGTACTGTAAGTGTACATACATATACATATAAATACACGTATCTAAATACCACAAAAAAAATTTCTTCATAATTGAAATTTCTCTTGGGTGGAAAAACCTCACTTGATCAGTTAAGGGTTAAAGTCTTTAAAATTACTTTTTTCCTCTGCTTTATTCGTAATTGTGCAATACGATAAATAAATCAGCAGTTATCTACTTCACTCCCTCCATTCATAATTTCTACTACCCTCGCTCCCCCCAGTTTGTAAAATTTTAAATGGTTGAAATTATTTAGTTTTTTGTTAAAATTTTTTAATCTGTTTATTTATATATTTCTGAAATAATAAATAAATGTCTAATCCACCCCCACCCCCCACCCCCCTCCTCGCTCAAACGAAAATACTGCGAAAAAATACAAAATATAAATAAATACAAAATTTTAAAAAATGCAAAATTTACTATGAACATTCGTTAAATTCGATCTCCCAAACGAAATGCTCTACCTACACCACTGCCTTAAGGTATATTTCCAAAGATTCCGTTAACCGAAGTTCGCTATTAATATTTTTACAAAACATATTGTCTTCCCTACAAATCTTGAAAACAATAAAGTCCAGTTCCGAACTTGCTCGACTATGTAGAATAAAAATTAATGTTTTCAAATTAACATCGACTCGTGACGCACATTTATACTTATTCTCGCGAAAGTGAACTTCATTGAAAATGGCTCATATTTTATTGGCTCCGATTAATTTTTTTTATCTGTCCGGCCCGGCCTGGTAGGCCCGTTGAAATTTTTTGCCGGCCCGTTAAAAAAATTGTTAATTATGCCGGCCCAGCCCGGCCCGTTTGAAAATTCGCCTTCACTTCGCTGGTCCGGCCCCGGGACGGGCTAGGAACAGGCCTCGAGCCAAGCCCGGGCCCGTGCAGGCCTCTAGTTCAGACGCGGAGACCAGCGATACCTGCGAAGACAAAACTTTAAACTCAATCATCCCAGAATACTGTTTTTCAACGGTTTTGCCACGATAACTTTTGAACAAATTGACGGGTTTACATGTTTATTATTTTAAATAAATGAAATTGAAAAACAAACCGACAAAATCAATTTTTCTTTTCAAGTTATAACAAAAAATATGATACTTTTTTTATGGATTTTGAATTTCTTCTTCTTCTTCTTACTATTATTTTGATTTTCCCTCTTTTTTTTTCTTTTTTTTTTTTGTTTGTTTTATGCATAATCGAGAGATAGCGTAATGAGCAGTGTACAGAAGAAATGAGTACTCAAAAATATGGACCTGAAATTCAAAATCGTGGCAAAATTAATTTTGCAAGATTAATTTTTCGAACAATATTAAAACTTTTGTTATTGTGTTTTTTACACACTAAAAGTACATTTTTTCCTATAAAATATAAATAAATAAATGCAAAAAGAAATAATAATCTAAATTAATTACAGGCTTCATAATCAACAATCACACACTTCAGTCAATTTCCGTTATTTAAAACCTTTCTGGACCCTTAATGAAAGAAAGGACGAAAAGTACCGTTTTATTACATGTAAATTTCCAACTGGGCGAAAAATGTCCGGACCAGGATTTTCGCCTAGTTGGAAATGTACATCTAATATGATTTGTTTACCAATTAGAATAATTGTGTTAAAATTAATCTAGTACGGTTTTAATTCATAGATTTTGTTTTTAGGTAGATTTCGTATGAAATACTACCTATTAGGATCGTTCCTATGTTGGAATTTCTGAAAAATTTTTGCAGATCTACACCGATCATGACCCCTAGAACCCAAAACCACCCTCAGTAAAAAACTTTATCTATCTATCTATCTATCTATATATATATATATATATATATAACCATTAATTAAACATAACCATCCACCGTCAATTATTATGAATTAAAGCTGTAAGTATTAAAAAAAAAAAAAATTAATATAAGAATTATTATGGAAGAAAAAGAAAAAAGTGGATACCGACAAAAATTGAAAAGCTTATACATTGAATTACGTTATCAAGGGCACAGAATTCAATGATATAAGCAAAATGGTCGTTTTCTGTGGGAAAAATGAGCTAAAGCTAAAAGTTATTTTCCCCTGTGCCCAAACAACCAAAAAATCAAGTGAATTGATTAAAAATGAAAGCAGAATAGAAACAAATATTATGAAATGGAAGAATCAATAAAACGTATTTAAATATTTATAGGATATAAAATATAAATAATAAACACCATACCGATTAATATTTCAGTATTTTACAAAAATCCACGCGCACATGGCTGCCAGTATATCAAAAAGATTAAGGTGAATAAAACAGTTAAGAAATCACAGTAAATGATACCAAAGGATGCAGTTAATACAATTTGAAATAAAATTTGAAATACCTTGTTAAACACAATTAATCTAATATAAAATAAATAGATATTAATTACATTATTTAAAATGCACTATTAAATTAATTAATAACAGTTTAACAATATCATCAAAATTTAGCTAAAAATACCCCCTGGTGTATTAAATTATAACTGAAATGGAGCTAGAAAAATTAAAAATAGGAGCTATATTAAAGAGACAAATTTTGTGCTGCCATCTAGTATTACTTCTATTAAACAACTAACGCAAGATAAATATTTGTAAGTATTTGAATGTAAATAACTGTATGAATAATTGTAAGCATTTGAATGTAAATAACTGTATAAACAGCAAAACCAAACATATCCTTATATATAGAGAATTATAAACCGAATATAAACCACACAATGTATTTAAAAACTATTGTAAATAAAATTTAAAAGCATACAATATATTCTATTAGCTAACTTATTTAAACTAAACTAAGAATTTAAATAATTCTAGAACATTGATAATATATAGCATATAGCTATATGCTATAAAACAAAATAAATTCAGTAATAATTAATATAAATAATTATTAAATTTAAAAATTATTTTTTAATGAATTATATATCAGATATTTATAAAATGAACAGGAAATAAAAAACATGTGGAAGTAAATAGAAGGTTAAATGATACTTAAATACCCATTACTTAAAAAGCACAAATATAGAGTGTGGATTATATTCAGACATCCATAAAAAACCATAAAGTATGAATGTGGGACATTCAAAAACATTAAACCGATAATAAATATTGAAAAGAATAGAGTAATAATAATAAAAATAATTACACACTTTTAATGCATACAGTATAACTATATTTATATTAAACATATTTATATGTATATTATTCACTATAAGAATGGCATACTATTAGTAATTAATATGATATTGTCCTTAGTAAATTTAAAATTTAATAACAAATAATTGTAAATTAGATTAATCAATAATTAGGCTAATTATAATATTAATGAAATTTTCCAATTACATGTAAAATATCAAATCAACATCCATATAAAATACGTAACAAAAATATAGTAATAATACAAGAACCCCATTATATATATATATATATATATATATATATATATATATATATATATATATATATATTAACCATTGCGTATTATCCAGACAACATCACCCTCCTCCGTACTCTAACATCTACCCACCCAACCAACCTATAATATTTTTTTATATTATTTTACAATTTTTAATTTTTATAGATATTTTTTTATTTTATAATTTTTTTGTAATTTTGTTTACGCATGTGTTAATTTGTTTTAAAAGATCATATAAGAAAAGTACTAATTGTATATTAATGAATATATGAATTTTTTTGGAAAACCATGATTTAATGCATCATAAATTAGTTTTTTAATATTATTGTTAATTAGAGGAGAAGAACATAAACATTTTATTCTATATAAATGATTAAGTATTATATTTCGAAATACAGAATGATGTAGACAAGATTTAAAATTTGTACATGTATTAACTTTGAATTTAAATTCTTTACGTTTGTCATATAAATCTGTGATTGTTATATTGTCTTTTATTGTAATTTTAAGATCTAAGAAGTTAATTGTATTGTTAGATAAAAGGTTTTCCGTTAATTCCAAATTAGTGGGATAATCAACTGGAAATCGAGTAATTGCAGATTGATCAGTATCAATTAAAATGATGTCATCAATATAACGATATAAATGTAGATTATTATTAGTAAAATTACGTTCATAATGATATAAGTCTGAGAGTAAACTGGAAGTACAACCGCCTTGTGGTATACCGACATGCTGTAAATATAAAGTATTATCTTGCAATATATAATTATTATAGATAATGAAGTTAGTTAAAGATTTAAAATATGCAATATCTATATTAGATGGTAATTCCAGTTTTTTATAATATTTTTTAAATAATGCATTTATAATTTTATGTAAATCAAATAGGTCTATATTATTAAAAAGATCTATGAAGTCATATGTCGTTATATTATAAACACAATGAAGATTTTTTAAAATATTAACAAGTTGATAGCTATTTTTTATACAATGTGTATTATCATTATTTGTAGTAAGTACATATATATATATATATAACTTTCTTCTGGACACGATAACTTTCGTAATTCTGCACCAATCATTTCCAAACTGATACATAAAATCAATGGGCAGAAAATCTCGGTCAAGTTCGTTAATGGACAAAATCGGACCAAGGGGATGGAAATAGGGAGGGGTTTTGTGAAAACAGAAAACCCCCCATAACTTCTTAATTTTTGTACATATCAAATCAGTTTAAAACTTTTATTACTTCTAAAAATAGGGCCCAAAATTTATGTATCACAGATTTTTGATAAAGTTAAAAATGGGCTCAAGGGGCGCAAAAAATGGGGTTTTTGTGAGAAAAAAATTCATAACATCGTCAATTCTCAAGCTATCAAATCCAATTAATTTTATTATAAATCTCCTTAACATTATCTACAACTTTTATATTCACAAGTTTTTGATAGGACCAATTCTTACAGCAAAAAAAAAAAAAAAATTAAAAATGCATAGCGGTTGAAGAATAAAATCATCTTAGTAAAGGTGAATTCAAATCCAAACTGCTTATTTTCTGGCTCATTTTACAATTCATTTTTGCTCTCAAAGGCTTCCAATTGGTACTTTTTCTTACTCAGAAACTATATAATGTACCGTAATGGTCGATGTTTTAATAGAGGCCGAATATATTTTTTAAAATGCTGTTAAAAAGGGCATTTTGAACCGAATTTACTGAAGCGGATTGTGTTGGAAAAATCATTGTATTAAGGATACACTCAAATCCAAACTGCTTATTTTCTGACTCATTTTTAAATTCATTTTTGCTCTCAAACGCATTTAATTGGTAGATTCGCTTATTCAGAAACTATATAATGTACCGTGATGATCGATTTTTTGATTGAGGCAGAATATATTTCAAAAAATGATATCAAAGTGGGCATTTTGAACGGAATTTCCCGAACCGATTGTGTTGTCCTTTTGAAAATATTGTCCTTCTGAGAAAATAATTGTCTATATATCAAGTTTTAATTAATTGAACAAAGTGGATTTATCCCTAATCATGATTTAGTTTTTGTTTGGGAAATTAGTATATTTGACTTCGAAATCTACCTCTGCCTGTAGGCCGGGCCGGCAGGGATTTTTTAAATATAATTGTATGTTATGTATTTTGCCATAAGATATCATCTGCATATGAAAAATGAATGTACTTAAAAAAAATCAATAGCAGCATCATAATGTTATTACATATATTTAAGTTAAGCATGATAAAAAAATGGAAATACAACTTTTCATTAATTTGCATCGATTATTTAAAGAAATATAAATGATTGAAAAATGAACCTTTCAATTTTAAAGAGATACGTGAACTATTTAGACAGAGTTCGTTCAATTTTTTATGTAATTCATTACTTTTTTGTTTTATTTGATACTTAATAGAAGTTCAAACCTCATGCAAATGTATATTTTGAATTAAGGGTTTTTTTTAACATTAATTACTAATTAAGGACATTATTATTAAAAAAGTATGAAAAACCATTATATTCGTATGATCGACTCCCCACTTTTCAAAAAAAATATAAATAAAAATAATAAATGAATAAATAATTTTCGTTTACTTCTGACTATTAAATTGTCAAATTATCAACAATTTTAAAGAACCTTACTTTATATTAAAGTTGAAAATGTCTTCCTTGCCATTTCCTATATGTTAAATACTATCAAAATCATATACAAATCCATATACTATATATATATATATATTTGTTATAAGAATTTGGAAGTTGTTTGTTTTTTTAAATGAATATTATATATATATATATATATATATATATGTGGTAGATGTTAGAGTACGGAGGAGGGTGGTGTTGTCTGGATAATACGCAATGGTTAATTTAAAAAAATGGGGCTTTTGTATTATTACTATATTTTTGATACGTATTTTATTAGGATGTTGATTTGATATTTTATATGTAATTGGTGACTTTCATTAATATTATATTTAGCTTAATTAAAGTTTTATCTTATTTACAATCATTTGTTATTAAATTTTAATTTACTAAGGACAATATCATATTAATTACTAATAGTATGCCATTTTTATAGTGATTAATATACATATAAGTATATTTAATATAAATAAAGTTATACTGTATGTATTAAAATTGGGTAATTATTTTTATTATTATTCCTCTATTCTTTTTAATAGTGATCTATTTTTACTTTGTGTTATAAAATTTATTATCGGTTTAATGTGTTTGAATGTCCCACATTCATACTTTTAATATTTTTATGGCTGTATGAAAATAATCCACACACTATATTTGAGATTTTTAGGTAATGGGAATTTAAGTATCTGATAATCTTCTATTTACTTCCATATGTTTTTTACTTCCTGTTCATTTTATAATTATCTTATATATAATAGTTATTATTAACGATTTTTATATTATTTTAATATATATTTATATTAATTATTATTGAATTTATTTTGTTTTATAGCATATAGCTATATGCTATATATTATCAATGTTATAGAATTATTTAAATTCTTAGTGTAGTTTAAATGAGTAAGATAATAGAATATTTTGAATGCTTTTTTTAAAATTTTATTAACAATAGTTTTTAAATATATATATAGTGTGGTTTATATTAGGTTTATAATTATCTATATATAAGGATTTGTTTGGTTTTGCTGTTAATAAAAAAAAATTTACATTCAAAGGCTTTCAAATGTTCATCTTGTGACATTTGAATAATAAAAATAATACTAGATGGCAGCACCAAAATTTGTCTTTTGACGATAAGTTATAAATTTTGTCTTTTGCAGCTCTTTTTAAGTTATAATTTCCTACACCAGGTGGATTTTTTGCTAAATTTTGACGATATTGTTAAATAGTAATTAATTAATTTAATAGTGCATTTTAGTTATTTTAAATAATGTAATTACTTTCTATTTATTTTATTTTATATTATATTAATTCCATTTATCATGGTATTTCAAAATGTATTAATTGCATCTTTTGGTATCAATTACTGTGAATTCTTAACTGTTTTATTCACCTTAATCTTTACGATATTTTGGTAGCCATGTGCGAGTGGATATATTGAAAAATACTGAAATATTAATCGGTATGTCGTGTATTATTTCTATTTTTTATCCTATAAATATTTAAACAGGTTTTATTGATTTTTCCATTTCATATTATTTGTTTCTATTCTGTTTTCATTTTTAATCTATTCACTTGATTATAATGGATGTTCGGGCACAGAGAAAAATAATTTTTAGCTTTAGCTTATTTTTCTCACAGAAAACTACCATATTGCTTATATCATTGAATTCTGTGCCCTTGAAAACGTAATTCAATATATAAGCTATTCCATTATTTGTCGGTGTCCACTTTCTTATTTTTTCTTCCATAATAATTCTTATAATAAATTATTTGGCACTTTTTTTATACTTTCATTTGTCAATTTTTTACAAAATTAGAGTCCTTTTTGCACGTGTGATTTCATTTTAATTATGTATATATATATATATATATATATATATATATATATATAAAACCATTATATATAACAAATCGTCATCCATTTCCAATTACTAAAATTAGGTAGCTTTCATTACAAAAAGCTACCTATTGCAGCCGTTCGGAGGAAAACGATTCCGAAAATTTTTGGTATATTTTCACCGATCATGATTCCCTAGACCCCGAAACCACCATCCGTTCAAAATTGAGATATATATATATATATATAAAAGATTGCTAAAACATTTAGCTACCTAGGTATATATAAATATATATAAGATACCAATTAAGGAAGATATAATTCAAAATGAATTGTTGCATTCAAAATGATAATATATAATAAAAGACATCATAAAAAGCTTACAGGATGGTTGGGTGGGTAGATGTTATAGTACGGAGGAGGGTGGTGTTGTCTGGATAATACGCAATGGTTAATAAAAAAAAAGGACGGGGCTTTAGTATTATAACTACATTTCTAATACGTATTTTATATGGATGTTGATTTGATGTTTTATATGTAATTGGTGACTTTTCTTTTTATTTCAATTCATATTAAATCTAACTTATTTAATCAAATTCAATATTAATTTGTTTTTTTTAAATTTAGTCTACTCAGGACAATATCATATTAATTAATAATAGTATACAATCTTTTTAGTGATTATTATGCATATAAGTTTATTTGATATAACTTATGTTATACTGTATGTATTAAAATTGGGAAAATAGTTTTTATTATTATTCCTCTATACTTTTTAATATTGTTTTATTTTCAACTTTGTATTCCATGATTAATTATCGGTTTAATTTGTTTGATTGTCACAATCATATTTTTTTAGCTTTTTTATGGCTAATATGAAGATAATTCACACACTATATTTTGTTATCTTTAGGATATAGCGAATTTTAGAATCTGACAATGTTCTATAAACATCCATTATTTATTTATTTATTTATTTATTTTCTTATACAAGTATATCGTATACAACCGATCGTATACCGATCGTATACGATCGTAACTTATATCGTATACAACCGATTTAGATATGAGTAAGCATGTGCACAGGAATTACTAAGGTCTCGACCAAGTTCATTGGTGAGCTTTGTTGCACCCATTATGTTGTTTTAAAATGGCGGGCTATCACCGATAATTCGGGTTAATATAATTATTTATTAATAATTATATTATAATTATTATAATAATTATATTAATAATTATATTATATTAATAATTCGGGATATCACCGAATTTTGCGACAAAATATAAATCACTTTAATAAAACCAGCTTTGATAACGCTGACTAATTTGGCGAAATTCTAATTCATATTCAATATTGACAAAATCTAGTATTTAATCTTCTGTAATCGGGTTCCACTAATTTGAGCTCCGTGTGTTTGAATAATATAAGCTGGCTTTTAAAAAATAAGGAATGTGAAAGCTACCTCTTCCTCCAGGCACTGGCCGGAAGGACTTTTAAATTTATAAATTAGCTAATATTCGTAACACTGACATTATACAGAATAAAGATGGAACATGTAACTAGTAAAACAGAATCATGCTAAACTCCACTAATTCACTAGCATATTGCGGGCGATAAATCTATATAAAACATATGAAAAAACCACCAAATTTTGATAAAATCCTATTAAAGACAAAAGATACAAGATCCAGCTAAATAATGTTGAACCAGAAAAAGCCGTATCATAAACATACAAAAGATCAAATGGATGAATGATGCCGGAAGCTTATAAACTATTTCACTTGTTCACGGGTACATAAAATACATTTATAAGCAAAAAACATAGTCGATTTCTGTAACGGAATTCAGCAATAAGCAAAAATTGAATTCCGATATATATATATATATATATATATATATATATATGTATGTATGTATGTATATATACATTCATGTTAACAAATTTCATAAATATATTTAAAGATTTCCGGTGAGTTTTTTCCAGGAATACCATTGTTCTCTGTAACAAACAATTCTTATATCATAATAATTTTAGTAGCATACAAGTTCATATAACAATATTAACTAACACTCCAAATGAAGATGGCATGTAATAATATTACTATACATTAATCGTTATACTAAAACATATATTGAATTAAAGCTAATTGGCATACAGAAGCCACTAGGAAATCGCAAAATATTGACAATCCTAAACATTTTAATGTATGGATGATACCAAATAAAATTGACATAAAAAGGAAATAATCACAAATGAACGAAATGTATTAGAAAAATATAATGAAGGGAAATAAAGAGGACAAATATAGAAACACGTAGTATTTAATCATCAGTTGGTAAGAATACCACGTATTGCTAAAATGCATTATTTCATATAACAAGCAGCTAAATAAGCAAAGTATAACCTGTTACTTGCCAGTATAATACATTGGAACTCATAATACATGAAGAGACAAAAGAAACAATAAATAATAAATTTAAAGCAGAAAAAAACCCGAATTGTACGCTCATTATTTCATAACATGCAAATACACCATCCAACATAACCTCAATGAATATCCAATTTAGTTACAATTCAAAGTAAAGGACAAACATAAAATTACAATATATATATATATATATATGTGTGTGTGTGTGTGTGTATGAAGGTTTGTTTTTAGATATTCAAAATTTGTATAAAAATGAATATGTATACAGCCCCTTAAGATAATTTAACTATAACAGTAGTGTAGAAAATCACTTTAGTGCAAACAGATATCTTGCTATATTTAGAATGCAGTTATAACTTACGTTCAGATTTTTTTATGAATCTGTTGTATATAGTTATCACTTCTGTTTCTTTACGAAATTAGCAGGTAACAATTTTAAAATGAAAGATATTTTTATTTTTAATCAGAGTATTACTTTCCCAAAGTTGATTTAAATAGGCCAAAAATATGTAACAAACAACTGCATGTAACAACACCTGGCAGCACGGCCTTATCAACTCCATATGAGACCCAGGGCACAAAGGCCATGTTGGGTCCCCTTTTATCAAAATAATCTTCTGTTTCAAAATTCGCGTATTATAAACATGACATAAAACAGCTCTATGTGCTCTTTAAAATTTACAAACACATATGTAAAGATTAATTAAAATTTTGTAATGATATTTAGCCCGCTACGTTAAAAATTAAAAATATATACGATGATTTTATTTATTTGTTGTTGAAATAATTTGTTAAAATATGTTAAACTCGCTGCTAATAGGAGAAAAAAATTATGTATTTCTGTTTATTTTGTGGATAAAGCCACAGAATTATAGTTACAACTTTTAAAGCAACCATTATTATACATAGGTAAAAACGCCTGCATTATATTTTCCGTCAAAATTTGATCGTGTTCAACTCTGAACTTAAATGATATTATCTGAAACATGCTTTTTGTAATAATGCATTCTTCTATGAGCTTCGAAATTTATGTAACGAATCATTGTTATTTATGGCGAACACTGGGATACCATACAGTAAAAAAAAAAAAAAAAAAAAAAAAAAAAAAAAAAAAAAATAACCTGTCAGCGAGAACGTCAATACTTAAAATATAATTGCATCTTAACACTAGAACGGCGGCGAGGGGTCATTTTGACCCTTGCCGAATGAATACATGTCGATTCGAACCAGAATTTTTTTTAAATATAAGATTAATATATGCTGCACAAAAATAACTTGAATAAATAAGTTAAATAGTTTCAAGTAAAAATTCTGATGTGAAATATTTTTATAAATCTTGAGTAAAATTTCCCGCAGTTCTAGTGTTAAACGTCCTGAAAAATATTTAGGCGGAATCTCTGATGATTTTCCGACTTCTAGTATTTTTTGGAAAGCATTATCTAAACATTTTCCCGATGGGAGAAAAAAAAAAGTGAATAATTCTCAGAATACAATACAAAAATCTGTTGATTTTACAAAAAATGACTGTCAGCGAGGACGCCAATAAAAAATGCTTTATTTTACGAAAAACATGAACATCTGTATTTATTACGAACTTTCTGTTATTGTAACATAATTTTCAGTAAAATGAACGGTTTGCAGATTATTTTTATAAAATAAACAATCTGACAGTTTTTCTTTCCCTGTAAAGTCAATATAGATATATTTTTTTTTCTTACAGTGTAGTTTAATATAGGCGAATGTTATAAATGCATTTTTTTATTCAGTGAACTATAAGCAAAATATATTTTTAATTTATATTTTCAGCGAGTGCACAAAATACATTTTGGGGGCGCTTACAACTGAGGAATCGGGGCACATGCCCTGTGTGTCCTTGCAGTAATCAGACCTTGCCTGGCCCACATAGATATATTTTCCATCAAATTTGGTTTACCGTTGTCCCATGACTTTATGCTTGAAACTTATGAAATATTTCAAAATTAATATTTTTGAAGAATTAAGAAATTTGTATAAGCAAACCATCATCCATTAATTAAGAAATGTTGAATTTTAATATAATACTACAGGGCAAACAAAAATTTTAAAAATTACTTTTTTAACACATAAAATTATTTTAACTGCCATAAAAAACGTGCAAAGAGAAAATTCTTTATTATGACATTTTTTCATTATTGTAATTTATGGAATATTATATATATATATATATATTAAACTTTCTGTACAATAATACCATTGAAAGATAATGAAAATGACCAATAATATGTAAACACAAACACCACATTAACCAGATGTTATGTAAAAAGTATAGCCCCATGTACTATCTTATGATGATTAAAATGAAAAAAAAAAAAAAAGAAAAATATGGATACAGATAAAAATAAATAAATGAAATGCTTATATATTGAATTACTTTATCCAGGGTACAGAATTCACATATATAAGCAAGGCAGTCGTTTTCTGTAGAGAATAAAGCTAAAAGCTGAATAATTTATTCTCTCTGCACCCGAACGACCACATGACCAAAATAATATAAGAAAAATGAATACTGAATTATATTAAAGGCCTTGAAATGGAAAAAATAAATATAACTATGTAAATAATTTATATTATTATGTATAAATGAAAATATGTATTATTACTCAGCTTACCCTATATAATTTTACAAGATTTAATCCTAATTCCCTGCTGCACATGTTGTATTTTACCGATATAAGTATAATGGTTATTTTTACAGTTAAGTTAAAACAAATATTATGTCCAATGGTTGAAGTTAATCTTGTTAAAATAGCTTGATAAATGCATTTAATTAATAAAAATAGGAAATCATTACAATATTAGAATTTAAATTACCTCTTAACACATTTAAATTTATATAACTAAACTAAAAAATTCCCAATATCACTTAATTTACAATATTATAGCTAATATTTGGCTATAACTGCCACCTAGTGATGAAACAACAACAACAAAAGAATATATCTATGTTAAAAACCCTAACTGCATTATAGATTTATTTTGTGGTGCTGCCATCTATTATGCAAATTTAAATATAATAAAATCCTCTTATACAACATCATTGAATGTAAATTTTAAAATATTTTGATGTATATGCTTTAGCTACCATTTTTTTCTTTTACAATTTCCAATATTAATAGAGATAAGTAATAAAAAATAAACAAAAATTACATAAATTAAATAAATAAACTAATAATTTTTTCCCTTCCCTTTCTATGTAATATTTTATCCAATTTTATAACTATTATTATTTATTTAACTGTCCAATTATTATTGTAATTATATTTAGTTGTAATGAAAAATGATATTTTATCCCTATTAATTAATTTCTATTATCTTAAATTAAAAGTAACTAATTAAAATTAATATAAATAAATATAATAAAAAAGATGAAAATTAAATATTTATAATTAAAAAAAAAATGTTAATATTCTGGTGGAATATATATAGTTATTTATATATATATATATATATATTTTTTTTTTTGTAAACATTTTTTAAAACTCAATTTCGTTTTTCATTTCTTACTTGTTTTATTTTTTCTTTGTTTTTCTTTATTAACATTAGACTCTAACATTGAATTTGAAAAAAAAAAAAAAAATCCTTATTAACTGGAAAAATATTGATTTAAAACCGTTTTTATTTAACTTACTATTGAGCACATATTGAATCAAGATATCTGTTTCGTATCTAAGCAAATAAATTCTTGAAGCACTTCAATTACTTTTGTCAGTTATTCTTTTTAATTAACATTTTCCATATAGAATTTTTGTAAAACGTTCTTTCTTTTTTCCTTTGTTTGTTCTACTTTTTTTAAACATATTTTAATGTAGATTTTTTTAAATATTCGTTCTCTTTTTATTTTCTTTTATTAGATTTTTAGTGGGTTTTTAAATACATGGAATTTATTTTATAGAGATTTTCCTTTTATTTATTTTAGTTTAGCTTACAAAATACCTTACAAAGTTGCCTAAATTTTCCTTAATCTTTCATTCATTCTGAAACTTACAAAAAAAAAAAAAAAAAAATCTAATTTAAAGAATTATACATATATTATATACATATATACTATTGCAGATATTTTAAATTATCGTTAACAGTCTTTACAGTAGTTTTTTTATACTTTTATATATTTTTAATTAATAAGTACTATATTAAATCCTGACACGTAAGTTTGTTTTGTATATATAAGCAAAAGCATTTTGAAACACTTCATTTATATTTTCTTACAATTACTGTGTTTTGTAAACACTTTAAAAAAGAATTTATTTAATTTTAATTAATTTTTCAGCTACATTTCAGCAGTGAAATTACGCTTGAAATTATTGAATATTAATGATAATTCACATCATTAATATTCAAGAACTTATTTATTCCAGTGTTTTCACTAGACTGAATGGATGAAGTAATTCATCCGTTCAATCTAGTAGATGACCACAAAATGTGGAGATTGGGCCGAAATTCGCGGGTTCGGAACAAACACTGTCTGGACAGGTATGACTTTACTATGTTAAAAAGTTTCAGCCAACTGTCCAGTCATTCGACAATTTTTCTAGAAAACGATTACATAACCGTAATTTAACTCTATTCTGACAATATTATAGGCAACAATATTATTAGAATACAGTAAAATTACGATCATGTAACCGTTTTATATGAAAACGGTCGAATGACTGGACAATTTGCTGCAAATTTTTAATAGTGTACGTGTTTTCAGGGCTTTCCTTGTACGACAACCATAATTTGTGTCTCTTTCACATCAAAAGTCTTCCATGAACGCATCTCTCCTATATATCAATAGAAGCAAAACTGGTCGATGCTGGGCAAAAATCCAATCCCCGTCCGTTTTGTTACCCATTATTATTTTTTTTTTTTTTTTTATTATTATTAATATATATATTTTTTAATTTGTAACTTTTACTCTTTATATTATTTAGCAACTCTTTCATACATCAAACAACAGAAATACACAATTTATTTAAAGCATTTTCGATTATATTTACTCATGACTTCTTATTGAACTGTGGCCTCTTAATTTGTTTTCCTTCCTGATTAATTTACTGAAACTGCTCACAGAGTGAATTTTAAATACATTGAAAGATTTCCTTCTAAAAATCCATTCATCATAGTTTGTTTCCTATATTAATAAATATGTGCAGAGATTTCTCGATTACAGATAATTTTCTACACATATGAATGTTTCCTACATAATTTTGATGCAAATATGTATTACTTTTTGGATTACAGAAAAAAGTATAAAAAATATTTTGGGGGAATTTCGCACGTTTTATATTAGGGGCATTTAACTTTCTAAAATATGGCATGTTTTAGACAGACTGCCGGAAAAAATGTATGCACTTTAAATGCATTTTGAATAGAAAAGTATCATTTTATAAAAGAGGGTGTTTACAAATTTAAACATATGGTGTTGTTGTTGTATTTTGTACTATATGAAAACATAAACATTTGGGGATACCTTTTATATTACCTATTAAAAACACTCAACCTTTTTTATTACTTATTAAAAGCATTCAACTAAAATAATTTGCTTGTGTAAATAGAGTTCCGTAGATTTCTATTTATTTAAAAATACTTAACATTTAACAATAAATTAGACATTCTTGAACTCCAGAAACCTTAAAAAAGATACTAGTGTCAAGAGGAATAGTTGCCCTCTTCATCGAATAAAGTATATGTGCAATCACCAAAAGCCAGGTGAGTGGCCGATACCTTTCGATACCACACTTATGTTTTCTTCAATGAAGAGAACTATAAAATTATTTTTGTCGAAATTAGTAAGTTTTTAAAACCTCTCTCTTGTTTCAAGTTTCTATTATTGTATTTTGTTAAAAGAAAATTATCATGAAAGTAATTTCTGAAAGACTTTATTCTTCTTCCTTTTTTTTTTAAGTTATTGTTATAATCTTGAAAATAAAAAAATATACTTACTCCTACTCATTAAAAAAAAAAAAAAAAAAAAAAAAAAAAAGAATCTCCTATTATCATTACACTATTGTTATTCATTGAAAATGTTATATATATATAGAGACTCATATAAATGAACTCAAGTAAATGATGAGAAAAACACTAATAAAAAGGAGCAGAAAAAAGAGAAAGTGTAAGATACACGAAAATAAACTGCAAAAACCAGAACGAATTCATGCAATATAAAATTATAAAAATTAATTTATAAAAAGTATTTTTTGCTCTGTTTTCTTCTTATTATTAATTATATTAGCAATTATTTATTTGTTTATTTATTTATTTTACAATGAAAATATGATAAAACGATGAAACTATGATGCAAGCTTGTAAGATAGTAAAGACAAAGTAAAAATTTATTTTGAGTTCGAATTATTATTTATATCAGTATTGTTTAGTGCTGTTAGCCATCATTAGCTAATTTATGATGTACATTAAATAAGTACACTCATTTTTTTAAATATTAATTATTCTTTAATTTCCACTTTATCGATGTTTCTATTTATAATGATTTGTGTTTCTCCTCTCATATCTCGCACTTTGAACGATCGAGGGAGTACTCTATGAGAATCCCCCACTTTTTCCGCCCCGCGGTCGCGTGGGGAACAAAGAGAAGGGGGTGTTAGGGTGGAGTCACGTGATTATCCAGACACGCGCTGACTCAACGCGCATGCGCCCTTACTGACCCGATCAAACTGGCAGACGATTTTTCGTTCACTCGCAATGGTAGACAAAGGTGTTATCGTTTGACAAACGCGGAGAGAAAGAAGTTTTAGATCAAGAGAGTCATCGAATGTGTCGGTCAGATAAATCTTATAGGAATGATATGGATTCTAAGCAATTAAAGGTAAGATAACAAAAATATTTTTGATATTTATTTTCATTCCTTAAACGAATTTTTAGAAGAATCAAGCTTACAATTATTGTACTTTGTGATCATATGTTTTCTCACAAACTGTTCTCTTTTACTCATTTTGAAGTGCGCGGGGAAACACAACAGCGCTTTTATGTTTAACATCCTTTTTTTATTAATAAAGAATTCTAAAAATAAATTTGCGGTGGACAATATACTCAGGATTTTGTTCGCAGTCAGTATGACTCCATACTAATCTAATATTTTTTCGTATATATTTCTTCATCATTTCTGTGTATTAGATATTGCATAATTTCATTATCGTTTTTGTCATTCTCGTTATCTTTGTTATTTAATTACTTTTGAAAAGAAATCCTTTCTAAGAATTACGTGCTTATCTCTCGCGAAAAAAGAGCATCTCACTTTAACAATATGTTCCCTACTCAGAAGCGATCGATATCGAAACTGTCAAAAATTTCTCACAGAAAAGAAAACATTAGAAACAAAAATTGAATTATTTACATATGGCCGTGTTATATATGCATATATATTCGAAATAAAAAATTCTGCCCAATATTGTTGATGTACCTATATACTACTATAATAATTGGTAAATACTTAAAATTTTATTTTTCCTTACTTGAAATTCGGATAATTCACTTAAGCTTTACTGAATAATTTGGCATTTAATTTGTATAAAATAAAAACAATTTCAACTATATTTTACAGTATAATTGAACATACGTAAAATGTTGAATTTAATTAAAACGTTGATTTTTGATGTAGCGTGCCGAATCATTTTCTATTTCTCATTGATCACTAAAGAAAAGCAATGGTAGCAAAACTAAAATGTAGAAAATAATAATTTTATTTGTATAATAACGGTAAGTTTAGTAAATAAGTAATTAATTTCGCTTATGAACGAATATGATTAAATTAGAATGATTTTAGAAAATTTTGTACGCATATTTTCTATATGGATGAATAAATAACGTCGCTGATGAAAACATTTATTTTATAAGTGTATGTGATTTTTAGTTTTCGTTTAATTATGCGTATAATTAATATATATTTATGTATTTTCAGTTAATATATCTTGTCATTAGGAATATTTAAAAAAATCAATAAAAATTTTATTCCTCCTGATAAAATTATATCTTTAAATTCTTCTGCTTCTGCGTTGCAGGGTCAAGAAAATATTCAATTGATCCATTACTACGTGCAATTTGTGGAGTTTCTTTCTTTTTTTTTTTTTTCAATTTAACACCAGAAGGTTTTTTTTTCTTTGAGTGTTTGAAGGGGAGAAAAAATGTTCCGTCAAAAAATTCTTGGCCAACACTTTATGCTGCAAAAACAAGAAACCATTCAAAATATTAAACATACGTTTTCCATCACACTGTAAGACGTTGATTACTGGAAACATATTTAATACGGTACTGTGATTTGTCATTTCCTGCTGTATACGGTGTAAACTCAGCTGCTTAAATATCTTAATGCTTAGTTTCTGAATATTTGCATGCATAATGCATATGATTATTTCAAATAAATAATAACTGTAATAAAAATAATAAAATTCTCACGGGATCGCAAAATCACTTATGTGGAATAACTGGCAGAAATTATCTATATCTAGCTTTAGAAAATGCTCAGGCGCTCAATTAATACTCAGAAACGTTTCTAGATTGCTTTTATTCTTACACTTATACATATATATATTTCATATATTTGTGATTTCATGTTTATTATATATATATATATATATATATATATAAAACCATAATATAATTACAAATCATCATCTATTTCCAATTACGATAATTAACCCAATAAATTAATAAATTTAGCATCCAATAATAACTGTAAATATATATATATATATATATATATATATATATATTTCATCATAGTGTGATTAATATTAAATTTTCTGCCAGAAAATTCAACATCAATTTGTTTAATGTTCAATATTTGACAAATGCTTTAAAAATAATTTTTTCTATCATTATTTATTGCCTAATGCACAGAAACATAACCTAGTAAAAAACCTTTAGTATATATAATTGCAGCTGCAGTTTTCGCATTCTCTTTTCATTTAGCACTCGACTCCATTATGAAGTAATGAAGCAACTGCATACTATTTTCTTTCTGTTTATCTAATGTTTAAAGACGTTTATAAAGAATTATATAAAATAACCATTTTTTAAAGTAGTTTGTTGAAAGTTTTAAATCTTTTTTCGTTCTTTAAAATAAAAAGTAAATTTCGATTTTTCTTTGGAGAGAGATATATTTTTAAATATTTAAAAACTTAGGATTTTCGACTCAAAATTAATCTATTGGTGAATGATTTTATGTTATTAAAATCATGATTGTATGTTCAATTCATAAAATCAATGTTACATTGTTATGTACAATTAAATCAAGATTCTATGTACAGTGATTTTCCATATAATATAAGGTACTAACTCTTCGAATTTAAAATGCAGTAGTTATTTTCCGTAGCTGAAAGTATGGAGCTTAAATTCTCATAGTAAAACACAGTATTATTTATGTATTGTTTATGTTTTTCATTAATTCAACGATAACTTTTTTTTTTCCTCTTTTAATAATTATCAGTAAATTTCAATGATGAAAACACAAATTACGTGCTTGAAAAAGTTAATTAAATATTTTAACATAACGTATTTAGCACTAAATATACAAACAACCAGTCAATCGACAGGTTCCAAATGAAAATGTTTCGTTTCGAACCACAAATTTCTTCACAAAATAAATAAAATATAAATCACACAGAAATAATTTAAATGAAAGCTTAAACAGTTTAAAATAAAAATCCTGGTGTGAATTTTTTTTTTTTAAATACATGTAAAACTTTAATAAAACTCTATGTATGTTATATGTAGCTAGAATTATTATTATTATTATTTTTTTTAATGATTCTTGATCATTAACTGATCGATAGAACACGGAAGCACATTATGAATTTCATTTTTAGTCATAAAATGCAACGCATTAATATATGTGTATATATATATAACTAAAAGTGCTTAAACTAAACAAATTTAACTCAATTCCTGAAAAGGAGGCAAATTTGATCTAGGCCAGGATTTCAACCGTCATTTATTTTGAAGTTTTCAGCTATTTATCCTTAACATTTTTGTATAATTAAAATAAATATGTAACAGTTTATATTTTTTCCATTGACGTTTTTTTTTAAATGTGTTTTACTAGATTTTTAAAGCCCATGGTCAATTATACCAAAAGTTTCAGGGATAAGGTTAAAGATAAAACAAGCGATGGATTTTCATTTTTGGATAAACATTTTTGCCAACCTCCCGCTTTTTTTTTAATTTATTTATTTATTTATTTTTTATTGTTATTATTATCAAAGAAGCAGACTTTGAACCAGAAGTTTTATTTGATGAACCAAATCAAGTGGATTTCAAATGACATTTCAACATAGAAGCAAGACACATTTAATTAAATAAATTTTCTGGTTCAAGGTCCTTTTTTAATTAAAAAAAAACCAGGAGTTTATCAGATACTTATACCACTTATATTTACAACATTTAAAAGTGGTGTTGGATAATTATCGTGGATGTCTTATTTTAAGCTTTATAACGCGATAAAAGTTTTCCAATGATGACAGAATCACTTAGGAAGAATTTGAATTAAATCGTTGCAGTTCAGATTTAATTATTTCCGGCATGATAATCACAGAGATTATTTTCAATGCATAAATCATCCGCTTTTAAAGCTGTGGAAGTAGCGAGTAATTGCAACTATGTAATGAATGATGAGTTCTTGAAGTTTGTTGAGGTAAATATAAACCTGCAATTATTCTAGAAGCGTTAGCGAAGTTTAGCCAAAAAAGAAAAAAAAACTGAAAACTGAAAATTATTTTTTAAGGATTTTTATCGGTTCACACATAAAAATTAAAGGTATATAATGCTAGTAATAAATTTAGAAAATTGATATCTACTTTAAGATAACAAATGTATACTTTTTTATGATTGATGTGTAAAATGCAAAATTATGGAGGATACATTTGTGAAAGTTTAACGAAAATATTTAGTTTTGTTATTTCTTTTTCATGAATTATGACTGTTAGACACGTGATGTTGTATAGTTTTTATTTTTAACAAACTCTTTCGTTTTGTTCAATTCCTTCTTTCCTTAATTTTTGAATTTTTTAAATTTTAAGAGACAATTTAGAAAAAAGATTTATAATACACTGTTTATGTGATTCAAAGGTAGGTTATTTTCATGTAACTGAGTTTAAAAGGGATATTTCGTAATTTTTAAGTGAGTTCATTTGAAAGTGTAGGACAGTGAAAACTGGAAATTAGATAATTTCAAAATATAATTTGATGAAACTGTTTTACATTACTACATTAAATTTTTGTATATAGTATTAAAAATAAAAATTTCAATTAAAAATGTTCTGACTATTTCTCATTCATAATAAAGGTATCTGAAATTATGTTGTGATACGATTAAAATCTCTTTATGTAGTGCTTAAAAATTGGACATATAAATGCATTTTAAAATATAGTTTCTAAGACTTCTATTAAAAATATTTTTTAGAACAATATCTTTATCGATGATTTATTCATATCATGGTAAATTCTGATGTCATATTTTTACGGGAGAGATTTTAAAGTTCTACTTAGATATTAAACATATTTTTCTTAAACACCATTATCCCAAACGTTTATTACTATTTTAATACACTAAAATATAACAAAAATAGTGCTTATTTTTAAAGATTCAAATAAATAATATAATTTAATATGATATATATTTACATTATTTTTGATCCAGAGACACTTTGATTGTCTTCCTTTTAGGAGCAAAGTACTTCCATTGCTAACATGTTGGAATATATGAATGACACCGGAATTCACGAACAAATTTATTTGGAAATAAGAAAAAGCTGTATTTCACATACATAATAAACGGAAAAGTTTATACCAAAATTCTGGTGCCATTGTGGCATTCGGGAATTAAAATTGAGTGGTCCAAAAATGAACCACCACCCTTCAAAGGGTTAACAACGCTGTAAAAAAAAAAAAAAAAAAAATTCTGATGATTGCCAGTACAATTTTCGTATTTTTATGGAATTTTTTTCTCCCCTGAAATTATTTCGTAAATGTGTCAGAAATTAGCGAATAAGGAGGAGCTCCTAAGGATATCCTTGTCAGATAATAGTACGAAAATTCTAGTTAATTTGTCGTTTTCGTTAAGCCTTTCGAAAAATTTTTTTTTTTTTATTTTTACATTTAAAAAAGAAAAACTTCTGTGTTTGCCTGTACGATATCCGTATTTTTACTTATTTTTTCTTTCTTTTGCAGCGTAATTATATAAATAAATCCCACAGTTTAAGAGAAAATAAAAAAAAAATAGCATTATCTGTCAAAGATAGTCTCAAATCCATAGTTTTTGACACATTCACGAAATTATTTTCACCGAAAAAAATATCCTGAAATTGTACTGGCAATTAATGTTTTTTTTTTTCAATATTTTTATCAACTCTTACACATATTCAAATTTTCTCTTTATTTATATAAATTATTCTTCGTTTTTTTACGCTTCTCTTATTCTATAAATTTACTTGTGTTATGCCAAGTAATGTTTCAAAATAATGATAATGAAACTTTTCAAAGAAATTTGATAAATAACATAAAAGCAGAAGTTTGAAAGCTCATCACACATGATATTTTCCTTCCGTTTTAAAAGAAAGGAGGAAAAAAATAACTTAATTCATTTTCTTCTTCTTTAGAAATAGGTAAATGTATATCAATTACTCAGTACAATCATTGGTGCGTATGGCTTTGTAATGCTTGAGTTGTTAATAATTCAGTTACGTAATCGTTAGTTTTAAAGTCTTATATATATATATTAAACACAAAATCTAAACGTTGGGGTTTAAGGTATCCCACAATATCTGACAAATATATATATATATATATATATATATATATAAGTATAATAATTGATTACAATTTTTGCAATTTTAAGGAAAAAGAATGCGATATTGATACTTAACAAAAATGTCCTGACGACAAAAATAATGATAGTTTACTCATTCTATTAAATAAACGTTCAATTTGAGTTACTAAGAAAATAAAAACGTCCATTACCCATTTAAACAATCAGTTTGATGATTTTCTATATATTTTCTGTACGTTAATTTATAACAATAGGAAGAATTTTCCTATTTTTATATTTTCAAGAATTTTCAGCCATTTTAAATCGATAATTAATTACAATTACAGTATCACATAAATTGTAGGCGATTAATTTTACATAAAATATTTTTGGAGATAAAACGTTTTTCGTAGCTGATTGTTCATGAAAATCAGGCTTGCCAGTAATCGCATTTAAAGATTTTTTTTTTTTTTTTTTTTTTTTTTTTTTTTTTTTTTTTGGAAAATTTATTAGAAATATTTGCTCCAAGTCGTTAAAACTTCTAGATTTAAATAGCGCTTTTCTTTATAGAGGTTTTTTAACAGCAACTTCCGGCTACTTAATTACACACCTTCAGTTTTAGAGTTGAGACTAAAAGAGACATTACTACACTTCCAGTGATCGGATGAAGAAACAAATATGTACTGCCTTTCAAGTAAAACAGTAAAAAACCTCCTGCTATTTTCCCCAAATTGGCTATTTAAACTTAGTTGGATATCTTGACCTAAAACATTATTGTCTGTAATTCTCATGAGATTAATTATTCAAGTGAACCCAATTCTTTAGCAACTGCATGAAAGATAGTAATTAGACAAGACGTTGATACTTTTGAATTCCGATGTTGTCATAGAGACCAACTGAAACATTTTGTGATATTAATACGTTTAGTTTCTTTCAGTGAATATTCAAATTGATTCCTTAGTATGAAATATTAATTACTTATGGAATATTAATTACTTATGAATTATTAATTATTAAATTATGAATTACTTATTATGAAATACATGAAATAATTATTGCCAAATGCATAAAAGTAAATTTGGAATGCCATGTTCTTGAAATACATTTTCTTTTACCAATACGTTAAGCACTTCACAAAGAGTAATTGTTTGTTAAAAAGTAGAGTGTAAAAAAATCATGATTTTTTTTTTTAAATAAAAAAAATGGGATTTTTTTTATTTAAATCAGACTTTTTTTTATTTAAATTGGATTTTTTTTATTTTTTCCCTTGTGTTAAAATATTAAACATCTACCAAGAATTAAGCATTTCAAAAATGAACAACCCTCCAATTACTAACATAATATATGTGTTTTTGCTTCAATTAATAAAATTTTAATTATGTAATTATAGAAATTTAAAAAAAACTGCAAATTAAAAATTTCTTTAGTAACATACAACATTATGTGCACTAATATTTTGTAATAAATATGTAAACCAATATTAAATACTGCTTATATTTTAAAGTTATTGATAAATTGCATTTAATTTTAAATTGATGATACAGATTAAATTTTGTAATTATTAAACAATTAACTGTTTAATTAAGAACACAATCTATATTTTTGAAAAAGTGGTTGAAAAAAGGTGATAAATAATAGTTTGATAAATTCATAAAGCAGCCAGTAATTTTACAGAGGTTCTAAAACGTATGTATATCAAATTGATCAAAAATTGTAGCAATGTATACAGCAAACTCGCACATAATTTATAAATAGATTACAAAAATTGTATTTTTGAAATTTAAGTCAGATTGTTTCCCCACAACATTAAAATATTTGAATAGCTACTAAATATTATGTTTTGAAGTTATTTAACATTTAGTTAGATGTTTTTAAATGTATAATACTTCTTTTTACACAGTTTAATATTGTTATAATTAACAATAACAAATATTACATTTTTTACAAATGATTTAGTGATCATTTTCATTACTGATTATGCATCATAATTTTTCACACTATTTTAAAAAATCAGAAAATATGTGATTTTATCATCTGATTTAAACCAGTTGATTAAAATCATTGACACTCTATTGCTATGTTTATTGTATGTAAAAGAATGAATAACTTGATTATTAAAAGGAAATTATGACATTGTAAGTTATATTCGATTTAAATATCATTTTAAAATTAATTGCTTTTTATGTTTGTTAGATAAAAACCATGCTTTTTACAAACTTACTGTACTTAAATTTTTCACAATACTCATGAATTACGCTAGAAACAATTATTTAAAGCTTTGTTTTGTGTATTCATAAGTCACAATACCTGTAGAAACTTTCCAAATTATGTTCATCTTAGATTTGAATACTTTTTTATGTCATTGTAAACATTTAGAAATTTTTTTATTTTAATCAATGATTAAAAAAAAAAAAAAATCACTTGATTAAAATCATGATTTAAATCGTTGACACCCTATTAAAAAGTTTTAGGAAAAAATTACAAATTGTTTTTTAGAGTATTTACAGTCATCATGAATTTTTACAGAAATTCTAATTCACTTTATAAAACGACATTTTCACTGTACATTTTCTTAGAGTGATTCTATGCAATAGAGACAGTTTAAAAAGATTGTTCTTAAATATAACTAAAAAGAATTCCACTTCCATAATAATAATTTAAAAAGAAGCCAAACTAAAATGGTAATTCACAGAATGAAGCTTTTAGTATTGTTTCTTTTTTCACAGTTAAACGTAATTTACGTAATTTAAGCTCTCCCCTTTATAAATTATAAAACGTTTATAAATAATAATAATAATAGAAACATAATTTTTTTACGTTTAAGCTAATAAAAAAAATCAAGATATCCATTTTCCTCTTTCCAAAAATCTTGATGTATTTTCTTATTTCTTGAGATTTGTACGAATAATTGAAGATTGTAGTACTTCAAAAGACAGTATTTTTTATGATTTAAATTATTTAATTTATTTAATGATTTGTTTCATATTTTTAAAGTAATATTCAATTACGAAAGTCTTTTTCTAATTGTGAGTTTACAAAATGAGCTCTATTTTCCTGATTATATGATTTTTCTTGAAATTTGTATGAATAATTTTCTTACGAACACCTCTTATGAATCCATAACACATTTATAGTTTCTTATTTTTTCATTTTCATTCTCCTGTATTTAATTTTTATATTTCCTTTATACATGTATAATTTATTATTTTAAAAGAGAGACAGAGGAGGAGGGGTATTGTATCATTATGCATCAATTTATTACCTCTTTTAATTATTTAGTTGATTCAGCATATTTCATTTCTGTCAAACATCAATGGATTCCTCTCATTTACTTATTGCTGTTTTTCTATTATTAATTTTTCATTAACTTCTTAGAATTGTGTGGAACGATGTCATAATTTATGTCACTTCAATTCATCCACCATCTTATTTTAATATACATGAATATAGTTTGTCTTATTTAAATCGTTTAACACTTGTATTTTTATAATCCTCCCTAATTACTTATATATTGTCTCCCCTACTTAAATATTAATTTATATTTATTATTCCCCATTGCTGAGGAATTTTAATTTATGTGCCTTTTAAAAGTTAATTCATAATTTAATTATTCTCTTCTCCTACCCTTATTAATATTATTTTTTTTTACTTTAATTTTCTTAATTCACGTTCACTTAAATTGAGTTGCTTTTTTTTTTTTTTTTTTTTTTTTCTTACCTGCTAGTTTTATCTACCTATATTATTAATTAAATGGTTTATTTTGAATAAATTTCAGTTATTTCCATTTATAATTGTAATTTCTCTTACGAGATGGCAGCAATAGAATTGATCTTAATCATTTATTTATGGATTCATCATGTTATTTAAATTCTTTCTGGTGATTGATTCTATGGTTGAGTGCAATCTACTTGAAATGTTCCTTAGTTATTTTTCACTTATCCTGAATATTCAAAATGTTTTGGCAACATGTGCAGTTTTGCCGATGCATGCCTGCCTGAGATATTCGTGAGGATATGATTACTTCATTTACTCAATTTATTTGTTATATTTTATTAACACATCTCTGTTTTTTATGTACGATTGCCTAAATCTTGTACTCTTTTAGATTATTATGAAATCGTATATGTTTTGTGGCATTAAAAAAAATATATATATTAATCATAACAGGTATGAGCTCATTTTTTCGTTTTTTATTTTCCCATTTGTGTATGATGAATTTTTTGTCATCTTATGATGCTTATATACAGTGTGTCCACGTATAACCTGACCGACCTTTATTTTCGCAACCGCTGGTCCTAGATGCATACTTCCAATTACAAAAATGGTTTAAATAAGGTAAAGAATTATTTTCAAAGCGATTTGGGTCAAGAAAAACATTTATTAAAAGATTGCGAAATTTAAATTTTTATATGGTACCCCGGTCCTATAAGTCATATTTGGTAAAAATTTACTGTAACACTAACAAGTAAGTAAAAAAAAAGGCCCATTCATCTAACATTAAAATCGACCGAGTTATGAAAGTTTGAAATGCATGACTTATACCACTTTTTTGCAACTCAAAACAGATGATTTAGACAATGCTTTCAGGAGTCGTATATAAAATACTTAAAATTATTTCAAGGTATCTGCGCTTTGAAAGAAATCGTACAACTATTACGTTTCAGATTAGTTAAAAGAATTGTATTTTAACATACATTTTATTTTGAAAGGATTTGAGGCTATGATTTCTTTTAACAAAAATTATGTTATTTTCATAAGGTTTTATTTACCTTGCAACGATCGTCTTTCCAGTTTAAAATTTGTACTCGAACTTTAACCCACTTTCAAATGTCCGATCGAAGTTAAATTTTACATACTGACTTAAATCCGATGACAATGTAATATTATTATGATTTTTGACGCTTACCATCGTATACATACTTATATTAGACGATAACACAAAAAAATTCGGATACATTACCATCAACAAGTTTAAGAAAGTGTTTTAGATTAGATAGCATAAGCTTGCGATGGTTGTGTTTTTTAACTTTTATAATTACGTTTTATGTATTTTTTAATGCTAAATAAAAAAATTACCTTCAATTTTAATCACCATGTCAGGATTTTTCGCAAATCGTAAATTTCAAGGTTAAAAAATAGCGAAAAATCTGATACTATAAAATAAATGTAAGACATTTTTATTCAGTTTAATTTTATTTAATTCAATAATTTATTCAATTTTATGGCTTATACTGGGTTTCTTACAGCTAAACAACTCAGGGGCCCGATGAGGTTGGGGGAGGAGGGGGGATCAATTTTACCTTTGAGCTTTCTAACTTTGAAATTTGCGATTTGAGAAAAATCCTGATGTGATGGTTTAAAATGAAGGTCATTTTCGGATTCAGCGCTAAAAAATACATAAGAATCAATTTTCAAAAGCTATAAAAAACATGCCACAACCCAAAATTTGAAAAACTGTGTAATCTAACAGCATTTTAAAATATTTATCATTTTGTAAAGAATTGAGGCTGTTGTTTGTCATCCTTTTATTTAACAGAAATTCTGTTATTTGTATCATCATATATTTTCAGTACAAATTGTATATTTTACAATAATATGTCAGAATGATTAAAAATTTCTAATATATATTGCAATGCTAATTTTACTCTCAACCATTTCTTTAATATATCTGACGAAGTTATATAATGACCCCTAATTTGCAGCCAAAAATATGCTCCAACTGTAAACAGCTATTACTCGGTCAATTTTAAACGTAAAATAAAGGGTCTTTTTTGCCCTACTTGTCAGTGTAACAAGAAAATTTTACTAAATATAACCTATAGGATAGGGGGACCGTATAAGAATTTAGATTCTGTAATTCTTCACTAAATTGTATTTTCGCTTCAAACTTTTTTTATCTTAACTCTTCACCTAATTTTGACCAATTTTGTAATTGGAAGTATGCATCTAGGACCAACAGTAGCGAAAATAAAGATCGGTCAAGTTATACGTGTATAGAGTGAGATCAACGTTTTATTAATTTTGTCTTGCACAATGTCTAATGTATAGTAAATGGCCGTAGCTCCGGTCATAGTTTATTTTTGCGAAAAATCGGTTTTACTCTTTATTTATAAAGGATTTTTTGAAGCGTAAAACAAATCGAAACACATTCGTAGTCACGCATATAACTGTTTCATTACTTATTTACTTATATATTGCTTTTAAAAAACAAGTGGTTGAGTTGTGCGTGGTCAAGCACTTCATCCAGCGTTTCGTTTTCTGTTACTAACACTTGATTATGTGATAACTGTTTGTATTAAAGAAAAGTTTCATTAACCTTAAGCACTGAAGCATCAAGAATTCGAGGGGTAATTAATAAGCGTCTGACGACTTCCTCCAATTTAGCTTTGTAAGTTCTGCACTGTATTTTATATAGGAAGCTCTGTTTACGCTTGAATGTTCAGTTACTTAAACTTTGGATTAACTTGTATTAGTGTAGTCTTCTGACCATAGATAACATCTTCTAATATGCGTGAAAATCGGGTTGACTGTTGCCATGATAAGCTTCAAAATAGTTGCTTGAACACTGGATACGGCCATTGATGTTCATGATCTGGAAAATACAAATACTTGCCTTAATAGTAAATAAACAGACGGAGTTCAATTATTAACTTAGTGTTAACTTTGTTGAAGTATTATTTTTTAACTTTATCATAATGCTTTTCTAAATTGGAGTGAATCTTTGGAAATGGTTTCGAGGATTTTAATCATATATGTATATTGGTAAAAGATGTTACATTTCTTCAAATATAAAAAAAGAATGATCGTAAAGATGGTATATTCAGTCAAAATTCAATATCGATTTCAATATTTTACTTATAAATTATTCTTTATCAACTAGGCATGACAACAAAAATACCTAAAAGAGGCAGATAACTCTCTCAAAAGTTTTTAATTGTTCGATATTCAGGCAGCTAAATGTGAGAAATAGAAGATTAAAGTGTAATACTCTCGTCTAAGTTTTATTACTAACGTAATTTCGCACATTTTCAGCTCTGCGAGATCTTGCAGTAATATTGCTAAAATGTGGCATTTTTTTGTTTCTGTAGCATTTGAATGGAAGCAACCCTTATGTTATAGTGAAAGTGTTACACTTAGGTAAACATTCCTTTTTAAAGGCTTCAGCATCTGTTCTGAGAATTAACTGACATAAAATAAGTTATTGTTGCCAAAGAAAAGAAGAAAATGATAATAATAAATTGACTTAATAAAATAGTCCAATCTTGAACGGCAGATTCACCTTTGTTTATTATATAAAAAAACATGGAAACATTTAAAATGCTTCATTTAAAACACATTACTACATAGGTGTGATAAAAAATATACAAATGTTTTCTAAAATTAAAAACACTAGATGTTAAAATGTTATTATTTAATTTCTGAACAAATGCTTGGTTGAAAAATTAGTTAGATTTTTTTTTTAATTGTAAATAAACACTCTAAACTTTTTTTCTATATTTTTGTAAAGTATGGAGGTATACCTATGTTTTTTATTTTTGAGTAATTTGTAACCTAAAAAGTAAATATTTAACTTTAGCATTTTTATTTCTATTTGTGTGTGTGTGTTTTAAAGTAGTTTTAAGTAAATTCAAGTAATATTGAAAATACATTTTTCCTTGAAAATGTATAACGGTTTAGTACAATTGAATTTAAATTTAACCATCAAAGTTAAAAATTCCATGCTATTAGTTTTCATGAAAATTCTTAACTGTTTCTTTTAAACGAAATCAGTTGTAAATAAAATTGATTATTATCAATAATCTATGAATATTCCAGGGTTTGTATAGTCCTTGAATTTTAGTAGCCTTGTTTCTGTGAATAGTAATCTTCGCCCTATTTAATGTCAGAATTTTAACAATTTTGTGCTATTAAATAATCAAAGAGACAGATGGTAATATAAGAGAAATAGTGGTTCTCATATTCAAGGAGTATACCACCTCTGTATTTCTTCTCAGATGATTAGCTTGCAAAAACACTTTTTGTGACAAGTTTTATTTTAAACTACATTTAAAGTGGCAAAATTTTATTCTATTTGTTAATCCCGAGAATATTTCAATATTTCTTTTGTATGTCAGTGTTTTTTCTTCCTTCTTTCTCCCTTACTTAATTGATTCCTTTAGCTGCCATGGGTTTCTTTCACTTCAAGATGCTTCGTACCGATTATTTCAGTAAACTTTTCTTTTAGAGCATTCAGAAAAATTTTCTTTCGGAATTTCTCCTCTTTTTCTTAAAACTATTGATTTTAACTCAACTGTGCGAAAGTATGCAGCTTTAACGCTCATCTCGCATTTCTTAGTTAACGTGGTTTCTTTCATTTTAAAATGTAGGATTAAATGTATAGGCGGGAGCAATAGACTAGAAATTAACGGATTACGGGAACTGATTTTATTGTTATTATAGTATCATTCTTTAAAGAAAATTATACGAATGCTTAAAAAAAAAGTTTTTTTTTCTGTAAAATGCGTATGATTACTGAATACGTATATATTTGATTAAGTAGAAGCTATCAAAGCTAGAAAACAATAAAATGTTCTATTGTAGACGGATACACGAGAATATAATAACTGTGTGCAACAAAAATAGATTAAGTTAATGCTTCCGATATAAAAATACTTTATTCTTAATTAATTGTATGCGCGGAACATAAATATGACTATAAAAAGCTGAATTGGCTACATTTTTTCTTTGTAATTTACAGCTACATGCACGCCTTAATACCCTAACACTCCATATATTGCTCACCTCATATTAGCCTTCTTTGTAAATAAATAACATCAGAAACAATGAATGCTCATGAATTTATTAAAAACAGTAACATTAACCTTTAACTGATGTCACAGAAATTTTCACATAACTAGTGCGAAGCGGTCTGCGAGACCGCTCCATCGAAAGGTGAATAAAAGCCACGATTAACTCATAGGATGTAGTTTTTGTACTAAACTTTTTGTACAGGAGTGTTATAATTAAATTTCACCTATTCAAAAGTCTCTGGTGTTAATACTAAAGTTCCAAATGAAACAAAATTTCAGTAGTGTTTGTAGATAAACTGAAATTTGCAAGTTAAATTATGAAAATTGAAAAAAGCACCGGTCTGTGAGACTGGTAATATCAGTTAAAGGTTAATCATGATACACCTAAAATAATATAGTGTAACACTTTTTTTCTTTTTTTACACTTCTATTAATTTTAGCTTTTAAATTTGCACAGTTGTAAAAGAACACCCCATATATTTTAATCGCGAAATTGTTGCATAATATACGCCATTCTATGGTGATATATGGTTTCTTTCAATTTATGTAAAAAAAAAAAAAAAAGTAATAAGCACAGAAGACCGTCTCCATATTGAAATTTCAGTTTTCTGTCCCCGTCTTACATTTGAAATTATCTCTGTTTCAAAGCAAACAGATAAGACATCGTTAAATGTTTTTTTTAACGATTTCGAACCAACTTTCGATTTTCCTCATCACGATGAAAGTATCAGGTATGCGAAGAGCTACAGATCAATAGGAAAATACATTATGGGAAAATACTACGAATTAGGGTTAATGAAAACAAAAACCCGACTCAAACTTCGCAAAAAAAAAAAAAAAAAAAAAAAAAACTGGTGCTTCAATAAAGCCCATTTGATGTATTGTATATTTTCAGAAGGAAGATTTACACGCTCTGTATAAGATATTTTAGCACGTGAATAAAAAAGGGAGAAAGGGGAACTTATTAATAGTAACACATGGTTGGGTATTCGTTTAATATGCTCTGTTAAAGTGAATGTATCGCTTCGATTAGTAATCCTAACGTATGTTGGTTGCTGCACCAACCCTGACGACAAGGAAGCATGATTCGCATCCGTATTTAAACTCTTCATCCATAAGATGATGTGAAAATGCTTGTACATGACATAATGACAAAATGCTAAATTTTTAAAGAGATTGTTTATTTTTTTTTCTAATTTTAGCTTATGGAAAGAAAATAAGCCTTTCTAAGTTAAATAAATTCAATAAACTGTGATGCTAAAAACGATTGATTATTTAATTTAAAGGTTAAGAGAGAATTATCAGAAAGGCAGAATACATGTTTAACTTAACCCTTTATCCACCGACGGTATTTTAAAGTACCATTAAAATAACTTGTTTTAAAATTCATTTAATACATCGATTAGTAGTAATGCAGTTTAGAATGAGTTACAGATACTTTATTTTGTTCCAAAAGTATTATTTGTTGCACAAAACAAAAATATTTTTAAAGGGATGATTTCTTTTTCCTTGACATCTTTTCAGCTTTCTTGAAGTTGAAAGATTGCGGGGGAAAAGTTTCAGTTCGGAAATATTTCTATATTTCTATTGTAAGAGCATATTTGTACATATTATAATTCTATGAAATACTAAAAAAAAAAAAAAATTATATAAAAGGTTTGAGTGAAGTTATAAATATTGCAGAAATCCCTATAAATTCAAATTTAATTAATTAATTTTAACTGGCAAAATCCTTCTAAAATTTATTAAATGATTGTATAAATCTTCTAATGTAGTTTCAATACTCCGTAAAATTTACAACATTGGATAATTCTACCGTATCCATATGACGTAGAAAACTCTTTGCAGGATGATAATTGTATAACTAAAATAAATCTAATAATTGTGAAAACATTACAAAATATTACAAAACATGAAACGTGTCGTTAAGAATAGAATCATTGGTATATTCTAAGTTGAGGCTTGATTATATTTCGCTAAAGAAAAAATTGAATGAAAGCACGTAATTGTTCATTTATGTAGACATAACTCTTAACTATCATAATATATTTGAATTTAAAATATCACATTTGTGGAATGAAATAAAATATTCTATCGATTTGAATCTATTTTATTGGTTATTGATTGATTATATTGTAAAAACGTTTAAATACGAAATATTTATACGTAAATTTAATTTTAATAACACTTTTCCAAAAGAAATTGAAAAAAAAAAACCCTTCTTGTTATAACTCTCTTGCTGTCTGTCTCTCTCATACATTCAGAAGTAAAAGACATCGTTGTGTTCGGATTTTTATTTTTCACACCCCTTTTTTTCCCAAGTAGTTTCAAAATTTATTTTATAAATTTTGCGGTGATTTTTAAGCTATTCATATCAATAATTCCAACTCTCTCAATTAATCCATATCTGATTTAAATACTTTAAAAAATTAATTAATAGGATAAAATATTTTGATAGCACAAAACTACGATAAAAAAAATATACATACTACTTTTAAAAAAATGAAGTTGGCATGTCTGAAAAAAGTAATTTCTAGACTGTTTGAATGGTTTATGAATTACTTGAAGTTTCAAAATTTAGTTGGGATATTTGATGCTATTTAATTTCAGATTTATTTAATATTTCTATGCATAGATAAATATTGCATGCGCATAGCTTCCAACTCTTCCGCTTTTTTGGATCACAAAAATTTAATAGAAAATTTTGCCTTATTTAATCGGCAGATTACGGTGATTAACAAAGGTAAAATTTACTATAAAATTTTTCTGGTACAAAAAAGCGTAAGATATTGGCAGATATGCATGCGCTGTATTACCCACTCAATTATAAGGATAAGCCAAAATCATTAAAGATACTCAGAAAGTTTATATAATAAATTATTATTCTTGCATTGAACCTCTTTAACGACCACGCGAAATATTCAAGACATTTTTTTTTTTTTTTTTTTTTTTTTTTTTTTTACAGATATTAGGAAAACGAAAGTGAGTTGAACCATAAAGTTAAAAAGGAAATTGCACATCACATTTTTTTTTCTTCTTAATAATACGGAAATTAATTGTTAGGGGGACAGGTTTTTTCATCCAAAACCTATTTAGGTGCCATGACGTAGTTTTATTTACTGTTCTCATTTTCCGTACTTACGTTATGTTTGACAGTTAAAATGCTTAAAGTTATTTGACTAAGTTATTACTTTTAAAGCAAACTTAATCAGTTCATTTCTACAGGTGTTCGGAGTTGCATGTTTTAGCTGGAATTTTTCTTGAAACTTTTATTTCTTTCAAAATACATGATTAACTACCTCTGATTCGCCCGGTGTTGCCCGGTTAATAAAAAAAATCGCAGGAAAAGTGAAAAAAAGACTCTAAAAATCGCAAAAAATTTAAAAATCGCTGCAGGAATTCCGAATAAACTTTATTGAAAAGAGAACAAAAATTACTATATTAAGCCTGATGATTGAAATCAGATTCCTTTTACCAATGTGAAAAAATACTGGAAATCGCATAAAATTTCAAAAATCGCAGAGCAGAAAATTTCCTATATTGGGCTAAAAGATTAAAACAGAATTCCTTTTATGAATGTCGAAACATCGCCGCGGAATCCGAAAAAAAACCCGCCAAAAATCACTTTAAAAACTGCTAAAAATTCAAACATCGCTGAGAAAGAACAGAATTTACTATATACTAAAAGTTTGAAATAGTACGAATGTCAAAAAATCGCTGCGAAACGCGAAAAAATGCTAAAAATCGATAAAAATATGAAAATAGTAAAAGACAAAATTTACTACGGTAGGCTAAAACATCGTAATCAGAATTCTTTCAAGAATGCCGGAAAATCGCATTAACAATTGCTGAAGATTAAAAAATCACAGAGGAGTAAATTTACTATGTTAGACTAAAAGTTTGAACCGAATTCTTTTTACCAATGTCAAAAAAATCGACGCAAAAAGTGAAAAAACTCTAAAAGTTGCATAGAAAAATTCCAAAATCACTGTAGAAATTCCGAATAAACTTTATTGAAAATATGACAAAATCTACTATATTGGGCTAAAAGTTTGGTATCGGATTTTTTTCACTACTGTGGAAAAATCATCGTAAAACGTGAAAAAAAAAACCCGCTAAAAATTGTGTAAAAATTAAACGAAAGAAATCTAAAAAAAAAAATAATAAACAGACTTCGAGATGAATAACTTACATATATAAAGTTTATTTTCCTGCCAAATTTTGCAGTTCTGCATGCAGCGGTTTCTTCAGAACACAGCACACAGACAGATACATACGCAGACACACACGCGGACTATCTTTATTATTGTAGATGATTTATATATGCGTCAATTTGCCTGTCAAGACTGTATATTTCGTGGAATAACGCTCTCCGATGTATCATGGTCACCTACAGTCCCTCAAACTTATGTCCAAATGAACTGACCAGTTTCAAAAACCTTCCATTGTAAATTGAAAATGTATTAAAAAGACAGTGAATGCAATTGTTTGTCTATTCGCATATAATATGTATAATAACCGTTTCAGTTGCTGCTCAGTTTTCCGAAAAGCATTCCTATATTTTTAGAAGCCTTTAACTAACGCAATCTTTAGAAATTATTTTAAATATCGAAACTGTATAATAATCGTTTGAGTTGCTTCCCACAAAACCGGAAAAGCATTCATATATCTTTAGAAGCTTTCAACTAACGCAATATTTAATATTATATGCGAATAGACAAACAATGGCATTCACTGTCTTTTAAATACATTTTCAATTTAAAATGGAAGGTTTTTTTTAGGGAGTTCTCCACATATTATTTCAAATATGTAAGAATGGCGTGGGGTTGCTGGCAGGTGATTGAAACATTGGTGGAGTGCAAAAGGTTAAAATTATTTCATGAAGAGATGAATTATCAGCCGCGTGAATATAATCGCATCGAAAAGTGGCAACCTAAAGATACAAAGGTGTATCTGGACATGGCAGAGGGTCAAATTTCGATCACTTACTTAAAGTTTCAATCAATCAGATCAAAGACGTTTAAAATTAGAGCTTAAAGTCAAGTTCTGTAATCCATCAATTATAAATGCAATTACCAGCAGTAATATATTTCTAATTTGTCTTATAATATATTCAATCTCATTATATTATTTTGCTTTAACTTTATAATTTTGCTAATTCATAGTAATACTTTATATATGTAACACATCATGATATATTAATATTTGTAAAAATATGTTTTGGACCACTTATTAGGCATTTATTTATGTACTTATGTTGGCGTCTACTTCATTTTTATATAATAAATGCCGGCTCCGTTAGAACTGAAAAATCCCTTCTATCAAAGTAGATCTTATGTAAACATGTACAGTGGTGGCTAAAATTGTGGACATTTTTTGAAATTTTTATATTTTATAACTTTGTGTGCTTGAAGAATATAATAAATTTCACTTAAATACAAAGGTTTATATATCAAATTCAAGGAAATTTAATGTAGAATTTAAAAAAAAAAAATCAAATATCTGCATTACAAAAAAAAGTTACGCTTACAAAAAATATGATAGATTTCATGATATTTTAAAGTTACGCTTACACATTCAATATTTAGTAGGATAACCCATGTTTTTTATTGCAGCTTCACAGCGTCTTTTCATTGAGTGAACTAGTGTTTGGAGTTCATCCTTTTTAATCACATGATGCCAAGAATCAATTATAGCTTCAATAGGTTGCGTTTTATTAGATAGACGCTTTTTTTTGTACAAGGATTTTCAAACGTCGCCACAAATTTTCTATAGGATTCAGATCAGGGCTATTTTCTGGCCAGGGTAATAATTGTTTACTTTTATCTTTAAACCATTCTTTGCATATTTTTGCCGTATGGCATTGAGCTGAATCCTGCTGGAAGATAAATGGTGCTTTATTTGGGAAGAGATCCCTGATGGAAGGTATCAATTTTGGCACCAGGACAGTTTTGATGTATTTTTTTGCATTCCGAATGCCATCAATCTTTTGAATGCGGCCCACTTCTACTGCAGACATACAGGCCCAAATCATGACATTTGTTGGGTTCTTTGTAGTTGTTTCGATGCAATCAGGATGCAGCTCTTCCCCTACTCTCCGTCTCACATAATTTCGCCAATCACTACCGAAGAGCTATCTGTCATCGAATTACTGTCATCGCCCCAGATTAGTTGCTTCCACTGACTTTCTGATCAATTATTGCCCACTGAGATCGTTTCTTACGTTGCTGAAGATTTAAAAATAGTTTTTCCCTCGGAATTCTATTACCTCTCAGTCAAAAACCTGCTAATCTTCTCCTTATTGCTCTTGAACTAACTGAAATACCCATTGCATTCATTTCACATCTAACAGCCTCTGATGAAATTCTTCTGTCTTTGAGGCATATCCTTTTTATCTTTCTGTCGTCAGAAGCAGTTGTGCATTTTTTTCGGCCTGATCCTGCCTTATTTATCGCTGATTTAGTTTCTTCATAACGCAAGCACAACTTTCGTACGTCAGATAAAGTGACAGATCCACCAACCCGTCTTGCAATTTCAGCATAACAGAGACCATTTTCTCTCAATATGACAATTAGGCTTCTTTTTGTAGGTGTCTAATCAGTTCTTGCTGACATTGTTTTAAATTATTTGCATTAAGAAAAAATAGAAATATAAAAAAAAGAAAACATTATTCTATTTAGTTACACTAATATTCACCCTTCTGCAAAATTCATTCCAGCAAAATACCGCTTTTACAAATCAAAATATACTACAGTTTAGTGACTGACAACTGATTGCTTCGCAGTACAGTCATTGTGATTGACTAGGAAGCTTTTATTACAATACACTTCGGCATTCATGACTAATTGTGTTTGTATTTTAGACTAAAGTAAGCGTAACTTTTATTGTAAATTTGTGCCGACGTTTGAAAATCCTTGTACAAAAAAAGCGTCTGTCTAATAAAACGAACTTATTGAAGCTATAATTGGTTCTTGGCATCATGTGATTAAAAAGGATGACCTTCAAACACTAGTTCACTCAATGAAAAGACGCTGTGAAGCTGTAATAAAAAACAAGGGTTATCCTACACTGTAAAAAAAATTCAGAAACGTTTCTGAATATATGGGGCAGCTAAGGTGCATGTAATTTTCAAAAACGTTTCTGAGTATTTCGGAAACCTCTTTCCGACATACTCAGAAACGTTGTTGACTATTTCAGAAAATCTTTTGATTTCTGAAATAGTCAACAACGTTTCTGTGATTTCTGAAATAGTCAACAACGTTTTTGAGTATGTCGGAAAGAGGTTTCCGAAATACTCAGAAACGTTTTTGAAAATTACATGCACCGTAGCTGCCCCATATATTCAGAAACGTTTCTGAATTTTTTTACAGTGTACTAAATATATTGAATGTGTAAGTGTAGCTTTAAAATATAATGAAATCTAAGATAGATCTTATTTTTTGTAAGCGTAACTTTTTTTGTAATGCAGGTATTTTAATTCTGTTTTTTTTTTTTTATTATTAAATTCTATATTAAATTTCCGTGAATTTTATATATAAACAGTTGGATTTAAGTGAAAATTAATATATTCTATAAGCACACAAAGTTATAAAACATGAAAATTTAAAAAAAATGTCCACAATTTTAGCCACCACTGTAACTATCGGACCAGTCAGATTCTCGGCGGACCAGTAAACTCTCATTGCTTAGGTCCTTACCAAAAACCATTTTTATTTTTCAACTCTAATGCTGTATGTATTGTTGCTGTGTTTCTGGAACACAAGGAAAGTGTCCCAAAAACTAAAAATTACTTTGTGCCGCATACATTTTCTGCGTTATTTCATAAAGTTCACAAATTTTCAATTATAAGCCATTTAAATACAGTTAGGGGATCCAACCCAGGATTCCCGTGTTCTAGAATATAGCTGAAAACCATTTTTTAAATTGGAAACTCGAATAGACATTTTACATTACATTTAATTATATATTTTTAGATACAACAACATTGATATCGAATATAATAATACGTGATTTATCGCATTGCTAACGAAGCGTAGAACCAACAATGTGGAAAATGTCCAAGCCGGAAATCGAACCTGGAACCCTTGGAATAGCCCTCCAAGTGCTTTACCATTTAAGCTACGAGGACGATGCCCAGCTCAGCATTTCCCAAATATGTTGGTAAGGCTGCAACTGCAGCTCAAGATGGAATAGTCTTCATCAGCACATAATCTTGCGGCGAAACATGAGACACAAACAAACCCAGCATAGATGAACACATATACAATTTTAATTAATTTTTCAATTAATTTTCAGTAGTGAAATTACGCTCGAAATTATTGAACATAACAATACGTGATTTATCACATTGCTAACGAATTTTCGTTAGAAATGCTATCTGTTATCAGCTATCTGACTTACACTACAAAAACCCATGGAACTAGCTTCTAGTTACCATGCTCAGATTAAAATAAATAAATAAAAGCTATATTTAACACGAAGACACAGAAAACTGAATCGTTTTTGAATCTGTAAATATGCATAGGGGCTATGCATATATATAGCGTTCTCAATTTTTTAGTAATTTTAGACCCCCCTCCCCCCTTACGATATCATACGTTAATCATTCCCCCCCCCCCACACACACACACACACACCTGCCGCCATAAGGATATCGTTATCAATGTTTACAAATTATTTTATTGTTGCAATTTTTTTCTTTTGTTTGCAGTGATATACAGATATGGTTATACATTTATTATTTGCATACTTTATTGATTCAAATGAAGAGACGTCAACAAAATATCACTGTTATATATGAAATAATTTTATATCAAAGAAAACTTAAAAAAGAAATAGTTACTATTTAAAAGTATATAATAATACAATTTTGTTACATAATGCATTCAACAGTAATAATGCCTTCCTGCACTTGCCACCGCAAGGTGAGGGGGAATGGCGGGCAGAACTTTTTATCAACAAAACAGGTGCACAACATTCTGTCTCTTTTCTTTACTGGTAAATACAAGTATCATTTCAAACATACTTCGCACCAGGTTTCTCGAACAGCGGATTATATATGTATACATACACATATGGCAAACGAATAGCAATGCCAAATGTTGACGTATTCCATATTATGTAATTAAATATTTTTATAATCATTTAAGGCTGTTCTTAACTGCTCTGCTCAACAAGCGCAAAACGTTTTGACACATTTGCAAATTCATGTTTTAACGGAAAGATTTAAAATTGGAAAACCTGGCCATGGAATCGAATTGGAATTGAACTGTGTTTTCCATTTTTTGATCAATCAATTACCTATTGAGTTATAAGCGTTTTTGATCACGTGACAAACATGTTTTTCCCACTCATGAGTGCTTTTCTCCGTTCGAGCGGAAACTAGGTTCAAAACGTCCACTTTGACACTCTTTTCTGAAAGATCTATTGCGTTTGCAAAAAAATGGAAAAAACAGCTCAATGACAAAGTTTCTTAATAACAACACCAGCTAGTTTCATGCATTTTCGAACAAAAATAAATTAAAACTTATGTCAGAAAGTTGTCCTTTCGGATTTGAGAACACCCTTAATGATTTTAATAATAATTTTGGATTTTCATAAAAACAGATAACAGACTAAAAAGATAGCAGACTTTTTTGATGTAAAGAACAAGTAACAAATAAAAAGAGAAAATTTTGATGTAAAGAACAAATTAGAAATAAAAAGAGAAAATTTTGGTTGGATCAAAAATGATAACGATATCAAAAGACAAACCGCCCTCCCCCTAGAGATATCGTACGATATCATGAGACAGACAAATTGTCGAATACCTTCCCAAAAATGATGTATTAAACCGTTTGCACCTTAATCGGTTATCAGAAAATAGACTCTCCCAACCCAGTATCTTCCTCATCTGTCTCATATTATTTTTCAACTTTGACAGGGCTGTTTGCTTTTGTCTCAGACGTGAAACGAGGTCGTTCACATGTCGAATGGCCGAGTGTGAGTTGTTGTTAAACACCCGCGCTAGCAACAAGATGCCTCGGTGATTTCCCACGGAAGACCTTATGACGTAAAGCCCAACCCAAGCGCAAGTATTTGCTGAGATATAACTTTCACTAAGCTAGCCTGAGAACAATTTGAGATGACAGAGTAAAGAAAGGCTTTGGCTTTTGAATGGGAAGGACGTCCCGTTCGAGTCTCTCGATAGTTGCGGCCATAGTGTCGGCCGTGTCTGTTATTTCTCCAAATCCTCCTTAACTTTAAATTGTAAATAGTGTAGTTATCTTACTATTGGTTATGGAGATATATCGCGCTACTAGTTGTTGGACACCCCTAAGAAATGCATGAAGTTGGTGCATTTCTTATAAAATAAAGGAATGTGATGCACGATAAAGGAATTTTCCAGACCCATTTTAATCATTTTACAGCATCCAAAAATATTGCTCAAACGTAGGCATAAACCCGAATTACCTTATGAAATCGCGATAAGATAACTGAACGACCTCATTGACTTGAAATCACCTCGTTCCGAAACTGATGTCTTGAAACGTGAAACTGTGTAGGTAACCCCACGAGCCGCACGAATCTCTGCGCGACTTTCAAACCCTATTTTTAAAGTTCATATTTAAAAATGTTTACTGCCTGTACAGTATCCACCACTGGTAACTATTACCTTAAGCGTTCCGAATTGTAACCCATGATTTTTCATTGCTGTAATAAGTATCCCGTTTGGCCTTTGAGACATATCTTTAAAAGTGCTCCAAAAACATCTGTAAACTGATTCCTTAATTTTGATTGAACGAATTATGAAGCATCACTGTTTTATTGTTATTTATATTATTTAGCTGAATACTGTAGTGATCTAATTTGTTGAAGGATATTTCGCACATCATTTCACTCAGGTGATGCCGTGCTATATGTCTCTCAGATGATGTAAAATTTATATTATTTCAATCATGATCACTTTGTAATATATATATACTCGTATACATGTCAAACATGTTCTAAAATGGACATATGGTTTTCAAAATACAATAATAAGTAAACGATGACAACTGCTAAAATTATTCTTACAGTGAATTAATGTGTGAAGTCGGAGTTATCTTTAATATTCTTTCTAGTTTTTGTACCAGATTTCACCGATAGATGGCACTGTTAATCTCAATCTGTTAAGGGTGCTCAAACTAACAAATAAAAATGGGTCAAAGTTCATTCAGTTTTTAACTGTCATCCATTTTAGTTGCTAAAATATGAAAAGATTGCATTTTGTAATTATACGGTTTATTTTGAGCATTCTTACAATTTGAGTGCAGCTCCATATTTTATTCAAAGCCATTTAAAATAGGGAAAATACTAAAGTTATAACAGACTTCCCAAATCATCTGCAAGAATAACTTTAATAGCTGTCATCTTTTGTCGGCTATTCCATTTTAAAATCCATCTGTCCTTTTTAGATACCCGCATATCCCTTCTGTATATTACATATATTAATAAAGTAGTACATATAAATTCCATTTAATTTATATCTATATGATTTAATATAAAAATAGATATAAGAGAAATGTTTTTCTTATTGCTAGAAACTGCCTATTAAAATACTTTTACTGCCATTGTTAAGGAAAGCGTCTCTTATAGTATGCTGAATATTTCCGTGATTGCGTCCACTTTTGAATGCTGAGAAATTTGCTTTAAGCAGTAATCGATGATTTTCAGATTGAACGCTTTTCAAATGGAAGCACCTATTCTTTTTTTCTTTCTTTATAAAGATATTGGAGAATTTCTTGCCGAACGCTCTCTCATTTTCTTTTGTGCAAGATAGGATTAAAGCCGACTTGCAAAATTGAAAGCCTTGAGCCAAGCAGCTCTCGCCATCTTATGCATATCAACATAATGACGGATGTATATTAAAATAAAACTTTAGATGAAATTTATCAGTAAATCAATCTTTTGTCATTTTTATTATTTTTAATTAATTTTATTCAGATATTATGAAAAAAAAAATTAAATATGATACCGTAAAATGTATTACCCAATCATGGAAATCGATTTATTTTCGATTTAAGTTTATGTCCCTTTAAAAAAAATTCTTCAGGTCTGTATTTTGTGGCTCCAGTCAGCACTATGGTTTAGCGTGCTGGCGCCATGTATGAGAGGCTCGAATCTGATGTTCGCGAGTTCGAATCTGCATGGCTTGAGAAATATGGCTGCATATGGTATTCTTGGTTATCCTTGCGGGGAAACGAGAAATCGAGTCAGTTTCCTTCAAAATTTCTTCTCGGAGCCTTTCCATCTAGTAGCATAAAACCAAAACTGACTAATACCGGTGGTCGGTGAAGTCACTTTTTCGGCTTCCATTATTTCCAAATAACCCTCGTGGTGGATTTCTGTTACATTTGCAAGAGAAATAATCTTCGTGGTATGTCAGTACAACATTTGCAAAATAAATCTAAAACGAAGATTATTGCTTGAAAATAGTGGTCGCGAAAAACAAAATCCCTGCTCGTAATACCTAATAACCCTATTCACTCATCCTTTCATTATTTTTCTCGTTATGAGAACATATTTGTAAATGCTTTCAAATTGTTGTGAAGCTGCACGTGTTTATCCCGCCACAGTGCAGCTTCAAAAGTCGAATCTTGGTCGGATTTTCTGAATCTTTTTCGAAATCAAACTAGTAGTCAGAATGGAAAATTGCGTTGCTAAATAACTGAGGTTTCTGCATTTTATGTTCACGAGTACCGCGTAGTGTAATTTTATAAATTTCAGTGCAGAAGGCAGCCAATTTCGTGTATTTATTGAGTAAAAATACACGAAATATACATCCAATATTTGAGAAACGAAAACAGCAGGTGTTGATTTCTCAAAATAGAAAAAAGTAGCAATTAAACTTAATCATGAAAGATGGATTTGTTTCTCTCATATATTATTTTGACTGGATTCGGTTGGATATCAAACATTTTTCATAAAGATATGTAAGAAAATGTGAAATTGCTCATTCTGCGGTGTCGTTTTCAAAAGTTCGTAAATGAAACTATCAAAACCCACTGGTGCATCTTTCCTGAAAAGGTCGCCAGAAAGGTGGTAAAGCCGGTACAGATTACCGGGTTCGGCTCTCTTAAAGGGACTGTCTCTGGTCCTGTATATAAGTAAAATAGCAAAGAAATAGATTCGAACACCTTTGTATGTAAGTAAAATTTTTAAGTTAACCTTTAACTGATGTCGCAGAAATTGTCACATAACTAGTGTGAAGCGGTCTGTGAGACCGCGCCATCGAAAGATAAATAAAAGACGCGATTAACTCATAGGATGTTGTTTTTGTACTAAACTTTTTGTACAGTCGTGGAAAAAAAAGTAAACACCCCCTACTAACTCCTCAACAAATTATCGTAAAAGAAAGTTACTGGTACCGAACGATTGGAAATAAAGTCTACTTTTAAGTGATGTATATAAAATTTGCTTAGGGGGCCATCTACATATTAAAACGAACCATGACTTTGTTTGTTTCAATAGCAGTACACAATTCTGACAGCATAAATGAACTCTACACCCTTCAATTAGTCTAAAATCAAATTTTCATGCAATTCCTACTATAAATTTCTAAGAAATTAATTATTTTAAAACGAGCGTATTTTAAGGGCTGTATCCAAATTGAAGTTCGGTAGTCGATTGTTAACCGAGAGAGCTCCCATCTTGATCAAGGCACATTAAGTAGTCAATTAAGCCTGTTAGATTACAGGATAGCATAAGAAATTTAAAAATATTTAGTAGCTTCTATCATAGACGGCCCCTTAAACCATCATTTTGCCTTTTTTTAAGCATAATTTGAAAACTACTTAGAAGAAAAATGTGAAATTTGGGATTTCCATAAAGCAGGACTCAATAAATCTCAAACCATAAAAAAAATTGTAGGTTGCAAGTTGCAATTCATAATTTTTTAAATATTAATTTCATAATTCATATCAGAAAATTATAAAAATTGCAAATTCAACGTATTTATGTTTGGGCATATCAGTATTATTGCTACACAAAATTTAGAACATTAGGATCATAATTTCAGAACTTATAAATAAAAATATGAAAACGTAATTTAACATTTAGAAGCACTCAATTTTGAATGTTTATAATTCAAAAACTTATTATTTAAATGACTTGAAATTCGGTGTTGAGGCATAGCTTGAACCAAAGATTTTAAATATTTCGTTAAAATTGGATATTGCCATTGAAAAAAATGAAGTTTGGATTCGTTTTAATAAGTAGATGGTCCCCTAAGCAAATTTTATATACGTCATTCAAAAGTAGACTTTATTTCCAATCGTTCGGTACCAGTAACTTTCGTCTACGATAATTTGTTGAGGAGTTAGTAGGGGGTGTTTACTTTCTTTTTCCCACGACTGTACAGATGTGTTAAAATTTACCTATTCAAAAGTCTCTGGTGTTAGTAGTAAAGTTCCAAACGAAACAAAATGTCAGTAGTGCTTCTAGATAAACTGAAATTTGCAAGTTAAACTATGGAAATTGAAAAAATCATCGGTCTGTGAGACCGGTAACATCAGTTAAAGGTTAAAATAACTAACAAGGCAAATAATATATATTTTAAAAGAACACGAGTTGCATAAATTGTGCATGTGTGTTAATAATATTATTACGCAGCCTTGAGAAAAAAGCAATTAAACAGGAATCCCCTCTGCTCATGATCATCATGCATCATCCAATCATGAGCAGCGGTATGACTATAGAATGAGCCATTCTATAGAGCTATAGAATGGCTAAGCTGACGAAATGCCAGCAACCCCTAATTTTATAGAGCCTCGTATTAACTAAAAATTGTAACCCATCTGCAAGACTTTTAAACTCCTGAACCTCCTTTTTTTGTATATTTTATTAATGTAATGATCTTTAAATTTCAAGCAACTGTGCATATTTTTTTTAATGTAGTATACTGTTAATTACTAAGGGCTCGCATATGAATCACTCCCGGGTCAGCAGTCTCTCTCTGCAACCATGTTCCTGAAATACAGTCCATCACAAAACACTAAAAATTATTGCCAGAAGAGATTATATTTCAGTGTATCGTTTTGAAAACTGAAGATCACTAATTTTCACAATATTCAACTTCACCATGGTTTCAGCCAAAACAAACTGAGCTAAAGGCCTTTACTTTACTCTGTAAAGGTAAGCCAAATATATTTTCAGGACATTATATATAGGCCTTATGCCCACGATATCCGATAAAAAAAATGTATTTATACTATGAATATACAAAGTTCCACGTACAGAGAGTGAAACTTTTATTTCCGGCTTTGGCCATCATTTCGTGAAATTTCGCCACTGTGTGATATAATAACTGTTTCGATACTAGTTAAGATTATCCTGAATTATTCAATATACCCTTGTATATTGAGATTCCTGAGATCGGACCAATAATTTCTGTGTTGCTGGAGCTTAAAGGCGAAAACTTAGACTTTTAACACCAGCTTTAATTGAAATTTAAATGATCGGCAAACTTTATATATAAGGAGCTTAATATTCTCATTTTTAGGCGTTATGCCCACGGTATTCGATAAAAAAAAAATGCATTTATGCTATAGATTGAGCTTATGAAGCTCCTCTGATCTGAAGATTCCATAAAAGTCCTTCCGGCCAGTGCCGGGAGGAAGAGGTAGCTTTCATATTCCTTATTTTAAAAAAGCCAACTTATATTATTCAAACACACGAAGCTCAATTAAGTGGAAACCGAATGTAGGAGATTCAATATTAAATTTTATCAATACTAAATCATTATTAATGAGAATTTCGCTAAATTAGTCAGCTTTATCCAAGCTGCTTTTATTTAAAGTAACTTATATTTCGCTGCCAAATTCGGCGATTTCTTAAAGTGCCTGCCATTTTAAGACAACATGGTGGATGAGGCTAACCAGTGAACTTGGTCGAGACCTTAGTAATTACTGTGCACATGCTCACTCACATCGGAATCGGTTGATACATACGAGTGCTGTCGCAGGCAAAAAATCAGATTTTTCAAAATGTCAGCCACGTTAGAAATTGAAACTGCTATATCTGAGCCATTTTTTAAGATAAAGACAAACAAAAAATGCTCCCGAATCCTTATATCAAGGTCAAATACTTAAGAAAGAAACCTTTTTCAATTTCTAATTTTTTTGCACCTCACTTTAAATATATATTTTTTTAATTTAATGGCCGCCATTTTGAAACAAGATGGCTGATGGAGCTGGCCAGCGAACTTGGTCGAGATATTGATGTATACTATCCACATGCCTTCTTCCATCGAAATAGGCGAATACGTGTGGTATCGCGAGACAAATACAAGATCGTTTCAAAGTGTTAGCCATGATAGAAATTCAAAGTGCTATAATTCAACCACTTTTTAAGATATAAACAAAAGAACAAATTTTCAGACACAAAAACTGCTCCAAAATCTTTGTATCAAGGCCAAACACATAAAAAATCTTTTTCATTTTCCAATTTTTTAATACCTCATTTTAAATTTTAAATTACATTTTTTTTTTTAAATGGCAACCCTTTTGAAACAAGATGGCGAATGAAGCTGGCCAACAAACTCGGTCGAAACATTGGTATGTACTATGTGCAGACCAAGTTACATTCAAATCGGTTCATAAATATGCCTGTTATCGCGTGACAAAAATCAGGGCGTTTCAAAATGTCAGCCACGCTGGAAATTCAAAATGCTATAACTCAGCCATTTTTTAAGATATAGACGAAACAAAAACTGCTCCCGAATCTTTTTATCGAGGTCAAACACATAAGAAAAAATATTTATTCAATTTTCAATTTTTTGGTGCCACATTTCAAATTTAAATTTTTCTTAAAATTTTAAATGGCCGCCATTTTTAAACAAAATGGCGGATGAAGCTGGCCAACGAACTCGGTCGAGACATTGGTCTGTACTATGTATAAACGAAGTTATATCCAAATCGGTTCATAAATACGCCTTTTATCGCGTGACAAAATTCAGGACGTTTCAAAATGTCAGCTTCGCTAGAAATTCAAAATGCTATAACTCAGCCATTTTTTAAGATATAGACAAAACAAAAACTGCTACGGAGTCTTTGTATAAAGGTCAAATACATAAGAAAAAAATATTTTTCCATTTTCAATTTTTTGGTACCACATTTTAAATTTTAAATTTTTTTTAAATTTTTAAATGGCCGCCATTTTGAAACAAAATGGCGGATGAAGCTGGCCAACGAAGTCGGTCGAGACATTGGTATGTACTATGTACACACCGAATTACATCCAAATCGGTTCATAAATACGAGAGTTACAGTGTGACATAAGTCATATATATATATATATATATATATATATATATATCAATTTTGAACGAAGGGTGGTTTCGGGGTCTGGGGGTCATGATCGATGAAAATATACCAAAATTTTTTGAAATCGCTTTCCTCCGAACGGCTGCAATAGGTAGCTTTTTGTAAAGAAAGCTACCTAAAACAATTACTATTAAATAGTTTTAAATTTTAGGTCGCTTTCATTACAAAAAGGTACCTATTGCAGCCGTTTGGAGGAAAGCGATTCCGAAACATTTTGGTATATTTTCACCGATCATGACCCCCAGACCCCGAAACCACCCTCCGTTCAAAATTGATATATATATATATATATATATATATATATATATCTGATCTTTGTCATACTGTAACTGTCGTATTTATGAACCGATTTGGATAAACTTTCGTGTGTACATAGTACATACCAATGTCTCGACCGAGTTCGTTGGCCAGATTCATCCGCCATCTTGTTTCAAAATGGCGGCCATTTAAAATTTTTAAAAAAATTTAAAATTTAAAATGAGGCACAAAAAAAATAGACATTGAAAAAGATTTTTTCTCATATGTTTGGGCTTGATACAAAGATTCTGGAGCATTTTTAGTTTCGTCTATATCTAAAAAAATGGCTGAGTTATAGCACTTTGAATTTCTAGCGTGGCTGACATTTTGAAACGATCTGATTTTTGTCACGCGATAATACACGTATTTATGAACCGATTTGGATGTGACAAAGAATGTGCATAGTACATAGCAATGTCTCGACCGAGTTCGTTGGCCAGCCTCATCCGCCATCTTGTTTCAAAATGGCGGTCATTTAAAATTTTTAAAAAAATTTAAAATTTAAAATTAGGCACAAAATAATTAGAAATTGAAAAAGATTTTTTCCTTATGTGTTTGATCTTGATACAAAGATTCCGGAGCACTTCTTGTTTCGTCTATGTCTTAAAAAATGGCTGAGTTATAGCACTTTGAATTTCTAGCATGGCTGACATTTTGAAACGATCTTATTTTTGTCACGCGATAACACGCGTATTTATGAACAGATTAGGATGTGACAAGACACGTGCATAGTACATAGCAATCTCTCGTCCGAGTTCGTTTGCTAACTTCATCCGCCATCTTGTTTCAAAATGGCGGCCATTTAAAAATTTAAAAAAAATTAAAATGAAGTACAAAAAAAATTAGAAATTGAAAAAGATTTTTTTCTAATGTGTTTCAGCTTGTTACAAAGATTCCGGATTATTTTAGGTAGCTTTCTTTACAAAAAGCTACCTATTGCAGCCGTTCGGAGGAAAGCGATTTCAAAAAATTTTGGTATATTTTCATCGATCATGACCCCCAGACCCCGAAACCACCCTCCGTTCAAAATTGATATATATATATATATATATATATATATTACCATTAATTAAACATAACCTGCCACCGTCAATTGTTATGAATTAAAGCTGTAAGTATTAAAAAAAAAATATTATAAGAATTATTATGGAAGAAAAAAGAAAAAAGTGGACACCGACAAAAATTGAAAAGCTTATACATTGAATTACGTTATCGAGGGCACAGAATTCAATGATATAAGCAAAATGGTTGTTTTCTGTGGGAAAAATAAGCTAAAGCTAAAATTAATTTTCCCCTGTGCCCGAACAACCACTAAAATCAAGTGAATTGATTAAAAATGAAAGCAGAATAGAAACAAATAATATGAAATGGAAGAATCAATAAAACGTATTTAAATATTTATAGGATATAAAATAGAAATAATAAACACCATACCGATTAATATTTCAGTATTTTACAAAAATCCATGTGCACATGTCTTCCAGTATATCAAAAAGATTAAGGTGAATAAAACAGTTAAGAAATCACAGTTAATGATACCAAAGGATGCAGTTAATACATTTTGAAATAAAATTTGAAATACCTTGTAAAACAAATTTAATCTAATATAAAATAAATAGATATTAATTACATTATTTAAAATGCACAATTAAATTAATAGATAACAGTTTAACAATATCGTCAAAATTTAGCTAAAAATACACCCTGGTGTATAAATTATAACTGAAATGGAGCTAGAAAAATTAAAAAATAGAGCAAACTGAAAGATACAATTTTAGTGCTGCCATCTATTAATAATTATATTAAACATCTATCGCAAGATAAAAATTTGCAAGCTTTTGAATGTAAATAACTGTTTAAACAGCAAAACCAAACAAATCCTTATACATAGAGAATTATAGAACAACCACTAAAATCAAGTGAATTGATTAAAAATGAAAGCAGAATAGAAACAAATAATATGAAATGGAAGAATCAATAAAACGTATTTAAATATTTATAGGATATAAAATAGAAATAATAAACACCATACCGATTAATATTTCAGTATTTTACAAAAATCCATGTGCACATGTCTTCCAGTATTTCAAAAAGATTAAGGTGAATAAAACAGTTAAGAAATCACAGTAAATGATACCAAAGGATGCAGTTAATACATTTTGAAATAAAATTTGAAAGACCTTTTAAAACAAATTTAATCTAATATAAAATAAATAGATATTAATTACATTATTTAAAATGCACTATTAAATTAATAGATAACAGTTTAACAATATCGTCAAAATTTAGCTAAAAATACACCCTGGTGTATAAATTATAACTGAAATGGAGCTATAAAAATTAAAAATTAAGGCAATCTGAAAGATACAATTTTAGTGCTGCCATCTATTAATAATTATATTAAACATCTATCGCAAGATAAAAATTTGCAAGCTTGTGAATGTAAATAACTGTTTAAACAGCAAAACCAGACAAATCCTTATATATAGAGAATTATAAACCTAATATAAATCACACAAAGTATTTAAAACTATTGTTAATAAAATTTAAAAGCATACAATATGTTCTATTAGCTAAATTATTTAAACTAAACTAAGAGTTTAAATAATGTTAGAACATTGATAATATATAGCATATATCTATATGCTATAAAACAAAATAAATTCAGTAATAATTAATATAAATAATTATTAAAAATTATCTAAAAATTATTTTTTAATGAATTATATATAAGATATTTATAAAATGAACAGGAAATAACAAACATGTGGAAGTATATAGAAGGTTAAATAATACTTAAAATCCCATTACTTAAAACGCACAAATATAGAATGTGGATTATTTTCAGACATCCATAAAAATCCATAAAGTATGAATATGGGACATTCAAAAACATTAAACTAAGAGTGGCATACTATTAGTAATTAATATGATATTGTCCTTAGTAAATTAAAATTTAATAACAAATAATTGTAAATTAGATTAATTAATAATTAAGCTAATTATAATATTAATGAAAATCTCCAACTTACATATAAAATATCAATCAACATCCACATAAAATACATAACAAAAAAATAGTAATAATACAAGAGCACCGCTTTTTTTTTTTTTTTTTAATAAATAATTAACCATTGCGTATTATCCAGACAACACCACCCTCCTCCGTACTCTACCATCTACCCACCCAACCAACCTATAATATTTTTTTATATTATTTTACAATTTTTAATTTTTTATAGATATTTTTTTTTTTTTTATTTTATAATTTTTTTGTAATTTTGTTTACGCATGTGTTAATTTGTTTTATAGATCATGTAAGAAAAGTACTAATTGTATATTAATGAATATATGAATTTTTTTGGAAAACCATGATTTAATGCATCATAAATTAGTTTTTTAATATTATTGTTAATTAGAGGAGAAGAACATAAACATTTTATTCTATATAAATGATTAAGTATTATATTACGAAATACAGAATGATGTAGACAAGATTTAAAATTTGTAAATGTATTAACTGTGAATTTAAATTCTTTACGTTTGTCATACAAATCTGTGATTGTTTTATTGTCTTTTATTGTAATTTTAAGATCTAAGAAGTTAATTGTATTGTTAGATAAAAGGTTTTCCGTTAATTCCAAATTAGTTGGATAATCAACTGGAAATCGAGTAATTGCAGATTGATCAGTTTCAATTAAAATGATGTCATCAATATAACGATATAAATGTAGATTATTATTAGTAAAATTGCGTTCATAATGAGATAAGTATAAGTCTGAGAGTAAACTGGAAGTACAACCGCCTTGTGGTATACCGACATGCTGTAAATATAAAGTATTATCTTGCAATATATAATTATTATAGATAATGAAGTTAGTTAAAGATTTAAAATATGCAATATCTATATAAGATGGTAATTCCAGTTTTTTATAATACTTTTTAAATAATGCATTTATAATTTTATGTAAATCTAATAGGTCTATATTATTAAATAGATCTTTGAAGTCATATGTCGTTATATTACAAACAGAATGAAGATTTTTTAAAATCTTAACAAGTTGATAGCTATTTTTTATACAATGTGTATTATCATTGTTATTAGTAAGTTCATATATTTGATTAAGAATTTTTAAGAGAAGTGTATTGGCTTTATTATTATATGTATTACAACCAATAGTAACAGTCCTAAATTTAATAGGAGTTTTATGAAATTTGGGAATAAGAACTAAATATGGATAATTAAAATTAGTAGATAAAATATTTAAAAGTTTATAATAACTTCGAATTTTACGATTATTTACAATAACATTTTCATTAGTTTTTTGAAAAGACTTATTAGAAGAAATAGAATTTGTAAGAAGTTGGTGATAATATGATTTACATATAATAGCATAATTGTTAGGAGATTTGTCTACATATGTAATAACGAAGTTTTTTTGTAATTTAGTAATTTGTTGGAAATAATGCTGTGTATTAATAGAAACCAAATCAGCAATATTATTTTTTAAAGCCATAGTTAATTTTTCAATTACTAATATCTTCCATTGATTAAAATATTCAATAGGCTTATTATAAGAGATAGAAATTTTATAAATAAAAATATCAATATCATATGTAAACTGTTTGATAATAGATTTAACATTAAATTTAGATGGAAGTCTATATTTAGTACCATAACCCATTAGTTGTTTCAATTTAAAATCATGAACAATATCAAGATTTCCAGTGATTATATGTCCATGATCATTGTTTATGTATTTTTTTAGAGTGGGGTCTTTGCAGTTACACGGAAAAGTACTTGCAGCAGATGTATTTTTTGAAAATGTATTATAGTTAAAAAATTTTTTCCCAATTGTATTCGGATATTTAAAGGTTTTTGATATATGAAGATTATTGATAGGAAAAAAACAATTTTTATCATTAATTATAGAATTGATATTAATTTTATTAAAAATGTGATTTGAAAAAGTAATTATCATTTGAGTATTCATGTTCTGAATTTTGTGTTTTTTTTTGTATATTAATATTTAAAAGATTAACCCTACTCATAATAAGGTCAAAGTAAATATCAGAGAAATGTTTAGAGAAAGATTTACTTAGAAAGACATTTAAATGTTGTACCAGCTGTTTCTTTTTAATAGCAAAGATGTTTTTACGAATTAACAACCAGTTATAATTCTCTAAGTAATTTCGTTGAAGATCATTAATTTGTTTTGTGATAGATTTTTTGGAAACTACAACTGATGATGAACCCTTTCCGCGTTTATTACGTGTTGTTTTAGCATTTAAATTATGATTAAGAGTAGGATAAATTGGAGAATAATCAATATTGTTATTTATAGATGTGAAGACTTTGACAGGTCTGTTAAATACTTCACAGTTAAGTCCATAAGGATATATTGTGTTATAATATTTCATATATGATGATTCCATATAAAGACGTTCTGATTTATTTTTTAGAATTTGAAGGATTTCAATTGTCGTATTTTTAAATAGATGTTTATGAAAATGTTGAATTTCAGCTGTAGATTGTATATTTTTTGCTTTGTTATTATTAGAGTCTGATCGATGATGATTGATTCGTTTATGAATTGGACCTGATGTTTCACCAATATATTTCATATTACATAAGTTGCACTTTATACTATAAATAACATTAAATGCTTTACAAAAACTTGAATAATTAGGATCTGAGACAATTTGTGTCTGAGCAGCGTATGGACATGTCTTGCACCGAGAATCATAGCACTTACGAAAAAATAAAGGACGAGGGGGAGAGTATAAATGGTCGCTGGATGACGATCCAGGAACAACCCAATTATTATTCCTGTACCGGGCACTACACTGCATAGATGCTAAGTGTATCTTGCCGGTATCGAGATGTTTACTAAGAACTGCCATATAAAAATTATGTATGGAAAGTGCAATAATTGCCATAAAAATAAGAAATTTTAATAATAAAAATAAATAATTTAATTAAATTAGCCTTGATTAAATAATAAAACTTGAGTAAGAAAAATAATATATATACAATATTTACAATCATAGAAGCAGAACGCAGAAACAATCTTCAAATTATTCAAAACCAAATTATGATAACCCAAATAACGTAGATGAATAATATCAAGAAACCACTAGACTATTTTATAACAAATAAGTCTAAAAAGATCCGCATAACATCCAAATCCTAGAACAACTATAATCATGCAGAGACAACCAAAACGCTTACCCAACTAACTACTCAGATCAAAGTAATATGAATTTAAACTAAAGGAAATTAACATTAAATCTTTGAATAGAAATAATTATTGCTACCATATTAATGTATATATAAAATGATTATCTCTACAGAATTATGTAAAGCTATAGCACAAATAGAAAATATATAGGACAATATCATACACTAACTACAAGAAAATTCAGATAAAATCATAACTAGAAAATTAAAAAACATTAAATAAATCGTTGCAATGATAAGAATGAAAAAATTAATGGAATCCTAAAATAGGTATCAGATAACTACATGGTAGAAATCTTATTGATAATAAACATAGATAGTGCGCTAATTGCAGCAATGATCTAAGCGTATAATATTTAAAAGATTGCTAAATAATTTAGCGACCTGGGAATATATAAAAATATATATAAGATACCTTAAGGAAAAAATACATCAAAATGAATTGTTGACATTCAAAATGAAAAGATATTTAAAATATCGTAAAAAGCATACATTCATAATTACTTGCGCAAATGCATCATAGTAATTTGAATGCTAATATATTACCATTAATTAAACATAACCTGCCACCGTCAATTATTATGAATTAAAGCTGTAAGTATTAAAAAAATATATTATAAGAATTATTATGGAAGAAAAAAGAAAAAAGTGGACACCGACAAAAATTGAAAAGCTTATACATTGAATTACGTTATCGAGGGCACAGAATTCAATGATATAAGCAAAATGGTTGTTTTCTGTGGGAAAAATAAGCTAAAGCTAAAATTAATTTTCCCCTGTGCCCGAACAACCACTAAAATCAAGTGAATTGATTAAAAATGAAAGCAGAATAGAAACAAATAATATGAAATGGAAGAATCAATAAAACGTATTTAAATATTTATAGGATATAAAATAGAAATAATAAACACCATACCGATTAATATTTCAGTATTTTACAAAAATCCATGTGCACATGTCTTCCAGTATATCAAAAAGATTAAGGTGAATAAAACAGTTAAGAAATCACAGTTAATGATACCAAAGGATGCAGTTAATACATTTTGAAATAAAATTTGAAATACCTTGTAAAACAAATTTAATCTAATATAAAATAAATAGATATTAATTACATTATTTAAAATGCACAATTAAATTAATAGATAACAGTTTAACAATATCGTCAAAATTTAGCTAAAAATACACCCTGGTGTATAAATTATAACTGAAATGGAGCTAGAAAAATTAAAAAATAGAGCAAACTGAAAGATACAATTTTAGTGCTGCCATCTATTAATAATTATATTAAACATCTATCGCAAGATAAAAATTTGCAAGCTTTTGAATGTAAATAACTGTTTAAACAGCAAAACCAAACAAATCCTTATACATAGAGAATTATAGAACAACCACTAAAATCAAGTGAATTGATTAAAAATGAAAGCAGAATAGAAACAAATAATATGAAATGGAAGAATCAATAAAACGTATTTAAATATTTATAGGATATAAAATAGAAATAATAAACACCATACCGATTAATATTTCAGTATTTTACAAAAATCCATGTGCACATGTCTTCCAGTATATCAAAAAGATTAAGGTGAATAAAACAGTTAAGAAATCACAGTTAATGATACCAAAGGATGCAGTTAATATATATATATATATCAATATATATATATATATATATATATCTGACCTATGTCACACTGTAACTCTCGTATATATGAACCGATTTGGATGTAATTCGGTGTGTACATAGTACATACCAATGTCTCGACCGAGTTCGTTGGCCAGCTTCATCCGCCATTTTGTTTCAAAATGGCGGCCATTTAAAAATTTTAAAAAAATTTAAAATTTGAAATGCGGTACGAAAAATTTGAAAATGGAAAAATATTTTTTTCTTATGTATTTGACCTTTATACAAAGACTCCGTAGCAGTTTTTGTTTCGTCTATATCTTAAAAAATGGCTGAGTTATAGCATTTTGAATTTCTAGCGAAGCAGACATTTTGAAACGTCCTGAATTTTGTCACGCGATAAAAGGCGTATTTATGAACCGATTTGGATGTAACTTCGTTTATACATAGTACAGACCAATGTCTCGACCGAGTTCGTTGGCCAGCTTCATCCGCCATTTTGTTCAAAAATGGCGGCCATTTAAAATTTTAAGAAAAATTTAAATTTGAAATGTGGTACCAAAAAATTGAAAATTGAAAAAATATTTTTTTTTTATGTGTTTGACCTCGATAAAAAGATTCGGGAGCAGTTTTTGTTTCGTCTATATCTTAAAAAATGGCTGAGTTATAGCATTTTGAATTTCTAGTGTGGCTGACATTTTGAAACGCCCTGATTTTTGCCACGTGATAACAGACGTATTTATGAACCGATTTGGATGTACCTTGGTGTGTTCATAGTACATACAAGTAACTCAACCGAGTTCGTTGGCCAGCTTCATCCGCCATTTTGTTTAAAAATGGCGGCCATTTAAAATTTTAAGAAAAATTTAAATTTGAAATGTGGCACCAAAAAATTGAAAATTGAATAAATATTTTTTCTTATGTGTTTGACCTCGATAAAAAGATTCGGGAGCAGTTTTTGTTTCGTCTATATCTTAAAAAATGGCTGAGTTATAGCATTTTGAATTTCCAGCGTGGCTGACATTTTGAAACGCCCTGATTTTTGTCACGCGATAACAGGCATATTTATGAACCGATTTGAATGTAACTTGGTCTGTACATAGTACATACCAATGTCTAGACCGAGTTCGTTGGCCAGCTTCATTCACCATCTTGTTTCAAAAGGGTTGCCATTTTAACAAAAAATGTAATTTAAAATTTAAAATGAGGTATTAAAAAATTGGAAAATGAAAAAGATTTTTTTTATGTGTTTGGCCTTGATACAAAGATTCTGGAGCAGTTTTTGTTTCTGAAAATTTGTTCTTTTGTTTATATCTTAAAAAGTGGTTGAATTATAGCACTTTGAATTTCTATCATGGCTAACACTTTGAAACGATCTTGTATTTGTCTCGCGATACCACACGTATTCGCCTATTTCCATGGAAGAAGGCATGTGAATAGTATACATCAATATCTCGACCAAGTTCGCTGGCCAGCTTCATCAGCCATCTTGTTTCAAAATGGCGGCCATTAAATTAAAAAATATATATGTTTAAAGTGAGGTGCAAAAAAATCAGAAATTGAAAAAGGTTTCTTTCTTAAGTATTTGACCTTGATATAAGGATTCAGGAGCATTTTTTGTTTGTCTTTATCTTAAAAAAATGGCTCACATATAGCAGTTTCAATTTCTAACGTGAGTGACATTTTGAAAAATCTGATTTTTTGCCTGCGACAGCACTCGTATATATCAACCGATTCCGATGTGAGTGAGCATGTGCACAGCAATTACTAAGGTCTCGACCAAGTTCACTGGTTAGCCTCATACACCATGTTGTCTTAAAATGGCAGGCACTTTAAGAAATCGCCGAATTTGGAAGCCAAATATAAGTTACTTTAAATAAAAGCAGCTTGGATAAAGCTGACTAATTTCGCGAAATTCTCATTCATAATGATTTAGTATTGATAAAATTTAGTATTGAATCTCCTACATTCGGTTTCCACTTAATTGAGCTTCGTGTGTTTGAATAATATAAGTTGGCTTTTTTAAAATAAAGAATATGAAAGCTACCTCTTCCTCCCGACACTGGCCGGAAGGACTTTTTTGTTTTTCCTTTATCTAAAAAAAAAAGCCGAGATATAGCAGTTTGAATTTCGAATGTGTGTGATATTTAAAAAAAATTTATTTTTTGCCTGCAACAGCACTCGTATATATCAACCGATTTTGATATGAGTGAACATGTGCACAGGAATTACTAAGGTCTCGACCAAGTTCATTGGTGAGCTTTGTTGCACCCATTATGTTGTTTTAAAATGGCGGGCTATCACCGATAATTCGGGTTAATATAATTATTAATATAATTCGTGACATCACCGAATTTGGCGACAAATATAAAATCACTTTAATAAAACCAGCTTTGATAACGCTGACTAATTTCGCGAAATTCTCATTCATATTCAATATTGACAAAAATTAGTATTTAATCTTCTATAATCGGATTCCACTAATTTGAGCTCCGTGTGTTTGAATAATATAAGCTGGCTTTTAAAAAATAAGGAATATGAAAGCTACCTCTTCCTCCCGGGGAGACCGGCTAACTGCGCCTATGCCGACCCTTCTTTGCCTCCCCCTGTATGAACTGCGCTCGGCGTCACCGTGAACGGATATCATTGTCACCCCCGTTTCTTATACTTATGGGCACGAAGTGAGAACTTTTTTTGTTAGAAAGACGCTTTTTTGTTGGCGTTAATTCGCTAAATTGGGCGCTTTATCGATAATTTAGGCTATCAATGATGTTTTTTCTTAAACTCACAAAAATTTTATACACATATATTTTATATATGTATATAATAAAAAAATTTGTATATATAAATATAAAATTTTGTATAATTATATATGCATATAATATAAACATGTATATCCGTTAATATAAAATGCACAAATTGAAAAAAAAAAAAAAAAAAAAAGGAAATAAATAAAAGTATGATGATAAAAAAATCCATATATAAATATATATTTACACAAAAAATTTAACCATTGGAGAATTTCTTTTTAAACTACTTTAGAAGAGAAATTTTTATGAAGAAATAACACTTGTTACCTAATAATGCTATCCCCCCCCCCCCCATAAAAAAAACAAATAAAAAAACTTTATTTTTTGTTTAGAAATATATATTTTTAAAAATATTTGACATAGGATAATTATGTATGGAAACAAATATCGTCGTCAGGTTTAAACTAATTTCTCGTTGACTGTGCCTTTGAATGTTTCATTTCTAAGATTCTTCAAAAATCTCAAAGAAATGAAATATTAACATTTATATACAGATATTTCGTATTTCAATTAATATTCTAGAAATAATTTTCACCTTAAAATTATTCTCTGTATTAATTTGAAAGAAAGGTGTTCGGGGGAAAAAGAACAATATTCTAAATAGAAGGATATACTTGCTGTTGATATATTCCTATGAACGCTAATTAGTACTTCTTTTATTGCCCTTAGTATTATTGTTTTTACTATTATTATTATAAACTTGTTTGGAACTATGGTACTTAAATATTGATCTACTACTTTCTTTTAAAACTTATTTTTTTTTCAAATTCTAAAGTAAATTTTAAAATTCCAAAGCGGTTGTACGATTTTTTATAACTGATATATATAATAAGTATTTCTTGATAAAATTTAATTTTTACTGAATATATAATTCTTATAATCACGCACGATTCTCTTATGCACATGCTTATAAATTAATAATAATAAGAAGAAGAGCATTAAAATCTCATTAATTCAAAACTGAGAATTGAGTTATCATTTGAAAAACATGCATCCAAAAGTGGATAAACTTAATTTCTTAAGTGTACCACAACACAAAATTTTATGACACATCGTCCGATTCATTTTTGTACTTCAAGGAATAAAATTAACATTTTTAATTGAATAGCGTTTTCCATTTTCAGATAAGTAAATTACTTATAGAGTTATAAGCCATTCTTGTCACGTGACGACAAGTGGACAAGTTTTTCTTCTTTCTCGCACTGCTGCGCCGTGAATTTGGTTCAAATCGCCAACTTTTACAGTATTTTCTGTAAAATCCTCTGTTTATATCATAAAATGGAAAAGTCATTCTATTACATAGTTTCTTAATAAGAACACCTTCTAATTTAAAGTGTTTTCGAGCAAAAACGAATTCAGAAATGTGTCAGAAAATAGCTTCTTTGAATTTAAGAGTCCAAACTCATTACTTTCCAGAATTTATATTTGTTTGTACTTGTATGAGAGTGACAGATGCTGATTTAAAAAACTATCAAATCGAACGGTTTTTCCAATTTTCATTACAGGCAATCTTTCTCAAAATGCTGTTAAAAGCATTTAACATTAGAACTGAATTTCCACAATGCGTTGTTCTAAATTGAATTTCCAGATGTGACAGTCCGTTAAAATTTTCATCAAACAACAATCTCTTATAATTCAACATTTAATTCTGTTATCAAAAAATGAAAGATTATTAGATTATAAATCAATTCAATAGTCATGTCTGCAAGTGACATGCTTTTACGTTTAAAAATGAGTGTGTATGTTAGAAAATTTTGAGGGAAACACTTACAACACCCTTAAATCTTTAAATTTATTTATTTATTTATTTACTTATCTATAAAGATAAAATATCCTTTTAAATAACAGATGACTTCCTATTAAAAAAAAAAAAAAAAAAAAAAAAAAACATTTTAAATAATAGACTATTGTTGACTTTATGATTTTGATCCTCAAAATATTTTTAAATTAAATTTTTGCTGACTTTTAAAAGCCAGTTTTTTAAGTAGAACTGATGGATTAGTTATTTGATATCTGAAAGAGAATATAAATGCATGAATGGATTAAAATTATGTTGTGATAGAAAATTTTAACATATTAATGATTTTTAAAATAATCCTAAATTAGAAACTTCTCCATTCTGCTTCATTAAAAAAATAATAATAATACAACTTATAATAATAATCTTGTTAATTTAAACATACTACTGACAGATTTGATATTATTTGAGGAAAAAAATTGTGAAAAACAATGAACTTTTGAATATAAAATATTAGAAATCGTGACAAATAGTATATAAGAGTGTCAGCTCTATTTGTTGCCCAATGATTAATTTCCTAAACCATTAGCTTTAGAAGTATAGTTTCAATAGCAAACATGTTTTAAAGTTGTTCTTCATCCTATTAAATCCATTTATATAAAAAAAGTGTTATTTTTAAAAGTTACAGAAATTTAATTTTTTTACGGGATTGAAGTATTATATTTAGTAAAACTTTCTTCGTGTACTATAATAAGTAAAACAATAAAAGTTTCATTTTTGTACAAATAAAACTTACCGAGTTATGATAACTTGAATTTTATGAATTTACAGCATTTTTTGTCCTTAAAAACGGAGCTAGTTGGATGTGCCAATCCCAAAACTTTCTTCTACCTCATGTCAATATTTCATTTTAATTAGTTTTATTAGTATTTTTATTAGAATTATGCATAACTTCATACACTTTTCGATGGAACAATATTGAAATATGCACAAAAATCGCTATTAAAGCACCCCATTCCGGCGGATTGTTTCCAAATTCAGGGAGGACCTTCTTGCCATGGCCAAAAAAATACACAACAAATTTGGTTCAATTCTATGGATAACTTCATACACTTTTCGATGATACACTATTCAAAATGCACAAAAATCGCTATTAGAACGCCCCCTACCGACGGATTTTTTCCAAATTCAGAGAGGACCTTTTTGCTATGGCCACAAACATACACACAAAATTTGGTTCAATTCTATGCATAACTGCATACACTTTTCGATGGTACAATATTCAAAATGCACAAAAATCGGTATTACGGCCTCCCCTACCAGCGGAATTTTTTCAAATTCAGGGAGGACCTGCTTGCCATAGCCAAAAACTTTAAAAAAAAATTGGTTCAATTCTATGCATAATTTCATACAATTTTTGATGGTGCAATGGCGACACACGGACATACGGACACACGGACAGACAGACATTTTGTATACACATGTTTTTTTGTGATCTCTGACCCCTAAAACGTGTAAATCCGCCGAAAACCGTAAGTCGATAAAAAATTCGATTACAATACTTTCTTCTATTGAAGATAGAAGAAAGTAAAAACGCTTTTTATCCAGATGTTAAAAATCAAAATAAAAAATTTCTTAACAATGGTGTTTTTTTTTTTTTTTTTTTTTTTTTAGTTAACATATTTCTTGGAATACATTGAAAGAGCTAACAAAATTTGAGGCGGCAGTTTGCATCGGGCCCATTTAAATCAAAAGTCCCCTTTCTTTTGTAGTAAATATTAGTAAGTATCCTATACTTGAGGAATTATAGTTCCTTTTAATATTTTATTTGTATTTATTACGTTGAATATCTTATAAGATGCAATGCAATACTAGATGAATGCAGCCCACGTGCGAGACCATATTGTGATTATTGTCGCCAAGATTTACCATGGCTGGATTTGCATCCAGAAGACTTTTTGGAAAAAAAAAAAATTTAAGGAAACCCTCAATACAATGATTGATTGTTTATCTCACCCCCTTCGAGCGCAGTTCATACAGAAGGGAAGGAAGCTGTAGGCGCAATTCATGATCTCCTCCTACCGTAGGCGCAATTGATGTACACCCCCTCCCGGCACTGGCCGGAAGGACTTTTTGTATTTTCCTTCTCAATTGTTTAATATTTTTTTTTCATTTATTTTCCTTTTAATTGTGTGTATATATACAATGTAAATTGAAAGAGAGAGAGGAGACGAGAGACAGAACGAGAGGAAGAATTATCTTTCCAACTTCGATAGTTAATAAAATCTAAAAGAAATAAGATAAAAAATTTGGGTTATTTTCCTTGTAAAAACACCACATAAAAGTTTATGTATATCCAAAACGTTTTAATATTGTGTTGATTTGTACAATTGTTTATCAGCATATCAGCTAGTTGCAAATAGATCTCAATTAATACTTATTTTATCTACTAAGTTTTCCCTACTTAGCTGGGACTTACGTGTAGCATCTAATAAAGGGCATATTCAGTGGTGAAAACAAAGCTGCTAATCTTTACGCTTTATTTTCAGGTCCATTAAACATATTTTCAACCTGAAATTTTACTTAATAAATGAAATCAAAAAAGTATCTCATAGAAAAAAAGACATTTTATTAAACACGTTTCCTGTTTCAAAATGAGTTTGACTTTAAAAAAGTGGGAAAGCTGGCAATTATATGAGAGGATTAATAAATAAAAACTTAAAACTAGAAACATTGTAAATTGATATTTTTAGTCAAGTGCAAAATACTTAAGCAATAGTCGACTTACTCATCCCAAATACAGATGGGCGTATTTATCTTCATAGAATAAATAATGTTATTACTGCATTGTAATCTTTTACCGCAGTATTACGTTACTGCAAATACCAAATACCCTATTAAATAAATGAAATCGGGTGTGAAAGGGCGAGCATCATACCTAGGGTCACTGATGCCTGGGGCAAAGCTTCAGTTTTGGGTTCAAGCTCTGTCCTGCATAGCAACGTGAATATTTGCGATTTCGAAGTGATTTTCATCCCCGAATTCTTTATATTAGACACCACAGTACTTACAGTTTTAATGCATCATTAAAGAAAAGAGAGATAAAAAAGCTTGCATACAAATAAAACTTTATATTTGCTGTTAGATATATAAAATCAACATAATGTTGCTACATTATTTCTTTCATATTTTACTGAGTACGGAAGTTTACGTATACGAAAGTATAGTAAAAATAATTCTCATATACCCATAGGAAGCAAGAAAAGATTTCCATTTATGTATTTTTCTGTATATAGTAAAATGGGGAATCGATGCATAACCAAGTAATGTCCTTTGATTGTTATTTAAAGTTTTGCGAGCCATTTATAAAGCCAGTGGCGAAATAAATGTATTAACGTATGAAAAAGGGAATTGCATACAAAGTCTTCACATAATTAAAGTTCATTACCTTCTACGAGATTAACCTCTTTTCTTTTGGGAGATTTGGCAATCACAGATTTCATCTTAAGAGGTTTCCATTTTATTGTTCAGCTAAACGACCCCTTTTTAGAAAGCTTTTGAACAAATGCATCTTTTTTTTCCCCTTCTTGCTACCTTTTACATGGATAAGCTAGCTAATATTAATTTTAAAAGACTCCATTTCGATTCCGCATTTTCTCCTTCTGTTTGATGTGTTTTATGCTTTAGTTCTCTAACATCGCAATTTGTTATACTTGTTACTTCTTTTTGTTACAGCACGCTTCACTAGTTTTCTTTTGCGATCGCGCTTTAAGTGCTGTAAAAGTTCAAGCACCCTGTTAGAGGTTTAAATAAAATAAAAAAAGGTGATGTCTTAGGTCAAATATTCTGAATCGGAAAGAAAAGCATACAGAAGTTGTTAAACTGACCTTCCAATTTTAAGATGTTGTGCGGCAACTATAATTCAATTTATCAATGAAATTTCTTTTTAAAGTATTCTGTGCAGTCAAATTCAAATCTGGACATTTTTATTACAGTTTCGGAAATGTATTTTTTTAGCTCACAGGCCATCAAAGCCTGAGAGCTAATGTGCCCGTAGGTTCTGTATGTGCGTATGTGTATGTACGTAACGCTATAACTCCTGATAGAAATATCCGATTTGCTTGAATTTTTTTTTCCTAGGTTCATTCTGATCGGGCTAACTCCTTTGTTCCCAATGTATATACTACTAGTGACTAGTGTATACATGCTACATAGAATTAATTCTATCTGAAAATGAGGAGATAAACCAAGAAATTCACACATTATACTATAATTTTCCATTTTTAAATGATAGGATGTTGAAAATGTTTGAAATAATAAAACTCATCTGATATCCAAGCGAAACTACTATGTATTGTTCTATCGTTTTTCCCGTCTGTAATCCCTATTTAAGTGTATGTGTAATTTATTAATAAAATAGCCATAATTATTATTTTGCAAATAATTCAAATTAAACAGTTTAAAAATAGAGGCCATAATGTTATTTACAGAGCTGACTCTCTCTCTCGCTTCTGTCATTTCAGACTCAAGAGAAAGTGACACAACGCTGAGATTATCGAAACAGATCAATACACTGAACCGAAGAATTGTTACTTCACTTCTTTTTCTCAAAAGCATTATTTGCGTTAGGAAAAATTTCAAATATTAGAAAACTACCACTGAATCTATTCATTTCATGAATTAATTCGTCCTTACACTGTAGAGCTAGCCATGCATGTAAGAAACATGTTATCCTGATACATTATACAGATGGGCATGAATGATTATGGGAAACAATGTTTTAGGAGGTAGAAAGTGATTCATTTTTATAGTAACAAGTCTTTAAACTGCTTCTCTTGTGGGAATAAATTTATGGGAATGCATTTTATGCATATGACGTTGTTCGTTTTCTACTCGTGTCTTCAATACTTGTGTAAATGATGCTACATTGACACACTGATTGACTACGGCTGTGAGAAGGTTAAAAAGTCCATTTGCTTTTATAAACATAATTTTTCTATCAAGCAAAAATTTAATTTATATTCAAATTTACAATTATTACATCTTTCTAGAAACTAAGTTTCAGCTTTGAATTCTTTACAAAAATATATAGGTAGATCATAATTAAAATTTAAGTTTGAAAACTCTAATAAAGTAAAAATTACTTAACTAAAAACTGCCAAACTTGAAAATAATACGAAAGGGGAAATGGTATTTTACATCCTTCGAAATGATAATAATAATATAATTAGTTCAAAAAGTCACCTCCAGGGTGGAAAAAACCGCATTCTGAACTAAGAGTTTCGGTTTTAAGAACACCCCAGTATTTATGGCAATTCACAATATATTGTAAACGGCTATTAACACGAAAAGTGCTACCAGGAAGTGATTATTGCAGGGACAAACTTCCATCAGTATTTCCAAATGGTAATATTAGCTTTACTTATGAGAGGAATTCTGTTGAATAAATAAGACGACAACTTTTAAACAATAACAATAGTAGAAACGTTGCCTGAATGCTATCTTTTAGTACCTCTTATAGCACAGTCAGTTCAATACTGATCTCTCACCTAGAGGACTCGGGTTCAAATCACGGGGCGGCTCATACACAAAATTTCAAGAATTAAATTAGTAAATTTCGTTTTTCTTTACTCCAAAAATTGTAGTTCTTCGCAATTCAAAATTACCGTAATTAAAAATGGTGATTTGTCGGTTCTCTGTAATTTCGCTTTTTTCCCCCCTTATAGTGTATGTGTGTTCCTATACATACTTATTTTCGAGCCCCTGTATGTACTCAAAAAAATGAGTACATGCGTTTCTCAAATTTAAGAGTTAAGTACTCGGAGCTATTATAAGATCGGAAAGTACTCAAAAATGAGTACATTTTACTTATTTTTAAGTATCCAGTTTTAACAGTGTAGAATATGAAAGAGTAATTATGATTCCCCCTGTATTTTGCTTTAAGGCTGTTCTTAACTGCTCTGCTCAACAAGCGCAAAACGTTTTTACATATTTACAAATTCATTTTTTAACGGAAAGTTATAAATTTGGAAAGCCTGGACATGGAAGCAATTTGGAATTGAACTGTGTTTTCCATTTTTTGATCAATTAATTACCTATTGAGTTATAAACTGTTTTGATCACGTGACAAACACGTTTTTCGCCCCTGTTGAATGCTTTTTCTTCCTTCACGCGGAAATTCGGTTCAAACTGCCTACTTTGACACTATTTTCTGAAAGATCTGTTGCGTTCGCAAAAAAATGAAAAAAAAAACAGCTCAATTACATAGTTTCTGAACAACAGCACCAGCTAGTTTCATGCATTTTCGATCAAAAATAAATTAAAACTTATGTCAGAAAGTTGCCCTTTTGGATTTGAGAACACCCTTAAGTACAGGCGGCAATCCCATTCATTTCGCATCACCCTGTATAAGTTTGTGTTAATTCAGTAAACTGTTCTTTAACTTGAGGAAAAAGGAAAAACTTCAGCCACTATTTAATAGAGAGCAATTCCTTTACAAAAGTCAACGTACATACTTGATTCTGCCTAAAATGAGTATACAAATTTTGTCCTCTGAGATAGAAAGCTCAGGAAACGTTACTAATTAAATTATTATTCTTGAAATTTGAATCTTGTTTTCCTTGATTTCTTTTCTGTAGAGCTTTCAAGTAGTTTTTACTGACCTGTTAGATGAATCTACAGCATTTTTTAGCAAAATCAAATTTAGTTTTCACCAGCTTTTAATTTTAGAAATACCTCCAAAATATCAGTACTTTATTTAAATTTCAATAATATTGTCAGATTTGAAATATAAAAAAGTTTAAAATTTGGGAGAGGAAGGTAAAGATTCGATTCAAAATCCAGGCTTTGTACTCGTTTCACACTGCATTTGACCTCCTTAATTTCAATTAAATGGATTCAGGAAATGTAGATGAACTTACGTGTCATTTGTAAGTTAGTTAAAAAAAATTACATATAGACAAACCTCCATTATTTGTTTCACACTATAATGAAAACTTTACTCTTTAAAAAGTTTATCCTTATTTTTTCGCTACGATAAATATATATGTGTCTGCAGTTTTCATACGTTAATATAAACTTATCATTATTAGCTTTTTTTATTTGGGTCGTCATAATAGATTTTCGTTTTTAATTTTCAGAAACATCATTTATATATCTTGTTTTCATTATTGCATTGTGTGTATTCCCTGATTTCTATTTCCTTTTATATAGGCAACCTAATTTTTGGGGAAAAAGCATAATAAATACAGTAACGTTAAAAAATATATTTCTCTTTTATTTTGCTTTCAGTGATGATGAATATATTTCATATGAATTTGATTTATAAGGTTATGAGTTATCATTTACTGATTTAACTCAAAATGCAAAAGTGTAAATGCAAAAAGGAAAATTTTGAGGCAAACGGTACACTCAATTGACAGTTTTACAGTTTATTTTATTTATTAAGATTTGCTTAATATAACAGTTGAAAATGCTTTCTAGACCATAAGGAAAAAAATTAAAAAAACTCTTTTTAAATAAATTTTAATGCACATGAACGTTAATTAAAATTCACACTCTTATTATATACAAAGGGATAAATTCGGGCTTCCCGGGTTACAGAATATAGGTGAAAATGATGATATTATATAAATATTATTTGTGACGTTAACATTATCTTTACTCTGCACATATCAAAGACAGGGCGATAAAAATAATTGCAGTTAATCAAAAATTAATGAAAAAACGCATCAGCAAATAATCTCAAAGATTGCGGAAAGAAAGCTTCGCATGGATATACCTTTTATTTAATTCATAACTCGAATAGATTTTTTGCATTTAATATATTTTTTAGAATGCCAATTAACAATACTAAAAATCATATTTATGAATCATATTTATATGAAAAATAGCAATAATGTGTTCAACTAAAGTTTCGAAACGTATTAAAAGATTTTCTTATTTGCGGCGCGGCAGGAGTGCAGGAGTTAACAGCCGAAGGAATCGCCAAAAAATCGCTATTTACAATCAGCCTTTTTGATTCTGTTAATTTTGGTGGTTTAAGCTCTAAATTCGATTACATACCTTAAATTGGTGTTTTATTTATATTTTATTGTTTCATTTATTGATAGATGACTGTTTTAATTTCGTTATGGAATATAAGCTGGAAGCAAATGATGAGATATTTGTATTAATTTGAGTGCAAATGGATTTTTCTTTCGTAATCGTCTGCACGTGATAGAGATAAGTTTGAAAAAAAAATCCTGCTTGGAAATTATTTTAAAAACAACAAAAATTGAGTAAATTGCGATAAAGTTTTCAAACAAATTGCATTTGAAAGTACATTTTTTCCCTATTCGACGGTGTAAAAATTGAAAATGTGCGGTATTTAGAAATTTAAAAAAATTGTAATAAAAGTTAATAAATGTTAAATTTAATCGTCTGCTGTTGCCACCGTGAAAATGACGTCAGCGTTACGCACAGACACGTTTGTCCTTTATGATATAGATAATTAGGATTAAATGCTTTCTTGTGTTTCTATTAATGTATTTTCTTTTTCTTTTTTTCTTCTAGCATTATACATCTAAATGTTCGAATGCATTTACATAGCAGCCAACGTTTTCGCTTTTTTGTTAGCATTTTTTTCGAATAGCAATCTTTGCCTTATTTAAACAGCGATTTAATAAGACAAATATTTCTTTTCGAAAAACTTGGTAACAAGAAAGTATAAAGTTGGCAGCAATGCATTTAGAAACTATATGCTTTTTAAGTGTTCTTGATATCTAAAAAATCCACTTTCTTTTCTTAACATGTATCACATACGACTAAAGCTGCAATCCTTTAAAGAGCTTTGGGTTAGGTGTTGATTAACACACGTGCGTACATTCAAATCCATATAAAAATGTACGATTTTTAAATTGAATGTTGAGATTTAGGTAAACTCGTGTATTTTGCAAAATATTAAACAACAAGGGCTTATTCAAAATATTCACTTTTGAATCTGTCAAGTAAATTCTATCAGAATAGAAGAGGAAATAAGCCTAAGCCAAAAAGTCTCAAATTATTACACTGGTATGGCAACTGATATTATATGTTGCATAGATTTTGTAAAGCCTTTATTCACAATATGTATTAGTAATTTTAATAATAATTCCATTATTAATAGTTTCTGTATTAATAATAAAATTCAAGGGGAAAGAAGTGTTTTTTTATTTTCTGTCGATAGCCTTAATGACTTGATGTTTAAAATGAAAAAACAAAAATGATTCGGCTAATGCTCGTTCTTAAAAAAAAAAAAAAAGCATTTATATTTCCACCATGTTGATTCGGCTAATGTTTCTTCTTCTTCAAAAAAAGCATTTATAGTTCCACCATGTTTTAGCCTGCCAATGGGTTAACTACTGTTATTAAGATAATTAATTTAGTAAAAAAAATTGTACTGATTGTGTTTAAACTGCAGTCCTTGTTTCAGGGCTTCCACAGGCGACTATTTTTATATTCTGTTCGCACCAGTATTTTTCTAATATAAATTTTGAAGTAATATTTCTCTTGAAATTTTTCAAAGTGTGTGTGAAGGATTTATGTTTTGAGAAAGTGGTGACAATTAGAATTAAAAATCAGTCGCCTGTGGCAGCATTGTTGTTTGTTTGCCATGTATTTAGTGGAAAGTGTAAAAGTCGCCAAAAAACAGAGTTGACATTAGTCACTTTTAACCATGTGTTTTTTTAAAGAATGCTTTTAAGGAGGATTTTAGACGGAACATAATCCAATTTCTCATCTTCGTACCAGGAAAATCCTAAAAATGTTACACAGTGGCCTTGCCAAGGCCTTTCAGAATCGAACTTGAAATTTCAGCTCAAGCTCCCCATGTTCATGGAATGCAAAACGCTGACCACATGATTCCATGGTCTCCTGAATTATCAGCATTATTACTGCATGTTCAATTTGAAATGATATATTCTCTTTTTATAATTTTAATTAGTATTTCCTTTCTATTTTCTACTTTTTTATTTATACATTATTTTGAATTTTATTATTATTTTGCTACTGTGCCGTATTTTCTTGTCCTGTTCTTTTATTTTTCCGCTGCCTTTTCTTTTCTTTCTTTCTTTTCTTTTCCCATTTAGTTATGTTGATCGAAAGTAATACCATTTTTTTTTAAGCTAATTTATTTTTATTTTATTAAGTTGATGTTTCTCACTATGTAGTTTTATTTTTCCTATTTGATTCTGAAATTATTACTTCACAATTTTTTCGATTATTTTATTATAGTTTTATTTATTTTTTTTATTTATATACTTATTATAATTTGGTATTATTAGTGATGTGCTTCTTCTGAGCAAGATTCTACAGTAATCCGAACTCGTATGACTGCAAAAGGATTTGATGTTATAAACCTGCCTTTGGATTTGGATAAATGGCAGTAATGAATTTCAAACTTACTGACTTGAAGGTATGACATTGACAACTATAGTGAACCATTTTTGTTATTATTATTAGATATAATATTGAATATTAAAACAAGGTAAATGTTAATAGACACTGAAGTCGTATCGCTACGTTATAAGACTGCCTGCAAATGCTACTCCGACAGTTTCCAGCGATGAAAATTAGGAACTTACGAGGGAAATCTTCGAAATTATAAAAATCAATCCCACGGGAGAAAAATACAGGTCATAATACATACAATAATAAGCGGATAATGTAAAAAGGAGTTGTTTACTCGTAGTAAGAACTTTCCAAAAATGTATTGAAAACACAATAAATACCAAAGGTTTGCCTAATATATAGTATAGTAAGCCTTAGCAGTACTGCTAATCATTTGCAACTATAGCAGTATATTTTTCTTCAATGCCGAATGACAACACATACTTTTCTTCTGCAACTTTTACTATTGCTGTGGTTGAACAGCTTTTTACTGTCTAATTGTATGTACCTTGGCCCGTATTTATTTTTTTCCCGTAAGTATGTCTAAAGATCATTTTTGTTAATGATTTTTTCTTGAAGATTTTTAAAGATATAGGGAAATGATCAATTTGGAAATCGTATTAGAGTCGTATAGATTTATACCCTGTACGCATTAATAGCATTCACAAAAGACGCACAAAGATGCACCCAGGGTCCTACATAGACTATTTAGGGCCACGGTGTTTCTGGGGGTGGTGGCTTCTAACCATCTATAGAAGTTGTTCGCTGATGTGACTGGTAGTAAACTTCATACCTATTGTATGTATACTTAAATTTCGTACCAGATACTATTTAAATATGCGTACGAGGTACCACAAGAGAGATGGTCACAACTTTAAGAAATGAAAGAATACACTACTTTAAAAAAAAAAAAAAAAAAGGGAACGTTAGAGGTCCTGTGAGCCTTTGAAATGTAAATACAAGTCTTTCAGTCACTCTCGTCTATTTGTCATAATATCATAAAATTGGTAAGGCCAAGGGCTCCAGTCTCTTTCTAAATTTTTGAAAATGTAAGAATTTTGGTCACTTTTAACCAATTTTAAACATTTTGCACCTCTTAACTAAAATCTTGATTACGCCCATACCACCACCCCCCTCAGCCCCTCTCAAATGGAGGAGCCTCAGGGCAGCTGCCCTGCCTTCTCCTGTATTATTCAGGCCTTGGATTCATCAGCTATTAATGAGACTTTAAAATAATATAATTATTGAAATATTATAAAAACTACAGCAATATAAATACCATTACTACATAAACTCTGTTAAACACCAATTTATTTATTCCAACGTTTTGGGCATTATTTTCATTTTCGTGCCTATCTTAAATCCTGTACCATTCGTGTAAGGTCTCGCATGTCGCATTGTTCTTCGAGAAGGAGTACATAGCATGTAGAAATGACACATTTTTTTTTACCGTTAATTTGCTTTAATCCTTTATCTACTGACGGTACTTATAAGTACAATTAAAATAACTTGTTATAAAATTCATTTAATACATCAATTAGTAGTAATACAATTTAGAATGAGTTATAGATGCATTACTTTATCTTGTTCCAAAAGCATTATTGGTTACATAAAACAAAAATATTTTTTAAAGGATGATTTCTTTTGCCTTTGCATCTTTTCAGCTTTCTTTGCATTGGGGAGGGGGAGGGGAGACTTTTCAATTCGGAAATATTTCTATATTTCTGTTGTAAGAACATTATATTTGTACATTTCCTAATTCTACAAAATACTAAGAAAAATATTTAAAATAAAAGGTTTGAGTGGGGTTATAAATATTGCACAAAATCCCTATAAATTCAAATTTAATGAATCCTTCTAATTCTCAAATCCTTCTGAAATCCATCTAAAATTTATTAAATGATTATGTAAATCTTCTAACGTAGTTTAAAAAATTCACGAAAAACGCTTTAGAAGACAAAATTTTCATGAATTCATAATTCAGTACATAAAGGGTTAAAGTGCATATTCTGACACAGTGTTTGTTGCCAGTCCGCTACATCTTTTTCATTTTTAATCCCGATTGCTTGATTGCCACCACTTTTTAAAAATATTAATATTCGCCTTATTTAATAACAGGTTATTATAAGGCGAATGTATATATAAGTATTATAAGGCGAATTGTAGTTTTTATAACTTTTTTGTCATAGCGGCAACAGAAGTATCCCTCTCTGTTGAAAGTAAAGGGAAAATACAGATTACTGTATAGACCAATCAGAAAACGAATGAAATGCGGGATTCAACTAATAAAACGCTTCAGATATGTTTTTGATTTTCTACCCTGACCGAGGACAATAACCATTTTTCCAAATGGTTAAAAAAAAAAAAAAAAAAAAAAAATCCCCAAACTCTGGAATTTTCAATACGAAAACGTAATTTTGACATTATATTTGACTTGTTCGATACATTTTACCTTAGGATACTAATTCCGTTGTTCCAAATTATCACTTGAATAACGAAAATATCTATTCCACTACATATCATGTCTTTAATCAATTTATGTTTTTTTTTTAGGACAAATTTAACCTAGTTTCCATGAATTTTTGATGGCAAGATAAATGAATAGCACTCATAAAATTAAATTTAAAAAATCAGAAAACCCGACTGCGTAAAAGGCGAAATAATTAATCATTTCTCATCAATGTGAAACTATTTTTTATATTACTTACCTATTTTTTTATTTACTTGTATTGATGACTTTTAAGTTGTGTTTAATTGATAGTTCCTATCTATAAACACTGTTTTGATGAGGCCTATAGATGTCTATTAAGGTTAGAGCTGCAGTAAAGCTAGAAATCCTACCTACACAACTTTCAGGTTGTATAATATTTTAATGGAGCTTCTGACTGCAAAATAGTCAATGAAACATCGTCTTCATTTTGAAAGACCTATCCAATGATATGCCACTCAATATGGTGCGTACATTTTTTTCGTCTCTACCGCCATTTTGTATTTTACATCCGCCATTTTGAATTTATAAAAACAAAACCTAGCCTATGACCATCGGGAGGTTAAGACGAATCGATAGAGACCTCATTCATTAAAATCTATCCAGCCGTTGGGGTGTTGCGAGGGTATAAAGAAATCCACATACCCAGATACGCGTGAAACACATAATCCTCCTTGGCAGCCTGGTAAAAAAGGGCTTAGGATGACATCTTTATATTGAAATCGTACCAAACTCTGGAATTTTCTATACGAACACCTAATTTTGACATTATATTTGACTTTTTCGATACATTTTACGTTAGGATACTAAACGGAAAGTCATTTGATGAAATAGTTTAGGAATTATGAAGGTTTAAATTTCTGAACTGCTAATAAAAAGCGCTCAGGCTGTCATCTTCATACTGAAATTAAACCAAACTCTGGAATTTTCAATACGAACACCTAATTTTGACATTATAATTGACTTTTTCGATACACTACCTTAGGATACTAAACGGAAAGTCATTTGATGAAATAATTTAGGAATTATGAAGGTTTAAAGTTTTGATTTCCTAATAAAAAGCGCTTAGGATGTCATCTTCATACTGACATTGTACCAGACTCTGGAATTTTCAATACGCACACCTAATTTCGAAATTATATTTGAATTTTTCGATACATTTTACCTTAGAATACTAAACGGAAAGTCATTTGATGAAATAGTTTAGTAATTATGAAGGTTTAAAGTTTTGATTTCCTAATAAAAAAACGCTTAGGATGTCATCTTCATACTGAAATTGCACCAGACTCTGGAATTTTCAATACGCACACCTAATTTTGAAATTATATTTGAATTTTTCGATACATTTTACCTTAGGATACTAAACGGAAAGTCATTTGATGAAATAGTTTAGGAATTATGAAGGTTTAAAGTTTTGATCTCCTAATAAAAAACGCTTAGGATGTCATCTTCATACTGAAATTGTACCAGACTCTGGAATTTTCAATACGCACACCTAATTTTGAAATTATATTTGAATTTTTCGATACATTTTACCTTAGGATACTAAACGGAAAGTCATTTGATGAAATAGTTTAGGAATTATGAAGGTTTAAAATTTTGATTTCCTAATAAAAAACGCTTAGGATGTCATCTTCATACTGAAATTGTACCAGACTCTGGAATTTTCAATACGCACACCTAATTTTGAAATTATATTTGAATTTTTCGATACATTTTACCTTAGGATACTAAACGGAAAGTCATTTGATGAAATAGTTTAGGAATTATGAAGGTTTAAAGTTTTGATTTCCTAATAAAAAACGCTTAGGATGTCATCTTCATACTGAAACTGTACCAGACTCTGGAATTTTCAATACGCACACCTAATTTTGAAATTATATTTGAATTTTTCGATACATTTTACCTTAGGATACTAAACGGAAAGTCATTTGATGAAATAATTTAGGAATTATGAAGGTTTAAAGTTTTGATCTCCTAATAAAAAACGCTTAGGATGTCATCTTCATACTGAAATTGTACCAGACTCTGGAATTTTCAATACGCACACCTAATTTTGAAATTATATTTGAATTTTTCGATACATTTTACCTTAGGATACTAAACGGAAAGTCATTTGATGAAATAGTTTAGGAATTATGAAGGTTTAAAGTTTTGATTCCCTAATAAAAAACGCTTAGGATGTCATCTTCATACTGAAATTGTACCAAACTCTGGAATTTTCAATACGTACACCTAATTTTGAAATTATATTTGAATTTTTCGATATATTTTACCTTAGGATACTAAACGGAAAGTCATTTGATGAAACAAGTTAGGAATTATGAAGGTTTAAAGTTTTAAACTCCTAATAATAACTTATTTTTAATCGTTACAATCAAGGACGCCAATTGGCGAGACTGGTGGGAGCAAGAAAATTGATTTCCCAGATTGTATCAGTCAAACCAGGTCAATATATATATATACATATATATCAGAAATCACACAAAAGCTAAAGTAACTTGTCAGATTTGACTAAAATAAAAACATTATCTTTACAAAAACACTTTAAGTACAAATAACAATAATTATTAGTAATCATTGCTAAATCCTTTTAGCAATCCTTGCATTAATCCTTGCATTTATCATTAACCCTTTATCTACTGACGGTACTTAAAAGTACCATTAAAATAACTTGTTACAAAATTCATTTAATACATCGATTAGTAGAAATACAGTTTAGAATGAGTTATAGATGCATAACTTTATCTTGTTCCAAAAGCATTATTGGTTACATAAAACAAAAATATTTTTAAAAGGATGATTTCTTTTGCCTTTGCATCTTTTCAGCTTTCTTGGCGTTGGGGGTAGGGGGGGGGGGGATTTTTCAATTCGGAAATATTTATATATTTCTATTGTAAGAACATTATATTTGTACATTTTCCTAATTCTACAAAATACGAAGAAAAATATTTAAAATAAAAGATTTGAGTGGGGTTATAAATATTGCCCAAAATCCCTATAAATTCAAATTTAATTAATCCTTCTAAATCCTTCAATCCTTCTAAAATCCTTCTAAAATTTATTAAAGGATTATGTAAATCTTCTAATGTGGTTTCAAAAATTCACGAAAAATGCTTTAGAAGATAAAATTTTCCTGAATTCATAATTCAGTACATAAAGGGTTAATGAGTACTTTGGTTACTTTAAAAAATATCTGTATTATAATAGCGGAAATCACGGGGCTCCAACAAGGGTTTCCGAAACGGTCGTCTAGCCAGTATAGGAAAATGAAACTGTATTAATTGCTTCTTTGATCAACAAGATCAAAAGGAACTTTTGCCCCCTCTCCCTTTTCTTGGAAGAAATTCTGAAATGGCGCCCATGATTGCAATGCGCGTAGTTTTTTAAGCATAACTCAAAAACTACTTGGTGATATGAGCTGTAATTTTGAATTCGCATTTTTGAAGTTTCTAGAAACCGATTTCTGATATAAGGATCATAGGTTACAATTCATATTTTCTCTCGGAAGTTAATTTGAAAATAATATATTATTTTGGATATTGATTTTGTAAATAAATATTAATTGTGACATATGTTTTTTCTGTAAAAGATATGGATTTGTAGAAGTTTTAATTATCAGTTTCTAAAGTTACAGTTCATTCCGCCAAGTAGTTTGTGATTTATGTTTTAAAAATTCTCCACATTGCAATCTTTTTTACAACGATTAAAAATGAATTTAAAATTAGATATTCGAAGCTTTAAATCATCACAATTCCTAAACTATTTGGTCAAATGGCTTCCCGTTTAATATCCGAAGGTAAAAATTGCCGAAAAAAATATGTTTTCAAAATTGTGTCTTGGTATTGAAAATTTCAGATTTTGCTAAAATTACTGTATGAAGACAATCCCCTAAACTTATATTTTGTAACATAATTTTTAATAAAGACTCAATTTCTAGTCAAATGGCTATTTCCGGGTTTTTTTGGAGAATTTGGTAATTAACCCCTTGAAGGTCGGTGGTTCATTTTTGGACCACTTAATTTTAATCATTAAATACCACATGGGCACCAGAATCAAGGAATGAATTTTTCCGTTTATTAAGTACGTGAAGGAAAAATTTTACTTATTTCCAAATAAATTTCCTTCTGAATACTGGTGCCATTCAATCATTTCAGTATTTTACAAATAGAAGTGCTCTGCCCCTGAAAGGTTAAAATGTGTGGGAGTTCTCCCTCTCTCTTTTCTTCCCCGACTGTACGTAGAGTATTTTTTTTTATCTTTTTTTCGAGTGGATGTGCCATTTTGCAATTAGCGATTTTTTTCCCATCTTCCCTATAATTTGCAATAAAATTTTTGTTCGAAATTTTGTCAACTGATGTTGTTGTAGGCAGGGGTGTAGTGTAGGGTATACGATGGTATACACCATATATCCACTTGAGTTTTGTATAAAGCTCCGTATACCTTCTACTTATAATGTTTATCCTCCTTTTTTTTTCTTACGACTACAGTATTGACTGTAGGCAGTCTCATCGGGTAGCATGCACTGTAAAAAAACAGACTAAAAAATGGAAATTCTACTGGCAATCGAGACGCCAGTACTATTTCCGCATTTTAACGGAAATTTCCCCCCATAAATTCCAGAAATTCGTATTTTTACGGAAATTTTCCCTCCATAAATTACAGAAAATTTTCTATTTTTCTGGAATTTATGGGGGGGGGGGGGATTTCCGTTAAAATACGGAAATAGTACTGGCGTCTCGATTGCCAGTAGAATCTCCGTTTTTTAGTCCGGTTTTTTTTCAGTGTGTAGCCATTTAAAAATATGCATACTTTACATTTAGTTGTAGCTAATGCTCTGTAATAGTTATATAACCTATAAGTTATTCGTTATGCCTAATGTATAAAACTTGCAGCAAAATTTGCTTAACCTGTGAAATATCCCATCAAATAAAATAAGAAAACTTTTCCCTCTTTCTTGTGCCTGGAGGGTGGGGGGGGGAGGGGGGTGCTCAAATATAAATGTTTAACAAGGTGTTTGTTATTTGATATTGATGTGGCTATTGCTAAAATTAGTAAAATGTGTGTTAATTATAATCTTTTAAAATTGATTTGTAGATCTATAAAATTTCACAATGTTTATCTAAAGCAGTCACATATTATGATATATTTATTTGTGGATATAAAACAAAATAAATGTGATTGTTAGCTATTTAACAGAGAAAGGGAGCAAAAGAGAAATTTCATGTTGCATTTTGTTCATATATGTCGCATTCAAGAAGATAAAAACATAACATGTAAAACCAATGTTGTTAAAAAAAAAAAAAAAAAAAGTTATAAAAGATTAAAAATGTGTTCTATACCTGGCACTCCAAAAAAAGAACTTATGTGAATGACTTTCATATCATAAAAGTGATTCTTTGTTGTAGATTTTTATTTTTCAAGTGTCAAAAATCTCTGCTTATTCGCGCATAGAAATTGTTTTGTTAACAGTATCATGTTGCTAAATTTATTTTCGGCTTCATGAATGGTCAAAGAATAATATGTTTAGTAATGTTACACTAGTTTTTTCTATTCTTTACCAGCCGTCCTGGCACCAATTTTGTGTTTTATTTAAGACCGACTGTGAAAGAGTAACTTTTATGTTCGTTTAAGGAGGAAGGTGAAATGGCGGCAACCCGATTCTTTTTTTTAAGGGGACGGTGGACGTTAATTTTTTTTTTTTCATCATAGAAATATAAAATTTTGTGCATATATACATTTCATCATAAGTATATAAAACACCTTAAAAGAAATTTCCAATCTTATTATAATTTTAAGATTTTTTAAAAATTAAATTTTAAAATGAAATTTTAAAATCCTCCGGGTGTCATAGTTTTTGAGATATGTCCTTGCTTTTGCATTTTAATCACTTAAAACTCTATCACAAACAAACCTAAGCATCGATTTTTTAATTTCTTGTATAGTTAATTTAAAAAAAATCCTGGATTTCATATCGATTTTCATCAAAATTTTGCCTTTTCATACGTTAAAAATCAAATTTAGCTATCTCAATGAAGTCGAATTTCAAAATGCATGCTTAGTTTCTTTGTAAAAAATATCAGTCTTCTTCCGTATTAATTTCATGAATTTTGATAAAAAATTACGACGCCTGGAGAATTTCAAAAATCTAAAAGCGTTGAAAAATCCGTTTTGAGAAAAACAGTTTTAAAGTATACTAATGGGCCGAAAAATTGTTTGTGTACAAAATTCAAACGCTTGTAACTTTGCTGAAAATAGTCACCGCTGCATGCGGTTTTTTGCAAATGGTTCAGAACAAACTGAAGAATAACAATATGCACAAAAATAATTTTCGATTTTCGGGACGATTGTTGCTCAAATGAAAGTCCACGGCCCCATTAAGTCCTTGAATGAGGGTGAAAATTTTTTTTTACATTACTTAATTTTAATCAAGATTTGTTCCGCAATTTTTGAACAACATTTTAATTTATAATTTTCCTGGGGGAAAAAAAAAAAGAAAGAAAAAAACAGTAAAATTGGCATTGCCTCATTTCCCGATAAAAATTTTCAAAAATTCTGGTGTGAATTCAACATTGCAGAAACATAAACAGCAAATAGTTACTTGCCCCTGAAAGTAACAAGTAACTATTTTAAAATTAAATGATATTAATTGTTGAATGATGTTGAATGATATTTTTTAACCCTTTCGGGCCCAGTGATGCCAAATAGCATCATGACTTTCATGAATTTTTTTTATATTTAAAAACTGAATCTTGGAGGTTCTGTTTGGTGTCATTCAAAAGACACTTTTTCTATCTTTTCAATAGTATTTTTTTATTTCTTCAAGAGATGGTAGCAGAGGTTCCAGAAACTGAAAAGTATTGCTTGATTTCCTTATAAAACGTGAAGTGAAAACATGACTGTGAAAAAAAAAAAATATTATTCACACTTTTCCTTTTTTTTTAAAATGACAATTTTTTAAATATAAGTTATAATATGTACGAAGTACATATTTATGTGTTTATAATTCAACTATTGTATTTTTATTTCAGTAACAACGCATTGTAAATATACATGATTCCAAATGGCATCACTGGGACTTGATAGATATTTTCAACTTAAATCTCTATTTTGATTTCTTGTTTGATTTGATAGTTTTTTTAAAGGAAAAAATTTCCTTTACTATTTATCATGCCAAAACGAAAAAAAAAAAAGATTTTGTATCAATAGAAAGAGCCATTTATTTACTAAGGAATATTTCAGATACAGAAATTGAAAAATCTGACGAAGAGGAGAATGAAAGTGCTCGCAATCTGTCAAATGCAGATGATTTCGTGCACTATTGCGACAATTGATTGCGTGGTTGCCCAATTCAGTTGTCGCGCTCGTCGGCCTAACGGTTCGGAGTTTTCCGTAGCTGCCCAATTGTTAATATTCTTGATCTGGATACAAATGATTCAGTCGGTCCAGTTATTATTTCTGTAGGTAATAAGTATTAGAAGTTAAGTTGAAAATGTAGATAAATTAGAAGATAATAATATTGAACCATTTGACACGACATTTAGAGAAACTTCTTCATTCCCTGCTGATGAAATTTTAGCCCTTATGAGTATTTTGTGATGAATAAGTTACAGATAACTTAGTGTATGAAGTGGCTGTGAGATTCCGCTGGCAAAGCTCATAGACGGGAAGTGCTGGTTCGGAACCAATCGCTCTCGTCGGCCTAACTGTTCGGAGTTTTCAATGGTTTTCATCGAATCATGGGCATCCTTGTGTAAATACGAGTTAGGTTCCCTTAAAAAACCCCCACTGAGAGTATACCTTCCTCGGGCATATATATCTCGTGTGGATAATCGGCCTTCATGAACAAAACCAACACCACCTTAGTGCATCAAACAAATCTCTATTCTTGCCAAAAGCCTGGAACTTCAATAAATAAAATTATACATGAAATGGACATTAAAAAATGAATACACATTAAAAATTGAATGTATATTTTCTTTTCTTTTGATTTCAATGATGCCAAATGTCATCATGAGCTTTTCATGTACGATTCCCGTTTGGTCCCAATGATGCCAAATGGCATCTTTTAAAAATACTATTAAAAAATGTTAAATAATTTTTTTAAATTATATTTATGTTTAGATTAGCTAAAAAAACCCCTTAATTCCAGAAATTCAGATTTTTCCTCTTGTAAATAAAAATGCGGCCTGAAAGGGTTAATAACAAAGGACTCAGTTTTTCTTAAAAAGTAGAATATATAATATCTAGTTACAAAGGTTAATTTGTTTGCATAAAACTTCAGAATAATACATTATGTATTGAAATTCAGTTTGCATTTCATGCATTTTTATAAAAAAAAAAATCTTTGAATGTAAGTTATATCTTTCATAAGTATTTTTGAAATTAATTTAAGGTAATTATTTCATTCTTATCGATTGTAACAAAAAAAAAGTAATAATTTCTTAATTTCCGAATAAATAAATAATTTTGTAATATTTTTGATTTCATATTAGTTATAGCTCTTGAGTACCCCTAAATTTTCAGGAGGAACTAAAATTTTCCAAAATGTTATTTAATGTAAGTATTTGTAAAAAATATTCACAGTTAACATTTAAAAATGTCAGTACTTCTACTTTTTATGCAACATACAGTGAAACCTCCCTGTGCGACCACCTCCATTAAGCGACCACCTCCCTGAACGACCATTTTTCATGAAATTAAATTTATTCCCATAGGCTCAAAATTAATTTTACCTCTATTCAAAGACCACCCCAGTTGAACTCCCTCTATGAGAGACCAATTTCTTTGAAGAAAATGAAACAAATTCCGTTTTTTCCTGGTCGCTTGAAGAAAGCTTTATTAGAATAATAATTCCGGAGAGCGCGTTATTCATCAAACTTCTGAACTAAGTTTAGAATTTTTATTTATTCCGGTAACTTTTAAGTGTTTAAAACCCTTTGTGCCTTTTTAGGCAATGAATTTAACTCTGATGACAAAGTACGGATGGCGGTCAATAAACTCCCCTGCCCTATTCTGTCAGGAAACTCTCAAAGAAATAGATAAATTAATGAAATCGTCATAATTTGTTCCCCCCCCCCCCAAAAAAAAAAAAAAAATTGCATTTATTTACTGAACTTCAAAAAGGACTTGGAAATAAAAGTTATAGAAAATAAACCGTGAAATCAAAGCAAACGTCAATGTATTCATTTTTAAAACTCTGCACTAATTAACTTATGTAATTAACTTTTGTTTTGATACTTAAATTTTCATATTTTTTCCTACTGTAAAAAATAAATTTTAGTAACATTAATTGTTACCTTTTTTCAACAATTAAAATCTATATTTAAACATGACCTCCATTAGGAGACCACCTCTCGGAGCGACCAATTTTAATTGGAACGGAACGTGGTCACTTTAGGGAAGTTTTACTGTATCTGACCGTTAATTTATGAATGCCCCTTTATATAGACTTTGTAACTTTTTGTTCCATTCGAGACAAGCGAACTTGGAAGCGCAGCATGTGAAAATCTAAAGTGAGCTTCGCAATATAACTTTTTTCCACTTTTTTTCCCATAAAGATTTATTTTTAAATATCAACTTCGTGAATTTGCATACTATATCATAAATTTTTCTCGTTTTCATGATATATTAAAACATAATTTTCTGCAGTCTGGTAAGTAAGAACAACAACAACAACAAAATAATAATAATTTAAAATTAGAATAGAAGTCATGTTAAGGGCATAGCTGCCAACTTTTACGCTTTTTTGCTACCACTAAAATTTAATAGAGATTTTCGTCTTGTTTAATCATATGATTTCGACGATTAAATACGATAACAGTTACTATAAAATTTTAGTGGTATGAAGAAAGCGTAAAAGTTGGAAGCTATGCAAGGGGTCTCAGGACTCTTTAAGTTGAAAAAAAAAAGACCATTTTCAACATTTAATATCTTAAAGTGTATATGATTTTAAAACACAATTTTTATTGGGATGAAAGATATAAGTATTTTCTTTCATTACATGTATTTAAAAAAAAAACTGCAAGATGCAGAATTAGCATTTATAGGGGGCTTCAATCTGTCAGACATTTGACGAGCAGAAGATTGGTATAACAGCTTACGCGCAGGATTACAAAATAAATTTTTCAACTAGAATGAAAATTTTGGTGCCTACTTATACTTCATATTGTAATAATTACCATGAACCTAAATATATTTGTATTTAAAGCATTTTTATATTTTTAAGACAAAGTTGTATTTAGCTAATACAAAATTTTGACATTTTCAACTGTATAATCACCTAAAAAATTTTTTTTTGAAAATAAAAAGGAAATTTTAGGTTCAGTTTATACATACTAGCATGAAACATATATTTCGAAAAATTCTTTGAGATATCCTGCGCGTTATGCCCAAAAACGTCATTTGGAGGAAAAATACTTCAAAGTTGCCGAAACGCCGCTTCAGCTATTGAGCGGGCGTAATTCTAAAAGCCATAGCTTCTGTTCTACTGGTAACTTCAAGGAAACAATTATATCAAAATTTTCAGAAAAGATAGAAGTTTAACATCTAAAGAAATTAAAAATTACAGGATTACAAAATAAATTTTCAACTAGAATGAAAATTTTGGTGCCTACTTATACTTCATATTGTAATAATTACCATGAACCTAAATATATTTGTATTTAAAACATTTTTATATTTTTTAAGACAAAGTTGTATGTAGCTGATACAAAATTTTGACATTTTCAACTGTATAATCACATAAAAAAAAATTTTTTTAACAATAAAAAGGAAATTTTAGGTTCAGTTTATACATACTAACATGAAACATATATTTCGAAAAATTCTTTGAGATATCCTGCGCGTTATGCCCAAATACGTCATTTGGAGGGAAAATACTTCAAAGTTGCGGAAACGCCGTTTCAGCTATTGAGCGGGCATAATTCTAAAAGCCATAACTTCTTTTCTACTAGGAACTTCAAGGAAACAATTATATAAAAATGTTCAGAAAAGATAGAAGTTTAACATCTAAAGAAATTAAAAATTCGAACATTTTGAAGCTTTAAGGGATCTCAGGACTCTTAAAACTTCAAAACTTTCGAAAATTTAATTTTTTTAGATGTTAAACTCCTGTCTTTTCTGCACAATTAGATATGTTTCTTTGAAATTCCCATTAGAACGGAAGTTATAGCTTTTTGAATTATACCCGTTCAATAGCTGAACCGCCGTTTCCGAAACTTTGATGTCATTTTTCTCCAAATGACGTTTTTGGGCATAACGCGCAGGATATCTCAAAAACTTCTGAATATTTTTTTAAAAACACGTGTTTCATGATAGTCTGTATAAACTGAACCTAAAATTTCCTTTTTATTGTTAAAAAAAAAAAAAATATTTTGTTATGTGATTATACTGTTGAAATTTTCAAACTTTTGTATTAGCTAAATACAGCTTTGTATCAAAATTATAAAATTTCTTTAAATACAAAGTCATTTAGTTTCAGGGTAATTATTATAATCTAAGTATAGGTAGGCACCAAAATTTTCATTCTAGTTCCAATATTTATTTTGCAATCTTGCACGTAAGCTGTTATACCAATTTTCTGCTCAACAAATATCTGACAGTTTGGAGCCCCCTATAAGTGCTAATTCTACATCATACAATTTTTTAAATGCAAGAAATGAAAGAACATATATCTTTTATCCCCCCCCCCCCAAAAAAAAAAAAATGTGTTTTAATAATAATATCTTAAAATTTTATTTTTCATTTTATTTTTCATTTTCGTTGAATTACATCAACTCAGCATCCACAATTGAGGGCTCACAACCATAGTAGACCAAGTCCATTTTGGAAAAAAAAAATGAGATAGTCCATTCAAAAGGAGCATAAAATCTGTTTTATCCACTCCCACAGTAAACCAAGTGTGTAAACAGATGACTTATATGAGAAGGTATCTCAAAACAGACTTGGTTCACTGTGGGCAGTGGATAAAACAGATTTTATGCACCTTCTAAATGAACTATCTCTTTTTAGGTGCGTTCGTAATTATATAAATACGTAGCACCTATAGTCGTCGTTCAGTCCGTCTGTCTGTCCGTCTGTCCGTCCGTCTGTCTGTCCGTCCGCATATAACAGAGCAAAAACTACCCGACCGAATGATCTGAAATTTTTAATATATAATTGCTGCAAAATTTTGTCGAGCCATTTCGAATTTTATGAAAATCGGATGTATAGTTTAATTACAGGGACAGTCAAAAGTTTTTCTTTACATTACGGCCAATGGGAAAAATTATTGCAAGTGAATTTTAATGATGTTACAGACTTCCGAATGGTCTGAAATTTTTAATATATAATTGCTGCAAAATTTTGTCGAGCAATTTCCAATTTTATGAAAATCGGATGTATAGTTTAATTACAGGGACACCCAAAAGTTTTCCGTTACATTACGACCAATGGGAAAAAAATATAGCAAATGCATTTTAATGATTTTACAGCCTTCCGAATGGTCTGAAATTTTAAATATATAATTGCTGCAAAATTTTGTCGAGCCATTTCAAATTTTATGAAAATCGAATGTAAAGTTTAATTACAGGGACAGTCAAAAGTTTTCCGTTACATTACGGGGAATGGGGAAAAAATTATTGTAAGTGCATTTTAATGATGTTACAGACTATGCACTTATGAAGCGCAAAAAAATATACATTCAGTACAATATGGGGTGCAAAAAATATAAAACTAGTTATAGTACGAACGCACCTCATTTGCCACGTTTGACGAGCAATTTCCAACTTGTTTTTCTTTTATGGACTTGGTCTACTATGGTTGTGAATCCCTCAATTGTGATTTATAATATAGGCTTTGTGAAAAATAGTATGAATATTCATTATCAAGTGTGCACGTATACATTTTAATTGTAATTCTGAAATTTTCATTAGTGTACAACTGTATCACAGATAGAAAAATGAGAAATGTTGTTAAAATACCACACCCTGTTCATCCAAATTTTCTCACAAATATGGAAATTCCTTACAGAAAACGATTGCGTGTCGAAAATGCCCCCACCTTCGCATAAACACACACACACATCTAACCGAATATCCTTTATGCCCTTCGCTCTACTGAGTGAATAATAGTTCTTCCTGACACACTTTAGAAGGTCAAAGCGATGCTAAAAACATTGTACTTTTCTACTTACTACATTAAATTTGAAAACAAGATGAGATAGTAATGTAAGTTCATATTTAATGAATGATATATATATATATGGAAACATAAGTTATTTAGGAATTGGAGTTAAAGCAAAATATTTTGTGATTCTATGGGAAAAGGCGAGAAGTTATCTATCATGCATGTTGCTTTATTGGATTAATAATAATAATATTATTAATAATAATATTATTAATAATAATATTATTATTATTAATTTATAGGCATACACGTGTATACGTCTCACGTGTCATAGTTTCTCTACCATTGCCGTATACCGAGATTTAACTGTTCTAATTTTTCATTTGACTGAATGCAGCCATTTCTTAAGATTTTAAATAATCATTTTATTGAGAAAAAAAATATTATTATTATTATTATTATTATTATTATTATTATTATTATTATTATTATAAAGTGATATTATCCATAAGACATTTTAGAAACTACTGTATAGTTAAAAGAGATTGGTGAATGTTTTATTCACTGTTTACGAAAATGCTCGCAATTTAAGTTTGATATACAACAGTATCTCAGATAGGAGATAGCCTTATTATGTATTGTAGCTTACTAAATAACTTATTATGTATTGTATCTTTTTACGGTTTCATACTTTTAAAAAAGCACTAAATAATTATTTTTAAAAGCTTCTCATAATTCTGTAAAGTGGATCAAACCTGCGCAGTTCAGGGAGAGATAAAGAGCTTTAACTAGGCCTTGGAGCGGTCTCTTTTTTGGCCACGACATTTGTTTTTTATTATTATTTTCGTAGCAGATTTCTACAATAATTGGGAGAAAAAGTACATCTTGAAACGGGTTTCTGCGACATTTGCAAGACAACGAAACTAAAACGAAAGTTTTCGTAGGGGGATAGTGGTCGTCGAAATTTTTATTTGATCTCTTTCAAAAGAAACCACACAGAGGCCTATGTTTGTCACACAGTGAGAGAGCTTTGACCCATTAAATCATATATTCTCATTAGAAATTTTATTTAACAAAATGTAACTTATTTCTGTAAATTATTTATTTAATTTTAAGTTTTGGTACATCAAATATCATTTTTAAAGCTACTCTTTCTAAACCACTACTGAAGATCGGATGTGGTAGCTTAAGAAGATCTGAGAATTAACTACGGTCCTGCATTCGAAATTTCTGCTTGAAGTCAGCCCGAACCCGAAAAAAATATCCCATTAACCGGAAACCCGAATAAAACCCAAAATGAAATAAAATTATTCCATACTTTAATACAATGGAAAACCTTCCATACAATTATATCTCTAACATCAATTTTATCTTAACTTTTATTTAACATGCCTTGTGTGTCGGTTTGGCTCAAATATTGAAATCCAATTTTAACACACTTTCTGTGCTACAATTGACCTAATTTATGGTAGTGTGACGTATGGCCGGTGACAATACATTATTCTTAAAAAAAAAAAAACGTTTAGAATTTGACTTTGCCACCCTCAGGAGCAAAAATATCTGTTCAATAAGTGTATGTAACGTGTGTGATCAAGTAAATGTCATTGATTGCTTGAGAAATAAGGTAATGTTCTTCGATTGAACCGTGGCATGGTTGGTAAATGCGTCATCTTTCAATCTCGTGCAAAGTATGAACGGATGTGGGTTCGGTTGATCTTTTTTTTTTGTTGTTGTTGTTACCAGGAAGCTGGATTTAAAATCGTATATCTATTTTATTTTATTTTTTAAACAAACTGATACAAAAACATCACGCGCCATTTAATATATTTCTTTTTAAAAAGGTACTTATTTCAATCAATTTTCATTCTATATATATATATATATATATATATATATATATATATATATATATACATATATAACCATTAATTAAACATTACCGACCATCATCAAAAATTGTGATAGTATGAATGAAATGACAATAATACAGTTTCCCCAACACACTCAATATGGATACCAAATACATATAATATACAAGCTGCTATGTATAAAATAAAGTGCCTTGTACTACATTACAAGAATTAATATGGAAGAAAAAAGAAGAATATGGACACCGATAAAAATAATTGAAAAGCTTATATATTGAATTACGTTATCAAGAGTACAGAATTCAATTATTTAAACAAAATAGTCGTTTTCTGTGAGAAAAAATGCTAAAAGCTGAAAAAGAAATTTTCTCCTGTACTCGAACGATTAAAATGATCAATAGAATAGTTTCAAGATGAAAACAGAATAATATAAATGCCATGAAAGGGAAAAAACAATGCAATTTATTTTATTACAATTTATTTACGATTTATTTAATTTATAGCAAGGAAAAATAGTAATATTACACAACATACCTAATAAAATCCCAGTTTTTATCCAAATATACTCCTGCACATGGTATCCAAAAGCACGATAAGTTTAAGGTTATTTTTACAGTTAAGTTTACACAGATATTAAAACCTAATGGATACAGTTAATCCATTTTGAAATACCGTGATAAATGCAATTAATATAATATAAATAGAATAATTACATTATTAGTGTTTAAAATATCTATTAACACTTTTTAATTCTTTAAATTTCTTAACTAAAGTAAAAAATACCAAAACTATTATTTTACAATATCGCCTATAACCAACATTTAGTACCACCTAGTGTTAAAAATTGAAATCATTACTCTAATAGAAGCAACAGACAAAATGCAAACTAAATTTTGGTGCTGCCATCTAGTATGATAACTTAATACTATTATGATCAAAATGTCATAAGATTAACCTAATAGAATCTAAAGCTTTCAAAATATACCAACTGCTTTACCCCACAAATCCTAATATATAAATAATACCATATTATATATCATTATTCACAAAAATATTAAATAAATACAAATGTCAATATAATGCTTTCAATATATTCTACTACCATACCCAATTAATCAATACGGAGAATTTAAATAAATTTATAACATTGATAATATTATGAATTTAAATAAATTTATAACATTGATAATATTATATAGCTATATGCTATAACATAAAATAAATTATATATCATAAAAATGTAAAAAACTTTAAGAATTACTATTAAATATAAAAAAATTAATTAATAAAATGAACAGGAAAAGAAAAATGGATGTTTATAGAAGTTTGTCAGAATCTTCAGTTCCCAATTTCCTAAAGATCACAAATAAAGTGTGTGGTTTATTTTCATAATAGCCATAAAAAAAGCTAAAGAATATGAATATGGGACTAACATACACATAAAACCGATAATTAATCATTGAACACTATGTTCAAAACTAAACAATATTGAAAAGTATAGAGGAATAATAAAAAACTAATAACTCAATTTTAATACAAACTGTAATAACATTAGTTATATCAAATAATCTTATTATTCATATGTTTCTCTATAAAGATGGTATACTATTAGAAATTAATATGATATTGTCCTGAATAGACTAAAAATTAAAAACAAGTTAATTGTTAACTTGATTAAATATTAATTAAGCTAAATAAATTTAATATTAATTGAAATATAAATATAACGTCACCATACACATATAAAATATCGAATCAACATCCATATAAAATGTGTATTAGCAATGTAGCTATAATTCAAATGCCCCATCTTCTTTCTTTTTTTCTTTTTTTTTTATAAATTAACCGTTGCGTATTATCCAGACAACACCACTCTCCTCCGTACTCTAACATCTACCCACCCATATATATATTACTTTATAATACTTTATTAATAAAAGCTTCTCTTTAAAACATTTTTTTACTTATAATTTATTCTATAAAAATGAACACATAAATGCATTCAATAATATTTAAATATATTAGGACTTTCGTTTGAAAAATCGAGTCAAAAGAAACCCAACCCGAAAGAGTTAAAACCTAACGCAAAACCTACTCAAATCCTACCCGTACTTGACTCGCAACGAAAAAAATTCCGTCAACCGGACCTGACCCAATCTACGCAGTACTCTTGAAGGAACTAACTCAATATCTTTAGCATAAGTTGTGAATTGTGATATATGTATATTATGTATACAATATGCATATTAAAGATTTGTTTGTTGCTGAAATCTGAACAATTTGTTAAATGCCTTTATTTTAATTTATACTTTACAGCAATTATTTACATGTATATTTGCATTCAAGTTTAATAAAAAAATATCCATAGATTCTTATTTTGAAAATATTTATACAAATTATGCTGTTAGTTGCTAAAATAAGTTAATTTTTAGATTTTGATAAATTAAACCAAGTTATTAAAATTTGTTCCATTTACACTAGATTAAAAATGGAGGGGGGGGGGGGGTGTTGAAATATCTGGCAGTTATCATTTTCAAAAATAATGTATTAAAACACATGGCACTAGCTCTATTACCTTTTAGAGCTCCTTTTTTATACGCTTTAGATGATTAAGTAAAGTACACTTTAAAGCAAAAATACACACATTAATTTTATTTATACTACTAGCATAGTATGTTACAGATAACAAAAGGAAAATTTTCTTTTTAACGTGAAAATCACAAAATTCTAGTTTGTTTTGTTTTGTTTTTCTTTATTTTTGTATCACTACAGATAGCTCAAAACATAATTAAGTCGGAGAGATGGCTTAGAATAGCTAAACCTTTTCCTTATCAGCAAAAAAATAAAATAAAATAAAATAAATAAATATAATAAGGGCAGTGGGTAACATTCTTATTTTTCCATATGTATTTTTCAAGAAATTGTTTAATCCTACATGCTATATGTATCATAACCAGGGCTGCGGAGTCGGTGGAAAAAATGGACAATTCCGACTCCGAGAATTTTAACAGATCCAACTCCGACTCCGACTCTTTCGCTCAAAAATGTACCTGACTCCGACTTCGATAACACAGCTCTGCTTGTAAAATGGACGACTCCGACTCCAGGAATTTTAACAAATCCGATTCCAACTCTTTCGCTCAAAAATGGGCTTGACTCCGACTCCGCAGCCCTGATAACAGACACCTTATTATCACTGCCATAATTAAATACATTCCATATTGTAATATTGTATAGTGTGCATTGTTATCAAAGAATGTTATAAAACTTAATTTCAGAGAGATGAAATTAATCCTTCACGTCTAGTAAACTATAGGTATTTTTTAAAATGAAAAATAATCATTGGGTACATTCCACGAGCTTATTAAGCAAGAGCTTATTCCATTTCTGACACTAAAAGAACCCCCCCCCCCCCCAAAAAAAAAAAAAAAAAACTAAAAAACTTAATGACTTACAATTTTGAAAAATTAAAGTATTCAGTACTTTAGAAAATGAAATGAAATCTTTCTATGTAAAAAAAAAATAAGATTAAATTAAAACTACGGTTCATGTTATTTCCTGAAATATATATTTTTTTCATACTATAGAAAAAAATAAAAGCTGTATTAAATTTTAAAAAGCTTTGCTTTAAGGGGGAAAAATCATCCTGGAAAGGGATTACTTTTTCCCACCAGCAAAAAAAATATATTCTTCCGTTCTTTTTGATGTCACGGTGCATGCAATCTGTGCGGATGCAGAAAGGTTTGTGTAAGAAGAAAAAGTAAAAGTACAACATCTTTTAGAGTTTCACGAGGAAAATATCACTTACTTAGTAACCTTCTAAGGTGGTGTGAAATGGGATTTGTTTTTAGGAATTACCTGTTTCCCTGTAGCAGAAAACGCGAGACGGGAGACGTACAGTAACCACATAAATGAAAAATAAAACAAGTAGGAAATTGTACGTCAAAAGTGGCAAATGAGGTACGTTCGTACTAAAGCTAGTTTTATAAATATTCAGATCTTGGTGCAATAGCTGTTGCACTCTTATGCAAAAATGCATTAATACAAAATTTATTACGATTATATATATTAAATTCAGTAATACGGAAGTAATATGACTCCATCTTATAATAAGATGTAATCACCATGGCAATCTAGAACCATTACATATCATGGAATATCATTGAATTAATTACGTATGATAGGATTTACTAGAATGAAGAAAGCTTTTATTAATATCTTTTTAAGTTTTGATTCGATTTTCATAAAATTTGAAATGACTCGATAAAATTCTGCAACGATTATATATATTAAATTTCAAACCATTCGGTTGGGTAGTTTTTGTGCTGTTATATGCGGACAGACGACGACTATGGGTACTACGTATTTATATAATTACGAACACACCTAAAAAGCACACTAGCTCAAGCTATTTTGAGTGTCTTTTCTGGTAGATGAAAAAGAAAATCGTAATATCGATATAAAATTGTCTACTATTAGCTGATATCATGAATTAAGCTTTAAGATCATCTACATATTAAAATTTAAACTAACTTTTAAATTTTAAATGGCAACATATAGTTTTCTGAAAATATTTTAAATCTACGTTGAAATTTATAAGCTTACACCCAATTTTAAGTCATTTAGGCGAAAAGTTTTGGAATTACAATTGTGAGAAATTTAGACCCTGTATATAATGTTAAATTACTTGCATAGTTCCTTCAAAAGTTTCTGAAATTACAATCTTATTAAGCTGATTTTTTTCCATGAAAATATTGAAAAAAAAACAAGCATAAATATCTTATTTATGTAATTCCCATGATTTTGTGATATGAAATATGAATTATTACCTTAGTTTTTTTATTGCATTCGACTATAAATGTTTTCTATATGCGTAAAGAAATTTTATATTTTTCCTCCAAGTGGTTGTTTTTTTTAGTTATTTTTCAAAATGTATCAATATAAGAGCTTGGGATGTCACGTGTGAGATATATTTGATTGTCGTATATTCCCACCTGGGTACCGGACTTTAATTTGAAGATAATTTCTCAGGTTACCTCTTTATGAAATTGTCTGTAACTCTGAAACTAGTCGTAGAAATACCGTGTAAATTTGTATTTAGGCAAATTGAAAGGTGTATATAACCGTAATTTCTGACGTATAATCTGCGGATTAAACGAACACGTTTAGAGCAAAAATTTTTTTTCAATAATTGAAAGTCAAATATGTATCGCGTTTCGAGTAAGTTACATTTTATTAAATTTTATTACATTTTATACAATTTCTGTGCCTAAACATGTTTGCTTCACCCACGTATTATACTCCGTAATTTACGGTACTTTCTATTTTGTCAAATTTGAGAGTTACTATTAAAAAACGCAAGTTTTCAATTTATTTTGATATGTATATAGTCCCTGAGATTTTTTTTTTTTAATATCAAATAATAATCGGTCAAATAAGAGTTTTACTTGCGCACAAAGGATTCTGCACAACAAAGACCTTGTACAAAGATTAAACTTGGCATTGTGCGAATCACGCTTCCATAGGAGGTCGGAAAGCTGCAACGCATCCTTTGTCGTGCCGCTGTTTTCTAGGTAGATTTTTAAGTAATATATCGGCTAATTTACAAAAATTGTTTTAGAAAACCATTATCAACAATCCTTGGATGATTCCGCGTCAATAGGTACCTCGACGCGGTGCGACGATAACTAACCCCACTGAGCGCATAGTAAAGTTTGTGTGTAACGAAAAAATGAGATTTTCTCAAAAGCTATGTGACCTAGGATTATCTCTATAGTTTCCCTGCAAGGTTTAAATAAACTTCTACTACCCCTAATTTTTCCATAATTTTAGTTTCAATAGATTTGGAAATAGTTGGATAGGGGTAGGACATATTTTTGCAGTACATTTTCGACAATATCTCTGAAACTATAATATCTAAAATTAAAAGAAATATATTTTTGAGTTCGGTGTTACGAGATCTTTCGAAAATACCCTACAAGATATACAAAAATAAATAAATAAAATAAAAAACTTAAATAGCCCCCTAAATTTTTTCTAAAAATATTTGTGAATACAGTAAACTCCCGGTTATCCGAAAAGCATGGGGCCAAAGCATTTTCGGTTAACCGGGTTCCATAGGAATTTTCGGATAGCCGGCATTCCATAGGAATTTTCGAATAACCGGGAGGCTTATGGGGAAAATTTGTTTGATGAAAAGCTGAAATCGTAATTTAGAACATCGTTGTAATAAAAATGTTATGGTACCGTATTCAAAGCACCCTGAATGACGAATTTTTCAACGAATTTGTCCCAGAGGTAATTATTATTATTATTATTATTATTTTAAATGAAACTTCCTCAGAAGGCTGTTCTTTTGTTGGATAATGCACCATCGCAACCATCTGAAAGCGACGTTTTAAAGGATGGGATTAGAGCTATTTTCTTGCCTCCGAATGTGACTTCTCTGATTCAACCAATAGATCAAGGAGTTATTGAGAACATTACGAGACATCACAGAAAAAGGCTGATACGATTTTTGATTGAAGGACTGGCTGATGGAGCACAAGTTGTTCAAAATTTGAAACTTGTAGATATGAAAAAAGTTGGCTACTGGGTAGCTTCTTCGTGGGATGAAATTCAAGGCAAAACGTTAGTGAAATCTTAGCGTAAGTTATGGCCTGCAGAAACTGATGTCATTGGAATTGTGGACAGAAATGAGGACGATACTAACACCGAAGTGTTTTTGGACATGTTCAAGCAGCTTCCCGGAAAAAAAATATCAGAAGTTGAAATTGACACCTGCCTTGGTCCAGCCACTGATGAGCAAGATTTGACAGATGCGGAAATAGTTGTTGCAGTGAATCGAGGAGATTCTGACACTGAAGAAGAACAGCCTGAAGAGATTGATAATGCCAGGATTACACACAGTGAAGCTACTAAGATCGTAGATGCGTCACTTCGATATATTGAAGTATAAGAAGATGCAGCAGCATGAGATGTGTTGTTATTTAAAAGATGGCGTGATAAAGCAGCATTGAAACGACGCAAAGTTGAAAAACAAAAGAAAATCCCAATATATTTTGTAAAAAAAAATGAAGTGTCGTACGTGTCTGTCTAATAAAGTGTCCGAAATTACGCAATGGACCAAACAAGTAAGTTCACTCTGTTTATTTATTTCATAAAGAACATGCTTTTTTAACACTATTTCTACCAGTGTCCAATAACACCTTTCAAAATTTTGATTTTTACTTATTTTGCTTCTAATTTTTAACGCTAATAAGTATTAAAACAACTCTTAAATGTAATTAAAATAATAAAACTTTGTAAAAAATCACCATAAAATTAAAACAAAACACAGGACGCGTTTCGAGCTAAAAACATAACAGCTCGTCATCAGCTAAGCATACACGTGTCCGTAAACGAACAAGTTCAAAAATGAACTGAAGATAAAGAATGTTGCGAAGAATGCGACAGATGGCGCTACCTGATAGAGGGATATGCAAAAGGGAAATGTGTTGAAAAAAGATAGAAGAGAAAATGAGATAGAAGATAGAAGAAAGATAGAAGATAGATAAGATAGATAAAAAAAGATAGAAGAGAACATTTTCTCTTCTATCTTTTTTCAACACATTTCCCTTTTGCATATCCCTCTATCAGGTAGCGCCATCTGTCGCATTCTTCGCAACATTCTGTATCTTCAGTTCATTTTTGAACTTGTTCGTTTACGGACACGTGTATGCTTAGTTGATGACGAGCTGTTATGTTTTTAGCTCGAAACGCGTCCTGTGTTTTGTTTTAATTTTATGGTGATTTTTTACAAAGTTTTATTATTTTAATTGCTTCTTATCGCCAGTTTTCGGTGCTGTTTCGCAACTCTTAAATGTATTAAAAAGGATCCGGAAATATTTTGATCTAAGACTTACAAATAAAATAGTAATCATAAACCAAAATATGTTGAAAGGTGTCATTTGACATCGGTAAAAATAGTGTTGTCAATAAAATTTTTCACATTTAAAAAGGACTTTAAGGAATTTTAAGGTCTTTCGGTTAAGCCGATTTTCGGATAACTGGGGTTCTACCTTACTTAATAGTCTATAATATGTGGGTCAATAGCCTTTATAGTAACTCTGGAAAGTTTAAACGTGCAACGTTGCATAGTTTTCGAGAAAAACGGCTGTGACAGACGGATAGACAGACACACGAGTGATTATATAATGGTTCCGTTTTTACTTTTTAAGTACGGAATCCTAAAAATAGACGTTATTCACCATCGATTATCACATTTATTTTTCTTCTACAACAATCGACTTACAAAAAAGAGTGAGGCGCGCTTTTTTTTTTTTTATTAGTTTCAGAATAAAATTTAATAATTCACCTATCTATTACTTTAACAATAAAAATATTTCACATACACTGATATGAGTATTTCATGTAATCACATATAAATATTTCATGTTCTTATATATAAATATTTCATATACAATAATAATAAGGTATCTGTACCAAATAAGGTCACGTTAAGGTTTCATATCATAATAAACTGTGCTATATCAGAATTAAAATTTTAAATGTTGTTGTATGTAATATTTATATATATTTTTTACAGTATTAAATTATTCATACTTTTGTCGCTGTTTAATTGTGGCCAGGAGAGTTCAAAATAAAAGACACAAAATGTTTTATTAGGAGTACTAATGTGTTTTAAGCAAGGCAATAAATTTCCAAATATATAATTTAACTTTAATTAATACATATTTTTAAGGTATATTACACCAAAACAGTTTAAAATAAAGAGTTATCCCTGTAAAATGATATTCTGTGGCTGCTCTATTTCTGTGTATGTCGTTTCGATCAGCCAAAACTGCTTCTTTCCATTTGTCCTTCCCCCTATTGAGTTCGCTTTACCACCGCTTTGATAATTTCCACAATTTTCGACAAATATTTACAAAAAAAATATTTAATAAGATTTGGTAATGATAATATTCGATGAAAATGAAGTATCCCTAAAAAGACTTTATACTGCCTGGCCTTGTTAGGGAATTTCAAAGATTGCGAAATTCAATCACTCAATTTAAGCTGATTTAATACGAAAGTTTACTTACTATTTATAACAACGACGTGATGAAAGATTTAACGGTCCGAAAATGATGATGAAGTCGGTATCGGGTGTAATTGAAACCAGGGCTGCGGAGTCGGAGTCTCACCCATTTTTGAACAAAAGAGTCGGAGTCGCTAAAAAACAAGCCGGCTCCGACTCCAGATTTTTTTGTTAGACATTTTAAAGAAAAATTAAACTAATTATATGTAATTTTAAATCTATAAAATGAATTATTATTGTTATTTATGGATTATATCAGGCAACTCAAGTTAAAGATGACCGATTTACAAAGTAGATACTGGGGTAGGTACAAGGTACTACCCATGTACAGAGTAGATGAAAACTGTTTTAATTCATAACTGTAGTGGGTATTTTACATTCAGTATATATGTACTTCCCCTCGTATTTTTGGGGTTTGCGGATATAACCCGAGATACAAAGGTCTGGAAGGACCCAAGGCCCGGAAAATGAAGGCAGTTTTTCAAACAGGCTGTGTAAGTAGAATTAAGACATTTATGTTAATGGGCCGGATCAGGCTGATAAAAAAATTGAGCAGGCTGACAAGCCCAATGTAACAAATTTGAAAGAATCAAACTACGCCGATAAAATAAGAGCAATTTACAATAGACAATATGCATGATTGGAGTGAGAATAAATATTAAAGCACGGCAGAACGTTTTAGGGAGCGGGCCTTAAAATTCATGCAGATCTTTTACCAGAGGTAATGAGAAAATTATAAATCTGTGCTATTTTTGGAGGCAGAAGAACTAAGAACCAGCTATAGCATTGTAATAGAAGCCTTTTTCCGCTCCCCCCCCCCCTCAAATTTTTCCAGTCTGTATGACAAAAAGTAAAAATTCTAAAATACCCTTCCTTTATTTTTTTTTTTATTTTTGTGCATAAGAGTCAAAATAAGATGAAATTGTAATTTTTTTTTTTCTGAATTAGCGGTACCCAAAATAATAGTAAAATTTCGTTATCTTTCACCTTTTGAATTTCGGATTTTTCAGGTCTGTAGAACACGAAATAAAGCCAAAATGGTAAACTTAATTTAAAAAATGCATTTTTTTCATTATTTCATTAGAATCCACAGGATTCGAATTATTTCCAAAATAATAAAATTTTCATCTTTATTTTTCCTCCTTTCCATATAAGCTTTTCGAGTCTGAAGGAGCAAAATAACAACTAAATTGTAACGATTTCATTTTTTCTTCTGAGTCCGCAGATCCAAAGTAGTAAAATTTCCAGTTCGTGTTCTTTAGACTACGATAGTTGGATTTTTCGGGCTTGCGGGCGCGAAGTAGTAAAATTAATAAAGCGGAAAATATATTTTTTCTGTTTTATTTTTGAAGCCCTACAAAGATAACCAGTGCCAAAATAGTGAGATTTTAGTTTTATTTTTCTTATATTCCATCATTATTTTAACCAACAAGCAACACTAGTTTCCCAGCCCGAGTACTAGTGTTGCCAGCCAGGAGTCGAAATAGGAGTCCGAGTCGGAGTCGTTCAAATATCCCGGAGTCGGAGTCTGCCATTTTTTCCCACCGACTCCGCAGCCCTGGTTGAAACTATCCACAGATGTCAAGGACATATAATCTGTCATGTATGTGGTGCCCGAGTTCATTTGTCAGCCCCGAGATCATTCCCAGAAGATATAGGCGGATAGCCTTTAAAGAGTATGGCCTTATTTGGTAGAAGTACCTTACAAATATTTAAACATTTAGAAGTATTAATATGAACTGCATCAGTGATAGTTACTGTGGCTGTTCCAGTTAAAAATATTTTCTGTTTCTCAGGCGGTTTGAATTTTGTTGCTTGCAGAGGGGTAGTTTCAAAATGGAATTTGACGTATTAATGATCTGAATTAATTTTTTCATGCAGGACTTGGTGCAGTATTGACAAAGTGTAAACGCCACAATACTGTGTCATTTTTTCATAACAATATTTAATGAAGGACCCAGTATTTAGCCAAGATATAGCCAAAATATTATCCTCTAATATGGTTTTCTATTAGGTTTGTGATCGTGTCGTTTCGGAATCCTACACCGAGGCATAGCTACCCACTATTGTGGATTTTTGATACCACTATATTTTAATGTTAAAATATGCTTTTGTAACCTTAGGTTTTCTGCGATTAAATAATTTTACTTTTGAAAAGTACTGGGAACAAAAATCCGTAATAGTTGGCAGTAATGTCGACGTAACTCGAGATCAAGCATTTCCTACTCCTGAAAAGATAATAAGCTGATCACAAAACTGAGTAGCCCACCTAGAATTTAGCGTAGAACAAAATAAACAATCTATCTTTCATAAATGCTACTCATTCTTGAAAAATTAGAATGTTGATTACATGAAGTCGCGTGCTAAACGAAGACAGTGGCGTGATTAGATGATGAAAATGAGGATGAGAGTTGCGGTTGAACCCACATCCAGTAACATGTATAAAATGATGAAGATGATTTATCACATTATTCATTCAGGCTTACTACTAAAATTAATTGCAAGAATATTCTTATAGAAAATCTAAAAATGCATAAATAACACTGTACGACAGTGGTTTTGTCCTAGAACTAAAATTACTTAATTCTAGATCAGTTTTTGGCACTGATTCCGAATATGCTTTTCGTTTATCTCGAGGTGGTCCAGGTTTTGAGAAATTTGCATATTTAAATTTATGCAAATTTAAGCTTTTTTGTGCTATTTTATGCAAATTTTAGATACAATATATGTCACATCTAATTACGTTTTCTAGATAATGACTACTTGACTATTTGCTTCAGATAAATGTCACGATTTGCATATTCTTAACATTTATTTATCAGTTATTAAGCCAAATTTGCATATTTTTCAATGGTGTAATGTTTACATCACAATCAACTTTACAATAGTTGCCACAGAATTGACGCAGTATTTTTCTAGACTAGATTTTTATGCTGATTTCAAATCTGCAGTCTGTTTTCTTATGCCATGTCTAGTTTTTGAGTAAGATGAATTTCTACTTTTGCACGGCATTAACACAGGTTTGATATAATATGCTTTTTAGGAGTGTGTAATTCATTGTCAAGAAGATGAACAGGGTCAAATTCATATCAAAGACACAAACAAAAATTTTTATAATAAAAAAAAAATTAAGTAGTAGCATCTATTCTAACTAGTTGAAGTTTATCATACAAAGTATCATAAAAAGCTATTTCTGGCTTTTTTTACCAAAAACTAAAATTTCACTCTTTTCAAAAACTAGACGTCATAGAAGAAAACAGATACAAGATTTGAAATCAGCTCAAAAAACTGGCTTAGAAACATATTAGCGTACTCTGTGCGGCAGAAATATTTGAACGTCAAGAAACATTATTACAAAAACATGAAAAATATGCAAATTAGGTACAATATTTCACAGTCACATGTCAGTATAATCTCAGAAACAACGTTTTTGTGAAGTAAATTAGGTAGTAATCATAACATAAAACAAAAAACCCTGTTTGATATTGCTTTATACCTTAAATTTGCAAATATTTGTATAAAATTTACTAAATTTGCATAAATTGAAATGTGCAAATATCTCTCAAACTTGACGTGCTGGAGTAAATCTAAAACTAGATTCGGAATCAGCACAAAAAAACCGCATAAAAAACAACTAATTTCTGTTTTAGGACAGAGCAAAAGTTCAAATTTATTGACCAGTGTAATGTGACTTTATTTTGTTGCGCTATTTTTGGAGATTGAATGTCACGTCTAATTAAACAAAAATAGTAAAATAATAATAATTCCAGTTAAGTTTTCATAAAAACAGCTGCATTTTTATACTAAGAAATTTGTGTGTGTGTGGAGAGGAGGGAGGTCTAAGGGAGTTCCAATCAGAACAAATACTGTTAAATAACCGCTTTTATAATATCCACGAAGAAATTATAGCTATTAGAAATGATAAACGACTGAGAATAGGATTTTACTTGTTACAGAATAGAATTAATAAATATATCATAAATAAATCAAAAATTTATTACATAACAATGCTTTATAAAAATTCATTTTTGTAAGGCAAAATCAATCTTACATGGAGAAAATCGAGAGAATTTAAGATAAATACATAGGTACGAGCAAGTTCAATAAAATAGTCTGTTCATGACGTAAAAAGTTAAAGAATGTTTGCTTTTTCTTTTTATTCAAGAAAGATAATTTAGTAAAATAAATGGCAGGCTCTTGTAAATGTTTTAACTCAAAGGGTTATAATATCATATTTCACTAACATGTCTAGCTAGAATCATCATCATTCAGTCTGAATATCCCTTTTTAATGAAGTTTTTTATATAATGATAAATGTAAAAGATGACAAAATCTTTAGCATAAAAAAAAAAGTTCCTGTCACTATTTCCACTTTTGTTATAGTGAAGTTTCACAGACAATTGTCGCAGTTCATCATGTATATCAGTCTACACAAAGTATTCTAATAAATACTATGTCTAAAAATTATACGCAACAGCTTTAAACTACTTTTTCTCAACATCAGTGAGTAGTGCCACTAAGCCAAGCTGACCGCGATGAGATCAGGATATATTCATTATTGTAATGTCCTTGTCCTTAGTCAGACCCAATTATTCATCAGACGCGTATATAGAAATTCAGGTGTTATTTTATATGTTTACTCCATACTTTTATGTTACGATTCATAAGCATTTTTGAATATATTAATTGCCAATCTATTATTCAGTTTCCAGTTGAATAAAAAGTTATATATGTATATTTATTTATTCTTTCTAACTATACCATGTGTGCTGAAAGGAAAAAAATAAGGAAACTAATGAAATAGTCTAACCTTCTACTAATGTTAATCTTTCATGAAAAAACCCTCTGAATTTCTTTCACTCGCATCTTAGTTCTTGAAAAGAAGTCATTTTCTTCATCCAAGTAAGTAATTTTTACCTCATTCAGATCCATTTATTTCGCTGAATAATAATTCATTTGTCTTGTGTACGATTTTCTTCCAAATGATTTGGAAATTCAATTTTGATTAATTTAATATTTGGTTATGCATCATTTGTTACACAAAGTTTCTCAAAGGGAGTAAAATTAGTTCTTAATATATTTCTTAAAGCTCTTTCGTTTCAGGCAGTTTTATCATAAACAATAATTTTATTGATCAAATGAATATTCTTATTACGCTACTTATTATATTTAAAAGTAGAATAAAAATAAAATGTACTGTTGCATTTCATTTTGTACTGCGTTATTATTACCGTCAAACTTTGTTGTGCATTATATTTCGTCAGATTGAAATCTTCAAAATCCACGATGCATTTTATATTAAAAAGTCGGTTTATTTTTTAAGCGACTGTTTCTGTAAAATACGAGTTCAGAACTTGAACAAACCGTGCGGAGTTTAATATATATTTGCGTGTGTGTGTGTGTATGGTTGTAGAAAAATAGAGAAATTAAGAGTAAAAAAGTATTTTTTTTTTTTTAATTTGAAAGCGGATGATTTAAAAAGGGATTAAATGAATGGTGTGTTTGCTGCGCAGCTTGTCAAATTTACACATCTGTTTTCAAAAATGGCAAATCATTTTTCCAAACATGTCATTACAGGTTGCCATTGCGCTAATGAGCAAAGTGAAATTGGAATATATTATGTTTGAAATGCAACCTTTCATAAATACCACTTATCTCAAGTGAACAGAAAAATCTACTTTTTAAGGTAAAATAAAGATTTAAGGTAAAATTATGCAGATTATTCCTTTTGGAGATGTTTTAAAAAATATTTAGAAAGTAGCTTAAGGCTGTTCTCAAGTTCACTGCTCAACAAGCGCGAAACTTTTTGACACAATGACGTACACATTTATAAACGTAAAGGTATAAAACTGGCAGACTTGACAATGGAAGCAATTTGGAATCGGAATGGTTTTTCCATTTTTTGATAAATAAATTACCTATCGAGTTATAATCGTGTTTAATCACATGACAACGCTGCGTTTTTCTCCCTTCGCAGACTGTTTTTTCTGCTTTCGTCGGGAAATTCGGTTCAAAATGCCAACTTTGACAGTATTTTCTGAAAGATCTATTGTGTTTACATAAAAAACGGAAAACGTCTAGCGATTACATAGTTTCTGAATAACAACATCTGCCAGTTTCTTGCGTTTCCAAACAAAAATGAATTAAAAACTTATGTCATAAAGTTGCCCCTTTGGATTTGAGCCTTAAAGATTTTTACATGAAATTTTAGAATTTCGTGAATTCGAATTGGATTTTGTAGAACTTTCTAGCATTATTTTGTGAAAGTTAGACAACAAATCAATCAGTGATATTGGAGCATGAAAATGCGTTCATGCAGCACTGGTTCAGAGGAGAGAGATAGTTAAGTTTTAAATAAAATAGTGTCGCAGCATCGGAAAATCTGTGTTCGTATGGATATGAAACATTAATTTTATTTTGTTTGTTTTAATTTTCAATCTTATTCTTATTTAACAATTTTAAGAACTTTTCTGATCAGATTTCCTGCTCAAGGTTCACATGCCTCAGTGAATTCAGGGGATTTGATTTTTGATATCAGATTTTTCGTAAAATAATAGTTGCCACATTTAAATACAGAATTTTCTCATTAAATAAAGCAAATATTTCTTTTAATAAAAATGAAATCCCCCGAGACGCACGAACCCTGGAGCTTCTATAACATACGCATCACTTCTTCAGACCCTCTGTCTGTCCAATTTTTGCTCAAAATTCTTCGTATCGAAATCGCTTATAACCAGTGGTGTAGTCGTAAAAAAAACAGAGGGTATACGTTCTAAGCAGAGGGTATACGCTCAAAGCAGAGGGTATACCCTAGTGTATATATACTTTAAATTTCTTGAGAAACAGTGGGTATACAGTGTTCCTTAAAAAAAATCCAGAGGGTAACGGCGTATACCCCCGTATACCCTTCACTACACCCCTGCTTATAACTCAATAGGTAATTGATTGATCAAAAAATGAAAAAAAAAACAGTTCAATTCCAAATCGCTTCCATGGCCAGGCTTTCCAATTTTATAGCTTTCCGTTAAAAAATGAATTTGTAAATGTGTCAAAACGTTTTGTGCTTGTTGAGCAGAGCAGTTAAGAACATCCTTCATTAAGGGTGTTCTCAAATCCAGAAAATCCCTGCCGGCCCGGCCTACAGGCGGAGGTAGATTTCGAAGTTAAGTATACTAATTTCACAAACAAAAACCAAATCATGATTAGAGATAAACCCACTTTAAACATTTTATCTGGCCGCTTTTGACGAGATTTTATTTCATTTTTATATAATAACTGGTTTTTACCAGAATCATGTTAGGGCGGTATTCAAAAAAATACATTTCCATGCTCAACAACTCGAAATTTTCTGGCATAACTCCAGATTCATTTTTAATAGGAAAAACATGAAACTTGTTGACGTGATTTTTAAAGAGATTTATAAGCGACCTGTGTTTTTAATTTTCGTTCAATTAATTAAAACTTGATACATAAACAATTATTTTCTCAGTAAGACACTATTTTTCGTTTCTAACACAATCGCTTCGGGAAATTCCGTTCAAAATGTCCACTTTGACATCATTTTTTGAAATATATTCTGCCTCTGTCAAAAAATCGATCATTACGATACATTATATAATTTCTGAATAAGCGAATCTACCAATTGGATGCGTTTGAGAGCAAAAATGAATTTAAAAATGAGTCAGAAAATAAGCAGTTTGGATTTGAATACTCCCTTAATACGATGATTTTTCCAACACAATCCGCTTCGGGAAATTCGGTTCAAAAGGACCACTTTGACAGCATGTTTTAAAATATATTCTGCCTCTATCAAAAAATTGACCATTACGGTACATTATATAGTTTCTGAGTAAGAAAAGGTACCAATTGGAAGCCTTTGAGAGTAAAAATGAATTGTAAAATGAGTCAGAAAATAAGCAGTTTGGATTTGAATACACCCTTACTAAGATGATTTTTTTCTTCAACCGCTATGTATTTATAATTTGTTTTTGCTGTAAGAATTGGTCCTATCCAAAACTCGTCTATATAGATGTTGTAGACAATATTAAGAAGATATATGATAAATTCATGGGGATTTTATATCTTGTGAATTGACGGAGTTATGAAAATTTTTCTTCTTCAACCCCCCTTTTTTGTTTTCGTTTTTAATTTTTTTTTTGCGGTACGAATTGGTCCTATCAAAAACTTGTGAATATAAAAGTTATAGATAATGTTAAGGAGATTCAGGATAAAATTAATTGGATTTGACATCTTGAGAATTGACGAAGTTATGAATTTTTTTCTCCCAAAAACCCTATTTTTTGCGCCCCTTGAGCCCATTTTTAACTTTATCAAAAATCTGTGATACATAAATTTTTGGCCCTATTTTTAGAAGTAATAAAAACTTTAAACTGATTCGATATGTACAAAATTTAAGAAGTTATGGGGTTTTTTCGGTTTTCACAAAACCCCTCCCTATTTCCATCCCGTTGGTCCGATTTTGCCCATTCACGAACTCGACCGAGATTTTATGCCCTTTGATTTTATGTATCAGTTTGGAAGAGATTGGTGCAGAATTGTGAAAGTTATCGTGTCCAGAAGAAAGTGATATATATAGATACATAGATAGATAGATAGATAGATAGATAGATAGATAAAGTTTTTTTTACTGAGGGTGATTTTGGGCTCTAGGGGTCATGATCGGTGTAGATCTGCAAAAATTTTTCAGAAATTCCAACATAGGAACGGCGCCAATAGGTAGTATTTCATACGAAATCTACCTAAAAGGGCAACTTTCTGACTAAGTTTTAATTTATTTTTGTTCGAAAATACGTGAAACTAACTGGTGTTGTTGTTCAGAAACTATGTAATTGAGCTGTTTTTCCATTTTTTTGCAAACGCAATAGATCTTTCAGAAAATAGTGTCAAAGTGGGTGTTTTAAACCGAATTTCCGCGCGAAGGGAGAAAGAGCACTCAAGAGCGAGCGAAAAACGTGTTTGTCACGTGATCGAAATTTCTTATAACTCAATAGGTAATTGATTGATCAAAAAATGGAAAAAACATTTCAATTCCAAATCGCTTCCATGGCCAGACTTTCCAATTCTATAGCTTTCCGTTAAAAAATGAATTTGTAAATGTGTCAAAACGTTTTGCGCTTGTTGAGCGCCAACGTTTGAAAAATATTGGGTGGGCTCAAAAAAGTTTGAGTAAAATAGCACATAATTTTTTTTTTCCCAGTGCGTGTGTGTTGAGAGAGGAGAGGAGGGGGGGGGGGAGCGAATGACTAAAGATGATAATGATTCGAGAAGTCAAATTATGTTTTTTCTAAGTTAAATATAAAATCATTATAATGTAGTAAATAATTTGTTTAATTATATTTTGAAATGTTCTTCCTTATAAATACTACATTAATATTTATTATAAATAACATAAAAATTGCTAACTATTGAAAATGCAAAAAAAAAATAAATATGAAGAAAAACTAAATATCATTTTAGTCATCTTCATCGATTCATCAAGACATTAAAACTAATGGCAAAATATGCAGGAAATATGTTTTTGAGAGAAATTTATTTCTACATCCGCTGAAGGGGCTTTCATTGTTCCTGTAAGTCTAATTGATGTCCTAGCTATTTTTCAAACAAAATTATTTTGATAACTTGAATAAAATCAATTTTTTTTTCAGCAATTAAATAAATAACTATCGAAATAAATCAATGGAAATTGGATGGTCGGAGAGATCAGATTATTCCTCGCCCCACACGGGCGCATATAAGTTGGTGCCACTGCTAACTAAAATGTTTTGCCCTTTGTACTTGTAAAAAGAAAACGTGAAAAAAAAATTGAGAAACAAATAACTTGGTTAAATTGAAGTGCCACTTGCAACGCCATCTATTGAGTAAAATTCGAAGGTTGTGTAAATTTTATAAGTCAATAAAAATGTATTTCATTTAAATCTGTTGTAATAATGCTTCGAAATATCAATATCAGTGCAGTTAATGTAACTGCAAAATATTTCAAACTGTAAAACAGATTTAGACCATTTAATGTTAAGCTAAAACCGTTTAAGTATAATTAAAAGCATAAAAAGATTCGCTTTTAAAAGGGAATTCAGGATAAAATCCTTTATAATTTCTAATTTCTAACATTATCTTGAATTGAAGAGCTAGGTAAAATAATTAAATTTACAATAATATAAAAAAAGAAAAGCTGTTACGCTTTTATTTGTGAGAAAAAAAAATATTTAAAAATCTGATAAGAGGAAATTTCTTTTCGCATAAAATATGTTTATAGCTTAAAGTTTTTTTGTTTTTTTTTCTATTGCCATATCTTAAAAAAAGAAACAGAGAAAAAAAATTATAATTTTTTTTCAATAAATTCACTAGTTAATAATATAACATTATGGTATTCTTTTGTCAAATATTTGCATGAGTAGTAACAAATTTAATCTTTTAGATTATGGATGTTTCTGAACAAGGGTCTGCTTTTTATTCATTTTTTATTCAATAATTAAAAAAAAAAAAGGATTCCTGAGTGAAATAACTATTTATAGGTAAGCATTGACGAATCCTGCTTTCAATCTGGGCATGCTCTTTCCCGCCAGTTTTTCATCGTCTTATTTAATTGTGAAAACTTCCAAGCAAACTTATTAGGGGGGAAACAGATAATAAAAATTTTAATGGTAGGAAAGTGCATGCTCAGTTTGAATATGAGGATTGGATATGAGGCATTATTCCGAAAAGTCTATGTAAATGTTCTTCAAATTTCAAATCTTTAAAAAAAAATCGGTGAGATATTCATTTAGATATTCTGTCGCACGTTAAATGAGAATATTCGTCATTAAATTTTACAAAATTAAATAATATTTTATTATTTTCAAAACCATTTTCGATATGGCTTAGGTGTCAGGATGAAACAATATTAGGGTGGTCAGTTGAATAAAATCGAATTCTTATAATTTTATTGTACGATCTTATTTGATATTAGTAGAAAGTAGCCATTATCAATAGCAATAAATGCATCTGAAAATGGAATGAAAATCATTATTCTTAACTCGTTGAATGCCACGTCAGTCACCGGTGGCTGACACTGAACTTCCCGTTTAGGCCGCGTCAGGCATCGGTGACTGACACTGATAGATTATGTAATGGGAATCTTATTTCGGAAAGACAGACAAAATAGACTTGGTATTCAACGCGTTCAATACTCTTCTCCTGATCTTATCTATAGACTTGACCATTACCTGTGGGTGGCCGACTCCAAATGTTTCGATTATGTCTTGACGTCTTGAGTTACTGTAAAAATTACGCAGTTTTAAATAAATTTTCTACAATATCATCACCGAATTCGAAAGTACTTTTCCAGATATGCGTAAGGCTTTAGGGGAAGTTGGCCTAAAATGATCCCCTTAAGGGAAAAACTTGTGTAAAATAACATAACTGTTTTAAAAAAACTTTTGACCTTTGTTAGTATGTTTTACACTATATTTTGCATTAGAAATATACTTTAATAATATTTTAAACCCAAATTGAGTAGTGAAAAAAATAGATTTTAGAAAAAGTGTCCAAAGGATCATTTTACCCGCACCCAAGGGCAAAATGATCCTTCATTTAAAAATAATTGTAAATCGTTTTTTATAGGCAAAATAAAGGATGTAAAATTAATTATGACAATACATAAATAAATAAAATAAGTTTTACAATCAAGTAGCATACATAATTTATTTTATGCAAATTTTAAAATAAAAAAGTGTCAAATAATTTTGAAAAAAGTATAAAATGGAATATTTCAAAATTATGATCCAAAAATAATTGTCAACAATAAACGCAGAAATAAGTTAAATAATACCTATTTTCTCACCATCCGAAAACTCCGTATATTTGAACACATATCGCAAAGATACACATCATCGTCATTTTCATCTATCCCTGCGCATGCATCATGCGCCCACTTACGGCACTTGTGACACTGGATCCAACCTTCACCTGCTGCAGAGGAGGAAAATAGTTCATCGCAATAAATACACTTGGTTCATCTTCTGAATCTGTTTCACTATATTCCAAATATTGTTTTTTAGGCACACTATTCTTCTTTATGGAAATACGTCTTTGCTTTGACTTCATGCTTTTTTCTTTGCTTGTTCTGGCTATTTTGTTTTCAGCTTTAGCATTTTTTAATTGAATTTTCTTAGCTGCAGCCTGTTTTGTAATCTCTTTCTGTTCTCTGTTTTTCGTTTCCAAGCTCAGTTTATTCTTATAAGGACTGTTGTTAAGATGGCACTTCCCATCGATTTTCTTTTTCTCGAAGTGCTTGATTCCGTTTTCCTTGGAAAGGGTATAATATCACGTGGACTTAAAGAGAAAGATTTGGGAAAGTCACACATTTCGAGAGCGGTTGAAGGGCTCCTATGATGGCTAGGGCCCGGTACCGTATTTTCTTCAGACGATGTAGTAGCAGCTAGCTGCAGTTCTTGAGAAATGCCTCCCTGTTCAACATTTCTTTCTTGTTCTTGACAGTAACCTGGTGTGACTGGATGTGGCTTATTTGTAACTTCTGCAGCAACAAAATCGATTTCAGAGAATACATCCGGGTTAAAAGGTACAATTCCGGTTTCCTTAAATCCATTGATGGCGTTTAATGGTACATAAGCATGCAAGTAAGCTTCACCAAAAATTTTTGCAATTTTATTTATTCCAACTCCGCCTTTTTTGTTACTGTTGGTCAGCCATTTTTTTAGCGATTTATCGTGCCAGGTGTTTAGTGCAAACATAACTCCCACATCCAAGGGTTGGAGTTTGTGAGTACAGTGGGGAGGTAAACATAATATAGTGACAAAGTAAGAACCAATCTTGGTCAATTTTATACAAATTACATGGATTGAAAGACTACCAAATAATCTAAGCTTAAGGATAATTAACATGGGGGATGCTGCATATAGAATTCCAAAAATGTGCACCTACTTAAACGGGTTTAAAAACAAACGATACTTTTTTCGATTTCGGCTATTTGGGCCGCTCAAAGGGATAATTAAGAAATGTGATGTAAATAATACTGTTTTAATTAGATGATTACATATTTAATTTTTTGTTTGGCCATAATTTGAATAAAATGTGCATCTTTCATGTGATTATCAGAGCTTCTTAAACCCCCTTAACAATGTGCATAAAATTAGAACAGATAGTTTCGATTGTATACATGATAGTAATAGGCACGATATTTAATATGTCTAGGTTAATAACCAAAATTAACTTATTAAATACAAAATATTTGCAATTTGGAAAACACTACTTATTAAAGGATTTGTGAAATCATTTAAACATTTAATAAGGGCAAAATAATCCTCTGCGGGTAAAACGATCCACATAATGGGTCATTTTGCCCGGAAACATGGCCGCCCATTTTAGGTCATATTACTGGATGACGCCGAGAAACATAACAAATTTATAAAGTGTAATTCACAGCTAACAACATACTCCATTAAGTAAACCAAGTCATATTTCTGTACATGAAAGATTATATATATAAATAAATATGAAAGTTAGTGCTTACCTTATGACAGATGTTAGGAAAACCACTTATAGGTAGCTTTCATTAAAAAAAGCTACCTATTGCAGCCGTTCGGAGGAAAGCGATTTCAAAAAATGTTGGTATATTTTCATCGATCATTACCCTCAGACCCCGAAACCAACCTCCGTTCAAAATTGATATATATATATATCTGACCTTTGTCACACTGTAACTCTCGTATTTATGAACCGATTTGGATGTAATTCGGTGTGTACATAGTACATACCAATGTCTCGACCGAGTTCGTTGGCCAGCTTCATCCGGCATTTTGTTTCAAAATGGCAGTCATTTAAAAATTTTTAAAAAATTTTAAATTTGAAATGTGGTACCAAAAAATTGAAAATGGAAAAATATTTTTTTCTTATGTGTTTGACCTTTATACAAAGATTCCGGAGCAGTTTTTGTTTCGTCTATATCTTAAAAAATGGCTGAATTATAGCATTTTGAATTTCTAGCGTGGCTGACATTTTGAAACGTCCTGAATTTTGTCACGCAATAAAAGGCGTATTTATGAACCGATTTGGATGTAACTTCGTTTATACATAGTACATACCAATGTCTCGACCGAGTTCGTTGGCCAGCTTCATCCGCCATCTTGTTTAAAAATGGTGGCCATTTAAATTTTTACGAAAAATTTAAATTTGAAATGTAGTACCAAAAAATTGAAAATTGAAAAAATATTTTTTTTCTTATGTGTTTGACCTTGATAAAAAGATTCAGGAGCAGTTTTTGTTTGGTCTATATCTTAAAAAATGGCTGAGTTATAGCATTTTGAATTTCTAGCGTGGCTGACATTTTGAAACGTCCTGATTTTTGTCACATGATAATGGGCGTATTTTAGGTAGCTTTCATTAAAAAAAGCTACCTATTGCAGCCGTTCGGAGGAAAGCGATTTCAAAAAATTTTGGTATATTTTCATCAATCATGACCCCCAGACCCCGAAACCACCCTCCGTTCAAAAGTTGATATATATATATATATATCTGATCTTTGTCACACTGTAACTCTCGTATTTATGAACCGATATGGGTGAAACTCGGTGTGTACATAGTACAAATAAATGTCTCGACCGAGTTCGTTGGCCAGCTTCATCCGCCATATTGTTTCAAAATGGCGGCCATTTAAATTCTTTAAAAAAAATTTAAATTTAAAATGTGGTACCAAAAAATGGTAAATTGAAAAATATTTTTTTCTTATGTGTTTGACCTTGATACAAAGATTCCGGAGCAGTTTTTGTTTCGCCTATATCTTAAAAAATGGCTGAGTTATAGCACTTTGAATTTCTAGCGGGGCTGACATTTTGAAACGACCTGATTTTTGTCACGCGATAACAGGCGTATTTATGAACCGATTTGGATGTATTTGGTGTATACATAATACGTACTAATTTCTCGACCGAGTTCGCAAGCCAGCTTCATCCGCCGTCTTGTTTCAAAATGGCGGTCATTTAAAAAAATTTTTAAAATTTTAAATTTAAAATGAGGTACCAAAAAATTGGAAAATGAAAAAGATTTTTTTGTATGTGTTTGACCTTAATACCAAGATTCCGGAACAGTTTTTTTTTTCTTCTATATCTAAAAAAAAAATGGCTGAGTTATAGTATTTTGAATTTCTATTGTGGCTGACATTTTGAAACAGCCTGATTTTTGTCACGCGATAACAGGCGTATTTATGAACCGATTTGGATGTAACTTGGTGTGTACATAGTACATACCAATGTCTCGACCGAGTTCGTTGGTCAGCTTCATTCGCCATCTTGTGTCAAAAGGGCTGCCATTTAAAAAAAAATTAAATTTAAAATGTAAAATGAGTTATCAAAAATTGAAAAAAGAAAAAGATTTTTATGTGTTTGACCTTGATACAAAGATTCCGGAGCAGTTTTTTTTTCGTATATATCTTAAAAAATGGTTGAATTATAGCACTTTGAATCTCTAGCATGGCTGACATTTTGGAACGATCTGATATTTGTCACGTGATAACACGCGTATTTATTAACCTATTTCGATGTAAGAAGGCATGTGGATAGTAATGTCTCGACCAAGTTCGCTGGCCAGCTTCATCAACCATCTTGTTTCAAAATGGAGGCCATTAAATTAAATAAAAAAATTATATTTAAAGTTAGGTGCAGAAAAATTAGAAATTAGAAAAGGTTTTTTTCGTAAGTATTTGTTCATGATATAAGGATTCCGGAGCATTTTTTGTTTTGTCTTTATCTTAGAAAATGGCTCAGATATGGTAGTTTGAATTTCTAATGTGGGTGACATTTTGAAAAATCTGATTTTTTGCCTGCGACAGAACTTGTGTGTATCAACCGATTCCGATGTGAGTGAGCATGTGCACAGGAATTACTAAGGTCTCGACCAAGTTCACTCGTTAGCCTCATCCACCATATTGTCTTAAAATGGCAGGAACTTCAAGATATCGCCGAATTTGGTAACCAAATATAAGTTACTTTAAATAAAAGCAGCTTTGATAAAACTGACTAATTTCGCGAAATTCTCATTCATAATGATTTAGTACTGATAAAGATTAGGATTGAATCTCCTGTAATCGGTTTCCACTAAATTGAGCTTCGTGTGTTATAATAATATAAGCTTGCTTTTTAAAAATAAGGAATATGAAAGCTACCTCTTCCTCCCGGCCCTGGCCGGAAGGACTTTTTGAACCGATTTGGATGTACCTTGGTGTGTACATAGTACATACAAATATCTCGACTGAGTTCGTTGTCCAGCTTCATCCGCCATCTTGTTTCAAAATGGCGGCCATTTAAAATATTAAAAAAAAATTTTAATTTAAAATGCGATACCAAAAAATTGGAAAATGAAAAATATTTTTTTTGTATGTGTTTGACCTTAATACAAAGATTCCGGAACAGTTTTTGTTTCGTCTATATCTAAAAAAATGGCTGAGTTATGGCATTTTGAAAATCTATTGTGGCTGACATTTTAAAACGACCTGATTTTTGTCATGCAATACCAGGCGTATTTATAAACCGATTTGGATGTAACTTGGTCTGTACATAGTACATACCAATGTCTCAACCGAGTTCGTTGGTCAGCTTCATTCGCCACCTTGTTTCAAAAGGGTTGCCATTTAAAAAAAAAAATAAATTTTAAATTTTAAATGAGGTATTAAAAAATTGGAAAATGAAAAAGATTTTTTTTATGTGTTTGGCCTTGATACAAAGATTCCGGAGCAGTTTTTGTTTCTGAAAATTTGTTCTTTTGTTTATATCTTAAAAAATGGTTGAATTATAGCACTTTGAGTTTCTAGCATGGCTAACATTTTGAAACGATCTTGTATTTGTCACGCGATAACACACGTATTCGCCTATTTCGATGTAAGAAGGCATGTGGATAGTATACATCAACATCTCGACCAAGTTCACTGGCCAGCTTCATCAGCCATCTTGTTTCAAAACGGCGGCCATTAAATTAAAAAAAAATTATATTTAAAGTGAGGTGCAAAAAAATTAGAAATTGAAAAAGGTTTCTTTCTTAAGTATTTGACCTTTATATAAGGATTCAGGAGCATTTTTTGTTTGTATTTATCTTAAAAAATGGCTCAGATATAGCAATTTCAATATCTAATGTGGGTGACATTTTGAAGAATCTGATTTTTGCCTACGACAGAACTCGTATATATCAACCGATTCCGATGTGAGTGAGCATGTGCACAACAATTACTAAGGTCTCGACCAAGTTCACTGATTAGCCTCATCCACCATGTTGTCTTAAAATGGCAGGCACTTTAAGAAATCGCCGAATTTGGCAGCCAAATATAAGTTACTTTAAATAAAAGCAGCTTGGATAAAGCTGACTAATTTCGCGAAATTCTCATTCATAATGATTTAGTATTGATAAAAATTAGTATTGAATCTCCTATATTCGGTTTCCACTAAATTGAGCTTCGTGTGTTTGAATAATCTAAGTTGGCTTTTTTAAAATAAGGAATATGAAAGCTACCTCTTCCTCCCGGCACTGGCCGGAAGGACTTTTTCAAAGATTTTTCTTCAGGAGCGTGATAATGCGATCTCTTGAATATCGCCATTGCTTCTCCTTGAGTTAGCAGATCTAGTTTATGTGTTACTCGGTAGATAGCGCGACCTGCTGGCTGAAAACATATGTGGATCGTTTTGCTCGCTAGGATCATTTTAGGCTAACTTCCCTTACGCTTCAAAAGTTATCATGTTTTGAACCCTCCATTTTTCCTTTTATTCTAAACTACATTAATTTTTTAATGAATCCTTATTTGAATGTTGAAACGTCTAAGAATCTAAGTAATCATCAAGTTTGCTATTGTCTTGCTTGCTCTGTCTTGCAAATAGTGTAACTTCAAAAATACGGCATTCAGAAATCCGGCAACTTCAAACATCTAGCATCAAAACCACCTTTTTCCATTCCTTTTTCTTTTAAACATTCAAGTTATGGTAGAAGAAAAATAGCAATTGTTTATGAATTGAAAACTTCAAAATCAAAAGTAAGATGAAAAAAAAATATATTTGACATTTTTTTCATTTGTCAGAGGATAATTATTTTCTGAACAAATTTTCTGGGAGCTGCATTGTTGCTCAGCAACGGCGTGGAGACTAGTACACAAGTTCTTTGGAGTCTGTCTTCTGACGCTGTGCTAAACAAAACTGTCGATAACGCTAGTAACAGCTCCGAAGAAGAGGATAAATAACAGGCAGAAGAAAAGGTGTCACTAGAAAAATGCATAAATTTAATTTGAGAATTAATATCTGCTTTAGAGAACAAGACTGTATTCCCGAAATACATCCGTAATAGAAATTCTTCATTTGTATAAAAAACAAGAAAAACTTTTTAAAGAACGGCCAAAAAAATTGAAGCAAACAAAATTGACATCGATGTGTCCGAAATAACGCGAGAAAAAATAATTTCACTCTTTATTAGAACTTTTTTTTTGTAACATAGAAAATACCAATTAATGTAAGTTTATTTTGATATTTAATTTTCTCTTTTTCTTACATAATTATCCTTTAATAATGCAATAAATTATGGGTAAAGACACTATTAAGAATATAGTATTACTTATGATATTCCTTCAGAAATCCGGAATTTTCAAAAATCTGGCATAGTCTCGGTCCCGTTGATGCCGAATTTTTACTTTCTTCTATCTTTACAAGAAGAAAGTATTGGATTCATGAAAATTTTCGAATTCCGGTTTTCGACGGATTTACACGTTTTAGGGGTCAGAGATTCCAAAAAACATGTTTTTACAAAATGTCTGTCTGTGACTCTGTCTGTCTGTCTGTGTGTATGTGACACAAATTTTGTGGGCACTCTATCTCAAGAACTAATGCACGGAATTTAATAAAAATTTATATTCAGTGAGTCCCTAATACAAATTGATGCTGATTAGTTTTTGGTGTAAATCGCTCAACAGGTGGCGCTGCTATGCTGCATTTTTCAAGATTTTTGCAATATCTCTATCTCACGAACTAATGAACGGATTTTGATCAAACTTCAGATTTAGTTAGTCCTTGATATGAATTGAAGCATATTACGTTTTGGTGTAAATCGCCCAACAGGTGGCGCTGTTATGATGAATTTTGCAGGATTTACACGATTTCCCTAATAGCTCTATCTTAAGAACTAACGCACGGATTTTCATCAAACTTCAGATTCCGTTAGTCCTTGATATGACTTGCTACTGATTATGTGTTGGTGTAAATCGCCCAACAGGTGGCGCTTCTGTGCTGCCTTTTTCACGATTGCCTCAATAGCTCTATCTATAGAATTAATGGACGAATTTTCATCTAACTTCAGATTTAGTTGTATGTTGACATAAGTTGTAGTTAATTAGGTTTTGGTGTTAATCATCCAATAGGTGGCACTGCTATGCAGGAATTTTCACGATTTTCGCTATATCTCTGTCTCAAAAACAAATGCACAGATTTTCTCCAAACTTCAGATTCAGTCAGACGTTGACATAAATTGTTGCTGATTAGGATTTGGTATAAATCACCCAATAGATGGCGCTGCTATGCAGCATTTTGCTGGATTTAGACGATTTTAGCGATAATCATATCTCAAGAATTCGCACAGAATTTCATATCTTTTGAATCTTCATGAGATGCATAGATTGCCATTTAATTTTGGCAGTGTGATAGCGAATTTTGAAGTATTAACATGTATGAGATAGAAGAAAGTTTTGGGATTGGTACATCCGACTAGTTTAAGTTATATTGTACATAGTCATTTTAAAATATACTGTAAAATTATCCCATAAATATCCTTTAAAAGAATCCTAATTGTATGTTTAGAAAAACCTGAATTTTTTGTAAAAATTGTTTCGGGACTTATTTAATTGATTTTTCCAGGAGCCGGGCTCTGGCCGAAATTTTAAATTTTTCATAGGGCCGGGCCAAGATGCTTTTGTTCGGGCCGGGCCCGGTCCTGGAAATTCCGGCCCGTGCAGACCTCTATAGAGGTCTTTTTTTATATACTCTTTTTTTTACATACAACTTGGGCCACACGTATAATTAATTATGTATATTTAATAAACACGTAAAATTAATTAATAATGATGTATTATGTATGTATTAATTACTTAAAAGTTATTTTGGACATTTTCGTTTTCGTTTTCGTCCGAAAATAAGAATATAACCGAAATTTGGTTTCGGTTTCGGTCGATCCTTAGTTGGAATGTAACTTTTCCATTTACAATGTGACGGACATACTTGATTTGCTTCACGACTTGTTTGTCTTGCAGATTTTTTGGATGTTTCACGATAACTTTCCAGTACTCTTTATTGGGTGGTGAAGCTTGTCGATATTATAGTAAACTCTGTCTAAGGCGGAATCGGTCGGGACTGAGAAAATTTTTCGGGGTAGACAATATTCCTGCTTATGCAAAAGAGCTCCCCCCCCCCCCCCAAAAAAAAAAAAGCTCAAATCTTAATTTTTTTTAAGTTCGTACCTTTTAGTACTGTTCCTTAAAATGAAATTTTTAATGAAATTGGATTGTTATTAAATTTACTGTTTTTAATAATTTCGAAGGACATTATTTGAACACAAAAATAAATATTACCAATACAAAATTGCTAAAATTCTGAAATTTAATAAAAATCATTTACTTTAACCAATAAAATTACATACTTCATATTTCACATAGTAGTTCAAAGAATCAAAAAATAATCTTTTATCGATGCTTGTTTTTTTCTTTCGGCTTACCATGCATTCTGCACTAACGCGTAAGTGTATTATTCTCACTATTATTTTTTTTTTCGTTTCTCTGAACAAGAAAAATAATTTCGAGGCACCTGATTCTTCTCAAGCCGTCCTGATATGTTTGGATTCCACCCCTGTCTTCAACGTTTTCAGAAGCGTATGGTCATCGGCATTTGCTTTCCTAAGATGATGATCAGTTTTTTCAGGCGACATTTCTGAGCAAAGTTTGACAATCTATTTAACAGGATCGAAAACACAGGTGCTTTTTGTTAGATCGGTGGCTGAAGAACAATCATCAAAAGACGCAATAATCGACCACAACAGATACCTTTTGTAGTTTGTTTTAGCATTTTAATAACTCATTGATCCATTGGTTTTGTGTCTGCAGTAGTATCCGCCGGAAGAAATTGTAAATTTACATTCGACAGTTTAACGTCGGCATGACAATGTTCATTATCGAGGAACACTTTTTTTTCTTCAATCATTCGTCTGTTGAACTCCTTCAGCCAGCCCTCCATTAAGACAATCGACATCCAGTATTTTTTCTGAGACCTCCAAGTCATAGGCAGTTTAACAATATTTACATTTTTGAAACACAACGTAGTTTTCGATTTCCCAATCACAAACTTTTTTTTATAAACTGCCCTCAAAATTCGCAAAAAACAAAACAGTGACATGCTCGTTGAAGGTTTTACCTCCATCGAGATTTTGATTCCTCTTTTTATAAGTGACTTACTTGGCACACACGATAAAATAGTCCAGTCTCATTGCAATTATATATGCCCTTTTCTTGATATCTTTCAATCGGTAGATGAAATTTTCCTTTCCATTCTCGAATTTCATTCTATGGGACATTTTTCGGGTGTCAGCAAGCATGCTTCATGGAAATGTTGTGTAGATTATTGGAAACTCATTAACCATTTACTGGAAGCTTTAAAATGCATTTTACCTATTTTTTCGTAATAAAGTCTACGTTTGAGCAAAGTTTTCAATCTACTAATTCTAACATTCAAAAGGTAATGCACCAATGTCTTCATTTTTCGCAGCACGTTTCTTCTTTCTATTAGATATTTTCAACTCTTTCTTTTTATAGCGTCATAAATTTGAGTTTTACCATAATTAAACTTAATACAATGATCTTCTACAGAATAATTATTTTTCTTTTAATTTGGTAACATTGACTTTATCCTGCAGGGATGGAGTATTTAGTTTAGATTTTGAAGCAATTTTTACGATGCACTTACTAATATTCTTAGACAAGATAAAACGAAGACGAACAAAAAACCCGTGCAATGAGTTTTCTAAACACGTGATTCATTGGTATGAAGCATACGTCAATCGAATAGCGTTTTATGTTTTTGATAAAAAGGTTTTATCTTGAGTTGTAATAAACTGCTTGCCGATGACGATCTTTCACTAATTGTCCTGACTCGGAAACCGGTTGAAAACTGAAATTTTAAAACTCTTTACAGATAAATGAGAAATGCTGTTAAATTTCTTAGCACTGCTGTAATACCTACAAATTTGAAGTTTATACTCAAACACGCATAGACACACTCACACACGAAAAAAAAAAAAAAACTTCGGGAATAAGACAGTACGATATGACTTTGAATTTGAGTGCAACATTTAATTTTAGAAAACACATATTTTCATAAAGGTCCATCCTTCTTGTAATAATAACTTTTACATGCAAATTTATACTATGGAAAAATGATTATTTCATTTTTTAAATGCAAGAATTCCTTAAAATTTAAACAGTTTTTAGTTCCTTAAATTAACTTTTTAAAACTATTATGGAATTTAATTAAAATTCTCGGCATATATGACGTATGTGTTAAAGTTTCATTAACGAAATGCTTTTCATTTTTAAAATATCTTTTTTTTCCGCCTTCTGCAAAATTTTGGTTTCGGTGGGACCTTAAAATCATTTCCGTTTCCGCGTTAGACAGATTCCGGCTTGTGCAACAAGAATTAATGTTACTTTCTATGGGTTCGCCGGGACTTGAAAAATTTTCCGCGGTAGACAAATTTCCGGCTTACACAGAGTCCGCCTTAGACAGAATTTACTGTATTTGTCTTCCGGAACGTTGTCTTTGAACATCCTGAACAGTTCCATTCGTTTCAAACTTAGCTTTTATCCGATTAATTGCAAGTCGCAGAGGTGGATCTGCCTGAAACTCCCTGCGATATTGTCTTTGTACTTCTACTACATTTTCATACTTCCAATAGCATTTTAAAATAAATTTTCTTTTTTCATAAGTTCATCTTTGTCCGCTCATTATTTCCAATTAATTACACCCTGAAAAGAAAGAAAAATCAGAAAATATGATCCATTAAACAGTGTATACATTTTTGGGGGCATTCTGTATTGTGTTATCGTAAGACCTCGTATTGTGAAATATTGTTTGCTTGATGGATTGTGTTTTTAAATCATCTTTTGAAAGAAGAGGTTAATCTTTTCGTGTATTTTGTAAAAATAACTCGTACTATAGAGGGTGTCCATAAAATAATGTCACAGTTTCAATGGTATATTATAACAGTTTAATTTAGACTATTTACAACAAATCATACATCAAACTGAAGGTAAAATAATTTAGTTTCTCTTACAAATGTTCAATTACGGCACACATCCAACCTTAGTCCAATTTTCTCCACACTTCTGTTGACAAATCCAGAGTCATGGAACCAATAGCCTCTTCAATTCCGTGTCTCAACTCTGGCAAATCATTAGATAGCGGCAGAACGTAGACACGATTTTTTATAAAACCCCCAAAGGAAAAAATCGCATGGCTCTAACGCAAGCGCAGACGCATGGCTCTAATCGCATGGCTCTCAACCTGCGGCCCGGCGACCTTTTATGTGCGGCCTGAGACACATGGTCATTAATTCCTATTTATAAAATTGAGATGTGTACAAAAAAATTTTAAGGCCTTCACTGTTCTGCTTTCTATGGAAAGAAAATATCTACCCTGTTATTTACTATGATTACTAATTTAAAATTATCTCAAAACATCTTAACCCTTTCAGGGGCAAGTAATTGCGTTTCTGTAATGTCAAATTCACACCGGAATATTCGAAAAATTTTGTTTCAAAATAAGTAAAAGCAATTTTTCAACTTTTTTCCACCAAAGTTAGAAAGGTAAATTTTAATTTAAAGTGTCTGGTGCGAATCTTGATTAAAATAAGGTGGGATATATATCCCACCGCCCCTCAAGGGGTTAAATGCCGTTTCCCTAGTCAAAAGTTATTTTTGCATGTAGTTCTATTTGTGCTATAGTGTTGTATCATTTCTTAATATTTAAAATTAAACAAACGTTATTTCAAGTTAATTAAATTTTCACTGTACATTTCTATATTTAAAGAAAAAAGTTTTTTGCACAACTGATTTATTAAAGAAAATTCCTTGATTTGCTTCTTTAGAACTTTAAAAAGCTGCATTGATATATTATTAAGTTTTATACTCATAGTATAGCTAAAAATGCTTATTAGGGTTAAACCTTTGCAGCAGAAAAATTAGCAGCAAAAATATTTATACCACTATTTCCAAACAACAGTCTTCGGGGCATCATTTGCAATAGAAATACTACGAAGCATATTGTTTGGAAATACTCGAGTTAAATTTTTTGGTAACATTTCTTTCACAACAAATGTTTAATCCTGATTATTTAAAATTTTCATATAGCTTTGTTATACTACTTTTGTTATCTATTTTAATTATTCTTTTGTTACATTATTATAAACGTGTGTTGCGGCCCGCCAAAAGTTGCAAACATATGTTTGCATCCCGCGAGAAAAAAAAGGTTGAGTATGGCTGCTCTAATGGTTTTTAAATTTTCAGCTTAGCAGTAACGTTTTACTCAGGAGCCGCCATTTTTTGTATGTGGCACTGAAAGCGAGTCAATAACAAAGCAGTACTCGCGCATGCGCTTATCTAAAACTGTTTGAGTGACTCTTTATTTGTGACCATGAACCACCAACACTCTACAACGCTTACAGTTGATACTATTAAAATTTATTACTGGGACATTCTTTTATGGACACCCTGTATATTTGGATTATTATTCGAGGCAAATGCATGAAACAACTTTAGTGATTTAAGGAAAATCTATAAAAATTTCATTGCTATATGCTAATCTTTATAAAATACCCGGGCGGTGTTTTGGATCTGAGTCATTGTTAAACGTTGGTCTGTAATAAAATGAGGTGTGGTGGAAGATATATTGTAGAAATTCCTAAAATAAAAGTATTTAAACTGCAATAAAATGCATGGATTTTTTTTTCCTCCTAAAACTTAGTCAGCATTCCATGTGTGACTACCATATAAATGTGTTTCTGCAAAATGATGAATAAATACTTGGTCCTTATTTAAAAATAATAATTTTAGTAGTGTAAACTGCAGTGATTCCCCAAATATATTTTTCATTCCATTTAAATATTGCCACTGCAGCATAAAATTGTTATTGATTAAGTATTCTGAGAATTTCGTTCAGGATGAGGTAAATGAAGTGAAATTTTATTCCGTAGTGGCGCCTTGCTATCGCACGAAAAACCTCTTGCTTACGTACCCCCCGGCAAGGTCGCGTCTACAAGTTGATTTCACATTCTGAATTACTCAGAGCTTTGAGGTAATTGTATTCTTTGCTTATGAAACTGCATTTTAATGGTTTCTGGAACTAACCATAGAAGGTATACAGACAAGTAATTTACCAAATCAATGTCCTAAAGACGAATTCTTTAAACAATAATCGGTCAAGTGAGAATATTATTCTCGCACAGAAGGTTCCACATAATAAATATATTAATTAGTAACTGTAATATTATAAAAAAAGTTGATAAAAGAATGACAATTTGTTATCTAGACTTTAAAAGCCAATGGCTCATAGGGTACACCGCCGTGTCTTTATGTATGTCCAAACCGTCCATGTCTTTAAAGGTTAATATCTCGGCTAATTATTGACATTTTTTTTTTCGAAAATCATTATTTTTATACTTCTGCGACGATAGATACCTCGAGCGCCCCTCAATTCCCGTGCTGAGTTCCCGCAAAGTAAAATTTGTGCGTAACGGAAAAATGCGATTTTCTCAAAAACTATCTGACCTCGGGTAAACGCTATAGTTTTCCTGCAAGGGTTAAATAAACTTCTAACACCCCTAATTTTTTCAAAATTTTAGTTTCAGTAGATTCGGAAATAGAGGGGGTGGGGGAGGGACATATTTTTGCATTAGATTTTCGACGATACCTCTGAAAATATAATACCTAGAATTAAAACTAATGTATTTTGAGTTCGGCGTTAGGAGGACTTTCACACGATACCACACACGATATATATGAAAAAAAGATTTTTATTTTGAAGTAACTTAATTAGCCCTCTTACAGTTTTCCTAAATACAGGGTAGTTCAGAACTATAGGTTAAAAATGCAAAGGCAAGTAGAAGAGACCTAAATAAGCAGATTTCGTATAGTAATGTGTGTGCGGAAATGCAGCGTTGAGGCCGCTGTTGAGTTCAGTGGATAAAAGCACTTCGCTGGCTTAAATAATCATTCTCCGTACGGATTTCAAGCAACATACGTTGTTACACGAGTGCGGAGCTTGCTGACATGCATTTCATATATGGGGCTGCGCAAGGAAATGCAGCGGATGCTCAGAGGATGTTCATGGAACGAATCCCAGGTAGGAATCTGCTGGATCGCCGAGCATTTGAACGTTTTCATGGGGAGTTGTGCGCGAGTTTAAAAAGTATACATGTTTAACTTATTTGAACCTGTAATGTTGTACGCTGGGAAAGATCACGCTTTCAAAGATTCTGAAAAGTATATATAACTTAGTTTTTTGAACACCATAACACCGTGTTTGACATGACGTTGACATCGTTCAAGCTTCACAACTAAATCATATTCTGGCACGGACAGGACTAAATTTGACTTTCAAGTTACTGCGTAGTACTGATGGTTAACTTTTCTGATGTTCGTTAATGTACAGTCACATGCAATTATTTTTCTACGTCTTTTTTTTCTTTTCTTTACAACTAAATTCTCGTAAAGTCAGTGTAATATCACGGTATGAGAATGAAATAGAATTAAGTTTATGACTCGATCATATAATAATTTCATTGTTTCGCACTTTCTGGTCTTTCTAAGATGTGAAACTGCTCATTAGATTCCTTTAATAGTATTTCGGCAACGCATGCTTCTGAGATGTTGTCTAAAATATGATGTATGCTTAAATTAATTTTTGCGTTATCATATTCATTATCATTCATAAACCGTAGTTGCCAACTTTTAAGATTTTTTTTCTTACTACCAAAATTTAATAGTAAATTTTGCCTTATTTAATCTGCGATTAAAAAAGACGAAAATGTATAGAAATTTTAGTGGTAACAAAAAAAAAAAAAAAAAAAAAAAAAAAAAAAGAAGAAAGAAAGAAAGAAAAGCGTGTAAACGTCGCTGCTGTACATAATATTGATTAGTTTTCCTGCCAAAGCCTTAAGGTGTTTTTTAAATCATTCAAACCCAAACTGTTTTGTTAAACAACAAACAACTTCTGACCATTACTAGAACGATTTATGTGCTTTAACCTCTTCGCTTCCTAGGTCCCCAAATGGGGACCTCAGTTTTGTCCCATTTTATTAATGGTACTCGAACATAATGTAAAGATCTGAACTATATCAGATTCGCCATATAGAAAGAACTAATGCTTTTCTAAAACAGAGTAAAAATATGTTAAAGTCCAGTAAGACGCGCGGCAAGATGAAAGAAACTACTCAGTCACCATCGCTCTTGGACATTTGACAATCGGTGACAGTTTGCTAATGCTAAGGAGCAGCCGGCACTTTTTTTATCTTTGAGCGTGGGAAGAGAACTCACATACGTTCTCACGAGAGCATATGATCGCAGGATCCACGTGCAAAAGAGGAGTTTCTTAAGGTGTCCTCTCAGGAGACAACAGTAAAGGTCCCTGGGAGGTTCTTAAAAAGAACGGACAGTTAGTGGCTGAGAAACCCACTATTGTTTTTAGAGGAAGATAATTGAGAGATATATACGAGAGGATGCGGAGGAGAGATTAGATTTTGGCTGGAGTTGGAAGAGCGACTTTTGGAGTGGAAAATTTTGAAGGCCGAAAGGGCCGGACTTTACGATCCCTAATACCGGGGAATGATACCGGAATCAGCGGCGACAGGGCACCAGGGTGCCGTCGCGGAAAAGAGAGATCTTTATCTCGGAGACAAGACCAGCGCTTTCCGTTCAAGTGATGCAATGCCTGTGGACTTAATAGACTAGCTGCCACCTTCTCATAGACACTATTTCTGTTACATAAACTTTGTTCAACAAATTTTACATTGTTGTGTACATAGCAACTTATCATTACTCCAGAATATTTTTTACTGTGTTATAAAATAAATTTCATGTTATCACATTCTAAGAGAATGTAAATTGCTAAGCCTTCGAAGATTAACACCCTCGACCATCGCTACCGCCTTCTTAGGACACGGCACAATAATTACAATTTCGATATCAGTATGACATGTTTCAAAGTCTAAGATTCGAACTAATGCAATTAAAATAGAAATCTTGCTTTGAAGTCAAATGGGAGAAAAAATAATTCAGTAATAATTACTGCATTAATACTCAGTAGCAAAGAGGTTAAGGAAGTATATATACTTACAACAAACAATAATAAAAAATAGAAGATAATTTTTTGAAATATGAAGAAAAGAAAAAGAATTGACAATTGAAGACTATAAATTACAATTATTGCTAAATTTCATACTATAAGGAGCAACTACCAAATGTGGCCTTATTAAACTGGGCGGCGGCTGCACAAACTTCACCTCATCGAGTTTACGGCTGAAAATCTAGAATTAGCTAAAACTCGATTAGCATATTAAAATGTAACTGGTCTGCCAAGTCATATCTTCGTGGAAACTACCTGCAGACCCAATTTTAGTGGTGGATTGGTAGATTTACCATTGTGATTTCCTATACCCAGAGGTATGAAAACACGGAGAACTGGGTCCAGGAAAACACAATGATAAACCTACCAATCAACCCTTAAAACTGAGTCTGCCGGTGGTTTCCACCAAGATATGACATGGCAGCCAGTTGCATTTTAATATGCTACTCGAATTTTAAGTAATCCATGATTTTCAGCCGTGAACTCGATGGGTTTGTGCAGCCAGTGGCCCGATCTATAATGAATCAAAGATTTAAATGCTCGTATTCATCATCTACTTCAACCTAGAAAACCTGGGTCGAACGCTCAAATGAAACTCCCGGCTAACCTTATTGGACATGATCGCGGTTGAAATCCAATCAGATGAATGATGAACACCAATTGAGCGTTCGACCCAGGTTTTCTAGGTTGAGGTAGACGGCGAATACGAGCATAAATAAAGCCAAATTTAGTGTGCAATAATACTGGAGTAAAATGATGTAGTATCTCCTGACGCTATGCCAATAATCTGTATATCCTCTGGTTCTTAAGTAAAGTTCTATGGTACCCTCTGCTTATAGAGTATACCCCTGGGTTTTTTTAGACTGCAGCCCTGCCTATAGTTGTCACCTTTATTTTAATACTCAAATCGTACGTTCTTTTTTTATTATTATTATTTATTTACTGATAAACTCTTATAGTGTCCAAAAAAAAGAATGAATGAAAGAACTGAGAGATACTTTTATACAAATTTTTGATTCAAGCACCCAAATTTCCTGCGCATAACCCGATACAAAACAAGCATGTTTAAACCCAGCAATTTTAATCATTAAAATATAATTTATATGTAAATGGTACAGATAGGCAAAATTTTCTGGTTCAAAACAGATTTATTTCATCTGTGGAATAAATCCCAAAAATTAGGGTAATAGATTTTATGAATTGGATTGCTTTAATCGTTCGGATATTATCTTCCTATGTTAATGGAATGCATTATATCTTGAATACATTGTTTTAGATGTGTGATTTTTCAAATGAGTTCGTATGACATCGCACATGTTAAAACAAAATGAAGTTTTAATGGACTTTAAAAACACTACAGTTTTCTCATGTGAATAAATATGCATACCAACTTTAACAATATCTGTTTGAAGTTGCAGACTTACATATTCATTATTCTCTAAAAAGGAACTTTAAACTTTTTTCATCAGATACACCTTTTTAAACTTACCAAAAAAATACTTATATATTTTTTAAAATAGCTTTTAGATTCAAATAATAGATTTATGATTTGGAGTAATTTAATTGCGTGGAGATTAGCTTTTTTTTTTTTTTTTTTTTTTTTTTTTTTGTTCTTCATTGCGAATTCCGAACAATCTCCACTTGAACTTCGATTCTTCATTTTAATGCTCGCATATTAAAAAAATGTGCTAAGTTAGACAGTTCTAAATAAAAAATTAAAAAAAAATGAAAAAAAAATGAAAGAAAAGAAAAGAAAGAAAAACCCGTTCAACAACGCGACTTTTGCTGACACATCAACGGAGTCATTTTTACAGGGAAATGCATAAAATTGGCAAACAATACTATTCAAGTGCTTTGGAATCGAATAGTGTTTTTCACTTAAAGTTATAACATATTGAATTATAACATTTGCTCCTCAATGGTGGCCTTTTTCCGCTCTCATATCTCTGAAACTGACTTGAATCGCAAAGTATGACCATTCTCTTAACGATTCTTTACCTTTATATAAGAAATAAAGAAACGCTATTCGATTTCTTGGTTACTGAAAAAGAACATCTACAAGTTTCGAGCTTTATTTGCAAACACGACTTTGTGAATACGTCAAAAAGTAGTGCGTTTGGATTTGAAAGTAGTCTCGAGAGCCTATGTTGCACAGGATATCCACAAGCTAATCTTAAACCAATGGAAGCGTTCGCGACAAATTTCTCGTTTGCATTTCAATGTTTTTAAGGAATTCTTTTTGCAATGGATATCTGAGGTTGAAGGCTAAAGTAGTTGCACTTTTTCAATTTCTGTTGCAGTTTAATTTTGACTAAATATCGAATTTCGGAACCGTTGAGGATCATCGGCTCAGAAGGAAAGTGAAACAGAAATCGAATAAAGTACAAAATCAACCCGTTATCTTTTGACCTCTGATATCCTTTGTATAAGGAAATGACATGTTTACAAACAAACACTTTCGTCAACCAATCTACCAACTACATTTTTGTCATAACGATCATTGTAGGAATAGTCTTGGCAACTTAGGCCAATCATATCAGAGACCTGTTAAACGTAGACCAATCAAATTTCCCTAGCTCATGTGTACAGTAGGAGTCATAAAGAACGGACAGGTTTTTCTTGCTGATCCACAGTAATTCGACCAACAGTGACGTCAGCTGCCCTTTCCTTATAAAGAATCACTTAAAAACGCAGGAATCTTTTGTAAAACGAGGGAATTAGCAAAATGAGTGCTTCGAGATATTCAATATAACGGGGTCTTCTTAAGGGGGGAGGTCACCTTAAAACTTTTTAAAAATACCATTTTTTTTTTTTTTTTTTTTTGTCTATTATGAAAGAATGATACGTTACAAAACTTTTAAAAGAAAAAATGTGACGACACTCCAATTTGAACCGGTTTTAGATAAAATATGTGGAGCGATACTTATCCAAATTGAGATAAACTTGAACTTTAAAGTCAGTTTTCTCAAAACAGATATTTTTGACATTGCGCGCATCCTATTTCCAAAACTAAGAAATGTAGAAACTTAGTATTCTGTATTATATTGAATTTTTTGTAATTTTATAACCTCTACCTATTTTTAAGTAAGTACCTGTAATATATTTATTTATTTCTTAAATTTTTATGGAAATTTTATCATAAATTTTGTATTTTATGGTTTAATTACCTGTAAAAAATAATTTCATCTGAAGATTTTATTGTTATTTTAGGTTGAAATTAAAGTATAATATTTTACGAATATATATATGTAACTGGATATATCGAATATATTTTTAATAATCCTGCGCGCAACTTAAGTATGTCAAATCACCTTTTTGAAAATCCTTAATTAGTATGTCTTAATTAAACTAATTTCTAACTATTTTTCATTAAAAGTATTTAAAGGAGTACGTAAACAAAGATTTGTACAATTTACACAGAAAATTGTTTAATTTTAAGAAATATTTACAGCTCCAAGAATTTTTTTAATATTGTGTTAAAATCCAGCAATATCGAGCTGCTGAAGGTGATATCTCCCTTTAAAAAAAGTATAATAAAAACTGTTATGATTGTATTCTCAGCTGCTCATTTGTCACGATAGAATATTCTGTTAACTATGTGTACTATTTTAACACTTTCCAGCATAAATAAAAGTATTTATGAATTCAATTTGTCTGTCTGTCTGCCTGCCGTCTGTCCGTGTTCCAACTCTCGTAAACATACTCGGATTACCATGAAATTTTTATATGTTATCGATGTGCATTACAGAATGTCCGGTATTGAAAATAAAGTGTGTAGACTTTATAACTCGTTTACAGGAATGAAATTTTTTAACCCTTAACTGATGAGGTGGGGTATTTTGCACTCCAGAGAAATTTAAATTCTGAAATATTGTCATTTTACATTACTAGATGGGCTGTACACTTACAGTACTTTTTCAGTTGTTTTTATAGAAGTAAATAATGCAAAATTCACAGGAAATTTTCTTATTTTAATTCGCTAAATTTTATGTAGTGCACAAGAAATAAAATTTTGGGGTTACATACACCCCACCTCACCACTCACGTTATAAAAAATCACCTCACCACTTAAGGGTTAATAACATTCTGATAGTATTCCTAATCTACGTCTAATACATGATTTTAGTTCATGTTTGTCTAATGCATTTCTTTTAGTGGACTTCTTGAATTTCAATAACAAAACTCTTTGCACATACCTAAAATTTGTCTTTGATTGTCTTTGACGTAAAATTTGTCTTATTAACGTATATTGAGTAAAAAACAAGCCTTGTACTTTTAAAAGAATATCAAGATGCAGGTAAATAATTTTGCATGAAAATCAGGGGAAATTAAAAAATTCCAGCTACCATGTTTTATAGCCGAGCCTCTCAAATACGGAAAAGCAAACGAGAAAATTTTAATTAATTTTTTCAACTACTTTTCAGCAGTGACTTTTCTATCTAGTGCTGCGGTAGCAGCCTTACCGACTTATATAAGTGAGAGATGCCAAGCTGGGCATCGTCCTTGTGGTTTAGTGGTAGAGCACTGGAGATCTATACCAGGGGCCCGGGTTCGATCCCCTGCTTGGACATTTTTCACTAAGTTGGTTTACGCCTTGTTAGCAATGTGACAATTCACGTCTTTAATATGCAAACGAGAAATTTGTAGATAATGTTTCTATCGGATCAACAATAGCTTGTGAATGTCGTATGCTGATAAGTGTAGGCTTTTAACCCTTTGTGACTCAACAATAATAATTTTAATCATGTAAAAAATAATTTAAAAAATTAGAACATAAAAATAGAAAATTATTGACTAAATGGTACTTTTTTCACATTTGCAATAAACAGAAAATTATATGTTTCTCATAAATAGTGTCAATTTTCTAATACAAAATTGTAAAGTATACACGAACTTATCTTTGTAAAAAATCTAATTTTGGACGTCTCCAGCCTTTTTAACCTTACAAAATTTCCGAAGTTCATTTTAGCAATAACGATACGAAACTGTTCAAATGATAAATAAAACTTTGGCATTAACAAAATGACTCAGTATCGCCGTCTGTTGAGAATTCTATGAATACTTTATATTAAGTGATGTGTTGGGAGATAGCAGCAATCGATAAAATCGTCTTTTCAAGCCCACTGTATAAGTGACATTGACTTTTGGGTATGTTGCCGATATGCAACGCGGTGATATAAAGTGTTTTATGTAATAGGTAAATTAAGAACCGATAAGTTGAGATGTGCGGGGAGCTTGTCAATCTTTGAAATTTTTTAGTGACATTCGAATTCAGCTGAGATCGGAAATGAGTTGAACGGAAACCGTGCAGGAAACAAACGATATCCTTCGAATCCCGGTGATGACTGATATGACGGTAGGAGAGAACAGATTTAGAGTTAAATGGGTTCGCATGAAACTACTCAAGAAAAAACACAAGTCTTTTTACGCTGTATACCACGCATCTGAGAATCTGGACAACGTCACTCTGAGCGGTAAAAAATATGCATCCGGCTGGTGAATGCTCTTGGAAGGGTTATCGCAGGTTAGTTACGATTTTTTTTAGCTATAATTTCAATGAAGATATATAAGCAACGGTTTCACCGAATTTCACGCGTTTTCATCGAAGATAATTTTAAACACTTTCTGAATATTCAGTGGAAAGCAAAGTAAAACCCGATTACGATGACAGATAGCAACCAAAATGTATTTTTTTGGCACGTAAAAAGGATATATGTAAGTTTTAGGAGAAAAAAGTTTTAATTAAACGTGTTTATGTTATAGAAATAAACTGTGTTTGTAAACACATGTATGGAAACAAAACGGATTTTTTCAACAAATTATCGTTAACGCAACAATTGATAAAGGTGTTTTTTATATGGATAACGAAATTTTTAAATATATATATTAATACATAAAACATTCGCGTATTCTTTATTTTTTTTCCAATTCATTTGTACAAAGTTATATGTACTATAGTTTTGCTAGTTTTCTTATTTCCAAATTATGTTTGCATCATATTTTATTTTAGATTTTGTTTTCTAAGAATCTAAAATTTCCTTTCTCTTCTTTTTTATAATGCCTAAAAAATCTTTTTTATATTTCAAAAAGCGTATCAATGTCTTAATAGTTATATTTCATCAAATTTCTACCATTAATATCTATGACTGTCCTACAAGGTATAATTATCTTTCTTTCTACCAATTGAAACATGATAAAGTGAAGATTTGTAGTGTAATGTGCATTTTAACTTTTTGAGGGGGAAAGTAATTATGTTGCGAAAATGCTGAGCTGATTGATTGGCACCAAAATTTACAAACAAATTTATTGGCAAATAAGTAAAAGCTTCCCATCACGTACATTGTTAAAGCAAAATTTTAATTTTAAATTATGATGTGAATGTGGCATTTAGGAATTAAAATTAAGTGGGATATATTATATCCCACCGCCCTTCATAGGGTTAACTTTTGTTTTCCTCTGGAAAGTTCTAAAATCCATGTTTGTTTTTTTGTTTTTTTTTAATCAGATGCGTTAAATGCAAGACCAACCTTGCGTCATTAATATTTTTTATTTATTTTCGTATTCAAGAAATAAAAATAAATTATCACCTACGAGATAATAAAAATAAAAATAAAATATCTAGCCAACGTTAAAAAGTAAACGATGAGTTACTGTTTTCCTATCTATTTTCTAAGTTTTTTCAGTTGCTTAACTGCATTTAAGTTATTTTCATTAAAATTAAGTAACTCAGAATTGCTTTATTGGATGCATTAGGCATAATATCAAGAAAAACGCGTTCATTTCTTTCACTTGATTGTTTTCTTTTAAAATGTGTTCGGGAAATAGGAAGTGTTACTCTTTTATACAAAATAGGCATTTACCCAAGCAAAGTTGTCAGTGGCGAGTGTTTATTTTTTGAGTGCAGTTTGTTAACTCCTAGAAAATAATCTATAGGGCAGAACGGGACATTTGAATCACTTTTTATAAAACATACTGTATTTTTATTTGTAATCACTATAGATACGTGGGATCATTGGGAAAAGAATGTTTGATTATTCACTATAAAATAAAAAATGTTTGCTTTTCCAGATTAATAAACAAAAGTAGTACGTTCAAAAGTTCAGAAAATGGTTCCCATGTTACTCGTGTGTGGGAAATTTGATTCAGATGACCGGGAGATATGATCGTATAAAAAAAAGTAATAAAAATTAAATGTAAAATTTTTGGATTGTAGAATAAAAGTAAAATAAAATAGGTATGAAACTATTGATAAGGCATGCAGGGGTCGTACGCTTCAGGGAATTTTTCAGGACAAATAAAAGTATTTTTTTTAATAGAAAAATAAATTTAGGTTATCCCTTAAATGCATAGTAAAGCATATCTGCTTCACTTTTAACAACTATATTTATATAAAATATTAATCCTTTAAAAATTACAAAAATGTGTTACTAAATAAAGTTAAAAATCTCTCTTAAAATTTCTGGTGTCTAATCCTTAATATAAGAATAAAAAACACAATTCTAAAAGAATAATTCAAGCATTTAAGAGTTAAGTTTTACAAAATAAAATTCATATAAAATAAGTTACCTAGATTCATATTTATTAAAATAATTTCTAATTTTGCACTATTTTAGTTATAACAGTAGTTTTTGCTTGCGTTGCAGATGTGCAACATAAGAAAACGTTAACGTATTATGCGAAAAATATATGGCTGATTTTTTTTATTCTTTTTCCTGTGTAATAAACCTTTCTTAGAATCAAATATATATATTTTTAGATAAGATAAAAAATCATGCATTTAAGAGTTAAACGTGCGAAATTTCGCCTTACTTAAGAAAATACTGGTACCGAAAAATTTCCTGTTCTTGGAATTGCAGGACAAGTAACACCCTTGGGCATGAAACAAACTAGTTGGATGTGCCAATCCCAAAACTTTTTTTCTATTTCATGTCAATATTTCATTATAATTAGTTTTATTAGAATTTTTATTAGAATTAAGCCCATTAATTAATCCCGAAACTTTCTTCTATCTCATGTCAATATTTAATTATAATTAGTTTTATTAGAATTAAGAATAACTTCATACACTTTTCGATGGTACAATATTGAAAATTGCACAAAAATCGCTATTACAGCAAACACTTCCGGCGGAATTTTTCCACATTCAGAGAGGACCTTCTTGCTATGGCCAAAAACATACACAAAAAATTTGTTTCAATTCTATGCATAACTTCATACACTTTTCGATGGTACAATATTCAAAATGCACAAAAATCGTTTTTAAAGCGCCCCCTACCTGCTAATTTTTCCCAAATTCAGGGAGGGCCTTCTTGCCATGGTCAAAAACATACAAAAAAAATTTGGTTCAATTCTATGTATAACTTCATACCCGTTTCGATGGTACGATATTCAAAATGCACAAAAATCGCTATTACAGCGCCCCCTACCGGCTGATTTTTTCCAAATTAATGGTGAACCTGCTTGCTATAGCTAAAAACTTTTTAAAAAAATTTGGTTCAATTCTATGCATAACTTCATACAATTTTTGATAGTACAATGGCGACACACGGACATACGGACACACGGACACACAGACTGACAGACAGACAGACATTTTTTATAAACATGTTTTTTGTGATCTCTGACCCCTAAAACGTGTAAATCCATCGAAAACCGGAAGTCGAAAAAAATTTCGATTACAATACTTTCTTCTATTGAAGACAGAAGAAAGTAAAAAGTGTTAGAAAATATGGCAATTAGAATATACACTATATACATGCCTCACAATTTACATAAACGGCAGGAAAACAACAGCAAACAACAACAGTTTTTAATTTGAGCAGTCAAAATACGTCACAGTCGATACAAATCAAATGCCAATGCGGAACTCAGTTTTGTTTCCTAGGTAAGTTTATGACTTTATAATGGATATTATGGATTTACCATCGACCCAACACAGTCATACTCGTTTAATGCGAACTTGGCTAAAACGAGGGCACATACAAAACGAGTAATTGGCATGTTAAGAATAGTTCATCATGTAAACTATATTAATACTTTCATGCTTTTTACGAGCTATAAGACAGGATCGCGGATAATACGAGCAAAACATCTGTTCATTTCAACGTTATTTTCGGCAAAAATTAAGATATAATTAGGACAGAAATCATTTTTTTTATCGAACACTCTTCTCTCTAAGCGATAATATTTCTACATTACAACTGTTAACTGTATGTCAAAATGTAGTAATTTTTCAGGCATAATTTCAACCTTCAGGAAAACCACCACATAAGAAAATGCGAAGGAATTCCCGGAGGTCTTGAAAAAGTGAAAATAAAGATTCAAATAACACCCCTTTGTAAGATTTATATCTGAGCCATGGGAATGAGGGAGCATAGTAGAAAATCTTTTTTTTTTTTTTAATCTGGACACTAGGCCATATTAAACCAATCTTTTTACGCCTCTTATTACACTGTTATATTCAAATTGCTATGTGAAATCAATAGCTCGAAAATTATAGTATTGCAGTGTTAGCCGCATATTTCGGGAAACTATGTGATATTAACTTATTTTCAGCATTCAGATAATTAGAGAAAATAGTAGTAGTAGTAATTAGTTTAATTATGTGTCTGTGATTTATTACGAGCAACGGTTGATACGAGGACTTTTATAATTATCTTGCTTTTCGTAACAGAATTTAGACCATGGGATGTGAATAATATGGGATATGACCAATAAGTATGAAATTTGAAAAATATATTTATGGTGCTTCATGCGTCTCACCATTGGTCAAGTGTCCCGGTCAGGTTGACGCTAATATTTTTTCGTTGCGACTCGGGTTGACTTTAAATGTTTCGGGTTCGAGTTGGTATCGGATTTGGCTTTGACCCTTTAGAGTCAGTTTTGGATTGACCTGATTTTTCAAAAGAAAACGTCATGGATATTTAAAAAAAAAAAAAAAAAAAAAATCAACCTGTTCTAATTATCTCCTTTCTGTTTTGCTCTCGCACAAAAATAAGTTTAAAACATCAGCTTATTTTATAGGAGAACATGTAAAAATATTCATTATCTAGAATACAGTCAAACTCGTTTAATACGAACTTGGCTAAAACGAGAGCACATGCAAAACGAGCAATTGGCATGTTTAGAATAGTTCATTATGTAAACTATATTAAGATTTTCACGCTTTTTACGAGCTACAAGACAGGATCACGGATAATACGAGCAAAACATCTGTTCATTTCAATGTGATTTTCGGCAAAAATTAAGATATATTTAGGACAGAAATAATTTTCTTATCGAACATTCTTCTCTCTCAGCGATAACATTTCTACATTACAAATGTATGTCAAAATGTAGTAATTTTCCATACAGAATTTCAACTTTCAGGGAGACCGCTACACAAAAAAATTCAAAGGAATTCCCCAAGGTCTTGAAAAAGTGAAAATAAAGATTCAAATACCACCTCTTTGTAAGATTTACATCTGAGCCATGGGAATGAGGGAGCATAGTAGAAAATCTTTTTTTTTTTTAAATCTGGACACTAGGCCATATTAAGCTAATTATTGCACTGTTAAAATCAAATTGCTATGTGAAATCAATAGCTCGAAAATTACAGTGACTATTGCAGTGTTAGCCGCATTTTTCGGGAAACTTTGTGATATTAATTTATTTTCAGCATTCAGATAATTAGAGAAAGTAGTAGTAGTAGTAATGAGTTTAATTTTGTGTATGTGATTTATTACGAGGAACGGTTGATACGAGGACTTTTATAATTCTCTTGCTTTTTGTAACAGAGTTAGACTATAAGTATAAAATTTCGAAAAGATATTTGTGGTGGTTCATGCGTCTCCTCATTGGTCAAGTGTCCCGGGCAGGTTGACGCTAATATTTTTTCGTTGCGACTCGGGTTGACTTTAAATGTTTCGGGTTCGGGTTGGTTTCGGATTTGGCTTTGATCCTTTAGAGTCAGTTTTGGATTGACCTGATTTTTCAAAAGAAAAAGGTCATGAATATTTTTCAAATAAAAAATTATATGTTTGAACATTAATGCAATATTATAATACTAGATACTATAGCTTTTGTGTACATTGTTACGCAAAAAAAGATAACATTTCTATTAGAGATGTAATTGTAGGGTAGTTTTCCATAATTGCATTAAAATATGCATTAATTTTCTTTCACTTTGAGTTCGACATGGAAATGAAGGAGTATAGTAGAAAACTTTTACTTGTTTCTTTCTTTAAATATGGACTCTAGTCCATATTAAACCAGCCTTTTCATGTCTCTTATTACACTGTTAAAATGAAATAGATATGTGAAATCAATAGCTCGAAAATTACAGGGACTATTACAATGTTAGCCGCTTTTCCCGGAAAACTTTACAATATTAAGTTAATATTATCATTGAGATAATTAGAGAAATTAGTAGTAGTAATTAGTTTAATTGTGTGTATGCGTTTATTATGAGCAACGGATTGCTTCTGTTGAGGCTTCTGCTCCACAGACTCGTAAAGAAATATTGGTTAACCTTTTTTTTTTTACAGAGACTACTCTGTTTAGATAGACCTTGGTTATCTAAAACCTTTTCACCTTGAAACAATGAGAAACATAGAATAAGCATAAAGTATAAATTAAATAAGTCTAAAAAAATAATGTTGAGTTTTATAAAATAAAAATGCAATTTAGACATAAATTTCCCCCCCTATATCCAATTTATCTCGATAGGAGATATTTAGTAAAGTTCTTCCAACAAGCTCCAAAATTCATGTAATCCTACACTTCTGCAATTTGTACTTCTTTAATCATTTAAACTTCTCTAACTCTTATTTCACACTTCTTTCGCCTGCTCACTTACGTCCAAACTTTAATACAGTAGAATCTCGTTACAACGAATGTCACTTTAACGAATTTTTCAGTTTAACGAATATTATTTGGATTGTTAAAAAAATATCCTGTTATCCTATTTCATTATAAAAATATTCACTTTAAAGAATTTTTCAATATGGCGAATTTAATCAGTGCTCCCCAGATATTCGCTGTAACGAGATTTTACTGTATTAGCTAATAATTTTTCACTTTCATGAAGACTTTCACATTCCAACATTACCAAAATCCTTTATTTGGAAACGCACTGTTAAAAACTTATTTGTCACAAGTACTAAATTATTATTTTCCTATATGGATAAAAGTTGAGACAACTTCAAACAAACCTCAAACAATTTTATTTATTTTTTTTTACACAATGATGGACACCATAGCTGCCAAAGCTAATTTAATAGTGAAGAAGTATTCTATTCAATTTTTAGTCAGTGTATCTATAGTCAAAGTTGTATTATTTTAATCTTCAAAATAATACATCTTTGGTTATAATTAAATCCAATTTAATTTATAGTTCTAATTTAATATTAGCAAGCTTCTTCCAAAGTGGAAAAAACCTGCCGGGAGAAATAGGTTTCTTCCAAGCGGAAGAGATGAAAGAAACTGTTATACTTTACCGAATTTAAAATATAAGTTGCAACTTTGAAAGATATAATAAATGCATTTTTCTTATAGATAACTTTAATAAAAATTAATTAGAACTATAAAAATTTAATTATTAATTACGAGTTTTTTAGTAAGATCACACCCACCTGACTAAAGCTTTTCAATCGTTGGATACCTGAAAAAAAAGAAGTTTTATCCAAAATACACAAAATTCATTAAGGCTAATGTCAGACGAACGTCTTTTTGCACGCTTTTTTCGCTTTTAGTGCCTCCTTACACATGCTAGCGAAGGTGTAGGGAGGCACTAAAAGCGAAAAAGGCGTGCAAAAGACGTTCTTCTGACATTAGCGTAAAAGTTATCCATTTCAATTTAACTAGCATATTTCTATTATTATTGGTTAAGCTTCTTTAATTAGTAGTAGCTAGTAAGTATATGAATCATTCACCTATCGTAGGATGCGAAGCTTATTTTACAGATTGTTTAAATAAAAGACAGTGACATCCATTTTATTAAGGAAAGTAATATGAGGAGAGTAATACATTGCAGGTGTGTGAGGTAATGTGCAAATGAAAGATATGATAATATGTGATAGTATGATAATAAACAATATGAGATAGTGCCTATACAAAACGTTTTAGAACATTAGCCTTTTAAATTCAGCATTGAGATATGAGATATACGTGCTAATATAAATAAGAACGGGAATGAGATTCAAAGACAAATTTGTTTATTTAATGTGTTGCGTAATAGTCTTCAAAAAATAAAGCATTTTTATGCAAAAAAAATAAAAAATTGGTAGATTTTTTTTTTTTTTTTTTTTTTACAGAATATCATAACCAATGAAAAAAACATCCCTTACCCCTAAATTTGTAAAAACCTTCACCTGTAAATACCTACCAAACCTGAAGTTTGTTATTAAGAAATAACTTGTCTTTCAAAAAAAAACAAAAAATATTTTAAATATTAAGTTTTCCACTTTAGATTTCATATAATTATGCTTTGAATTTAATTCTTTTATATAGTTAACATATTTTAATTTTGAACAAATGTTTTGTTTTCTGTTGGTTTCTTCCATTTCTTCGAGTTTTTTCTGCTTCTTCCGGAAGAAATCCAACTTGTTCTAATTATCTCCTTTCCGTTTTGCTCACGCACAAAAATAAGTTTAAAACATCAACTTTAAGTTTATCCTAATAAGACATGTTAATTTTATAGGAGAATAGGTAAAAATGTTCATTTATCTAGAATTTAATTAATTACTGAAATTTTTATGAACGTGTGGACGAAAAATATCTCGATAATATGTCTGAAAGTAGTGAATTTGAATGTGAGACTATTTTTAAAGTTCTAAAAAATCTTTTCCTTTCGTATTTTAAAATTCATTTGAGCTTCTTTTTTCCAAATTAGCATGCAGGAAAAAGTTATTTGTAACAGAATAGAATAAAAAAAAAATAAGAGTTTGAAATTCCACTGAAATACCATATCGTTCGTTTGAAAAAAAGACTACCACAATACGAATTTTTTCGTTTTTGTTCTTATTCCTTAAAAGAGTTCAAATCACGTATATTTTTTCGAGAGGCAATGTTACAATTTTAGTTTCAATATTTAACCCTGTAGAGAAGTCGTAGCATTCTTGCGGTAGAGAACCTGCGACTGCAGTAGAGAACTTGCAACTCAATTACAGTATCTTGCAGTGCATATGACGTAACGTTTTGGAAACTTTCAAACGCTTCTGTTGTAAAATTTCTGTTTTTCGTATTGTAGGAGTCTTTTTCCAAACTAAAGATGTGTACAATTCTCCTGAGTTTAATCGCAAATAATAATAATAACAAAAAATAAATAAAAACTAGTTTTTCTCCACAAATTTCTGATTTCGGGCGTATCAGTTGTTTTCTTTTCATACATCCCTCGTGTTGTGTTTGTGTTTACTTTACTTTTTCTTTTTGACATAAAGGTGTTTTGGATTTTCGGATATGTTTGACTTCAAACCAGGTGATATCCGTTATCGTAGCTGCCCCACCAGTGGCCGAGAGGTTCTGCTCTCGAAGCTGGTAGACGGGAGGTGCTGAGTTCGATCCCAATCGCACCCGTCGGCCTAATCGTTCGGAGTTTTTGTGGTTTTCTTCGGACCATGGATTTCCATGCGTAAATACGGGTTAGGTTCCCTTAGAAAGACTCCCACGGAAGGCACCCCCCCCCCCTAAGGGCCTATATCCCTAGTGTTGATAATTGGCCGTCATAAACCAAACCAAACCAAATCGTTATCATAGCTAGACTTTGTCAGTGTTTATAGTATGTAGATCGATTTATATGCTCAGTGAAATAGAACTTTAAAATTAATGTCTGAATTAATATTAAAATTAATAATTGAAAAAAAAACTTAAAAGTATAAACGCTTTGAATCACATCATTTATATCAGGCATCACATGTTCACTAAATGTACTTTTAACTGTACTATTTTCTGAATTGTCACAGATTATTTATGTGTACTTTTTCACATATGTAATCTTAATTAAGCAAAAAGTTCAGATATTGTTGTAGCGAACAATAGAGATATTTTAAATAATTTTTGCTTTGCTTCTGTTATACAATTTATTCACATTTGTAAAAATGTACCCCCCCCCCCCAAAAAAAAAAAAAGAAAAAGAAAAAGAAAGAAAGAAAAAAAAGAATAAGAGAGGAAATAAAAGAAAATATTTTGAAGTTTCGTCGAAATACATGTACAGTTCTGTCGATTTTAAACATAAATAAAAAACATTTTAAAACTCTTTTATTTTTCTCCACAAATTTCTGGTTTCTGGCTTATCAGGTGTTTTCTTTTTATATATACCTCGTGTTGTGCCTACTTCTTTTGACATAGTGGGCTTTTCGATTTTCGTAGAGGTTTGGCTTCGAGCCAGGTGCAAGATATCCGTTGTCATAGCTACACTACTTAACTTCGATTTCTCTCACTTTTCCGAAGTCTCCGAAACAAAGAATGCTTCGGTATATTTATAATAAAATAAAATGTGGGACTTGTATTGGAGGAATTTTTGCTGATTAAGTATTTCAAGCTCCTTGAAATGTGAGATTTATTTTCTTATTATTCGAGTGAATAGCGCCGAATTATTTCCTTGATGCTCATTCAAGATCGGAAATGGGGGAAAAAGTGATATTTCTGAAACTGTCTGAAAGAATTTAAACTGGATTGTTGCATTATTTATTAAAGAACTTTGTATGAACTCAACTACGATAAACATTATTTTTTTCATTAATTGACTTCTCATTTGTGATATTTTGTATAATAGTATACTTCATAATAAAATCATAAATTATAATTATTAAAGAGATCTGGTATAATTTTCGTTCGAATATTTTATATTATTAATTTATTTTCTATTTAATTATTTATAATAAAATGAAATGGGGGCTTGTATTAGAAGAAATTTTGTTGATTATGGTTTCAAGGCTCCTTGAAATGTGAGATTTATTTTCGTATTATTCGAGTGAATAGCGGCGAATTATTTCCTTGATGTTTATTCAAGATCGGAAATGGGGGGAACAAGTCATATTTCTGAAACTGTCCGAAGGAATTTAAATTGGATTGTTGCATTATTTATTAAAAAAATTTGTATGGATTCAAATACGATAAACATTATTTTTCATTAATTGACATTCATTTGTGATATTTTGTGTAATAGTATAATACTTCATAAAAAAAAAAAATCACAAAATATAATTATTAAAGAGATCTGGTATAATTTTCATTCGAATAGTTTATATTATTAATTTATTTTCTATATAATTATTTATAATAAAATAAATTGGGGGCTTGTATTAGAAGAAATTTTGTTAATTATGGTTTCAAGGATCCTTGAAATGTGAGATTTATTTTCTTATTATTCGAGTGGATAGCGGCGAATTATTTCCTTGATGTTCATTCAAGATCGGAAATGGGAGTAAAAGTGATATTGCTGAAACTGTCCGAAGGAATTTAAATTGGATTGTTGCATTATTTATTAAAGAAATTTGTATAGATCCAAATACGATAAACATTATTTTTCATTAATTGACATTCATTTGGGATATTTTGTGTAATAGTGTAATACTTCATAATAAAATCCTAAAATATAATTATTAAAGAGATCTGGTATAATTTTCATTCGAATATTTTATATTATTAATTTATTTTCTATTTAATTATTTATAATAAAATGAAATGGGGGCTTGTATTAGGAGAGAATTTTGTTGATTATGGTTTCAAGGCTCCTTGAAATGTGAGGATTAGTTTCTTACTATGGGAGTGAACAGCGGTGAATTATTTCGTTGGTGTTCACAGATGGAAGGAAAGGTGAGATTTCTGAAACTAGCCAAAGAAATTAAAAATGGGTTAAAACATTATTTATTTAAGAAAAATGGCTATGTATGGATTCATCTGCGTTAAACATTTTTCATTTATTGTCACTCATATATGACATTTAGTGTAATACTATACCTCATAATAAAATCAGAATTTGCAATATTTTTCTGTAATTAAATACGGCAAAAAATAACTGTCAAAAATTGTGGTAGAATTGTACGCACCCTGTTGTATGTATACACACACACACACACGCACACCAACACACACACGCACACACATATAATATCTATAAACATATTAAACCTTCTGTACAATAACACCATTGAAAGATAATGAAAATGACCAATAATATGAAAACACAAACACCACATTAACCAGATGTTATGTAAAAGAATATATATATATATATATATATATATATATGAACATGCATCTTTATAATCATATTTTTTTAAATTAACTTCAATTCGGAATTTAATTTATCGTGCACAATTTTTGTAAATTCAAAAATTTTAAAATAATGGCTTTATTTAAAAAAATGTGAAAAAAAAAATGAATTCGCACATAAAAAGTAAAATTAAGGCTGCTCGTCACTCAGTTTCGGAATTCCTCTCGGTATTTTTAAGTCTATGGGCATTTGATGCATTCTTGTATTTAAAATAACTCCTTGGGAAATTAATATTTTTAAATTCTTTTTTTTTTTTTTTCTGTGTACTCTTCTTAAAGGATGTCTCTTTTTTTCTTAGTTCTCAAAATATTTCTAAAATCTATGCTTAATTTTATATGAAGCGTTAAAATTTTACTTCCACTTCGTTACCCTTTTAAAACATAAAATATTAAATTAAGCACATATTTCAGAAATATTTTGACAATTAAGAAAAAAAGAGGCATCCTTTAAGAAGAGTACACAGAAAACAGAAGTAAAAAATATTTACATCCTGATATTTTTAATCTAAGAATGCATCAAACGCCCACAGACTTAACATTACCGAGGGGAATTCGGAAACTGAGTGACGAGCAGCCTTAACCAATTAATTAACCAGTAAAATTAAAACTCACTCTGACACTTGAAATCTTCTATAAAAAATGGTTATTGCTTGTTGTAACGATTCATTGAATAATGCAAAATGTTTCAGATTTTCTAACTGTACCTTATTTTCTTTTGATTAAAAAAAAAATATATACTAGCTTTACAGTTTTTTTTTTCATTTTTTTTTCATATGTACAGCATACAGTTGTGTTGTTTTAGCCGTGCTTACAATGAGCACATTTATTATGAGGCGGTGTAAATTTACAACAATAAAATAAATGCCCTATCTCCTGAAAATATAGAACGATTTGTGTTTTTGTATTATAATTTACGTTACAACAAATTTAATTATTATAAATTTTTTTAACAGCATTTATTGTATTTTCTATTTCTACAAGCTATTTCTTTATCTAAAACCATATAGTATTTTCCTACATTTTTAAAAATGACATTTTTATTTGTCTGAATGCGAAACTAAATTTTGATCTGCTTTAAATTTATATTTGGGTTTATTTTTCCTTAACTTTTGTATATGTTGTAGACATATTTTTATATGCCAATTAAATGTTTTTTATGAATTATTGCGTATCTTATACATTTATATTTGAATAACTTTTTACAGATCAGTTATAATTTTTTTTTTCTTCAATAATGCTTAAAATATAAAATTCGTGTAACTACTCTGTGTTGGCCGAGTACATAGTCAAAATTTGTAGAGGTTTAACTGTATTAATTTTACTGTATTAAATTCGACTCGATGTAGTATTGTGAATTGCAAGGTACGAAAAGTTCTTCAAACTTTTGCAGTAATACAGGACTGCCACAGGCGACTATTTTTTTTTTTTATTATGTTCGCGCCACTATTTTTAAAAAATACAATTTGTAGTATATTTCTCTTGCAAATGTTGTCAAAGCGTATTTAAAAGACTTTTGTTTTGAAAAAGTGGTGCGAAATAGAAGTAAAAAAAAGCCGCCTGTGGCAGCCTTGTAATAGAATTATTATTTGACTGCTTCAAGATACCCCTTGCGCTCTAGCGCTGTTAGCGGATGTATGTCACTATCCAGCCACCAGTGTTGCCGCATCTGGCAGATTTCTTTTCTTTTTTTTTTTTTTTTTTTTTAGAAATTTTAAATTCACACCACAAAAATTTAATTGGTAATTTTATTTTATTTATAGAAAATCAATCATCTTCTAAAGCAAAAATAGGAATTAAAACTTTCTGGTGAAAATTCGGAATGTCTAATTAAAAAATCAGCCATACATCATGACGTACGCTGCGTACGTCATTGTCGGAAATGACCAAAATAGCATAACGTACGCTGCGTACGTCAGAGAGCACACAAGAGTAATGAAAAACATACGAAAAACAATGCATTAAAATTGTTTCTAAAAAAATCTATTATATTTTGTTAAAACATACAATACAGTAAACTCTGTCTAAAGTGGAATCGGTCGGGACTGAGAAAATTTTCCGTGGTAGACAATATTCCGGCTTATGCAAAAGAGCTTCCTCCCCCTCCAAAAAAGGCGCAAATCGTATATTTTTTTACGTTTCTAACTTTTAGTAATATTCTTTAAATGAAATTTTTAATGAAATTAGATTGTTATTAAATTTATTGTTTTTAATAATTTCAAAACACATTATTTGAACACAAAAGTAAATATTATCAATACGAAAATGCTCTAATTCTGAAATTTAATGAAAATCAATTAATTTAATCAATACAATTACATACTTTATATTTCGCATGGTAGTTTAAAAAAATCAAAAAAATAATCCTTTATCGATGTTTGTTTTTCTTTCGGTTTACCATGCATTCTGCACTAACGCGTAAGTCTGTTATTATCGGTATTGTTTTTTTTTATTTCTCTGAACAAGAAAAATAATTTCGAGGTACCTAATTCTTTTCAAGCCGTCCTGTTTGAATTGCATCGCTGTCTTCAACGTTTTCAGAAGCGTGGTCATCCTCATTTGTTTTCCTAAGACAACGGTTAGTCTTTTCAGGCGGCATTTCTGAGCAAAGTTTAGCAATCCATTTAACAGCATCGAAAACACTGATGTTTTTGTCAGGTCGGTGGCTGAAAAACAATCACCAAAAGACGCAATAATCGACCGCAACAGATATTTTTTGCAGTAGGTTTCAGCATTTTAATAACTCATTGATTCATTGGTTGTGTCGCTGCAGTAGTACATCTGCCGGAAGAAATTGTAAATTTATATTCAACAGTTTTACGTCGGCATGACAAGATGCATTATCGAGGAACAAATTTTATTTTTTAGTTTCTTCAATCATTCGTCTATTGAACCCCTTCAGCCACCTCTCCATTAAAACAATCGATAAACAGTATTTTTTTCTGAGATCTCCAAGTCACAGGCAGTTTAACAATATTTACATTCTTGAAACATAACATCGTTTTCAATTTCCCAATCACTAACTTTTTTTATAAACTGCCCTACAAATTCGTAAAAAGCAAAATAGTGACACGATCGTTGGAGGTTTTACCTCAGCGGCATTAGCTTCATCTTTTTACTAGGGGCTTATTTGGCACACGCGATAAAATAGTACAGTCTCATCGCAATGATATATTTCCTTCTCTTGATATCTTTCAATCCGTAGATGAAAGTTTCCTTTTCCATTCCCAAATTTCATGCTGTGGGACATCTTTCGGGTGTCAGCAAGCATGCTTCATGGCAATGTTATGTAGATTATGGAAACTCGTTAACCAGTCACTGGAAGCTTTAAAATAAATTTTACCTATTTTTTCGCAATATAGTCCAGATGTGAGCAAAATTTTCACTCTAGCAATCGAAAAACATTCACAAGTTAATGCATTAATGTCTTCATCTTTCTCAGCACATTTCCTCTTTCTATTGGATGTTTTCAACTTTTTCTTTTTAAACATCATAAATTTGAGTTTTACCATAATTAAACCTAATACAAAGATCTCCCACAAAGTAATTATTTTTCTTTTAATTTGGTAACTTCGACTTTATCCTGCAGCAATGGAGTATTGAGTTTAGATTTTGAAGCCACTTTTACGATGCACGTACTAATATTCTTAGACAAGATAAAACGTCGAAGAACAAATAACCCGTGCAATGATCGAGTTTTCTGAACTCGCGATTTATTGAAATGAAGCATACGTCAATCGAATAGCGCTTTATGTTTTTGATAAAAAGGTTGGATCTTGAGTTGTAATAAACTACTCGACGATGACGATCTTTCATTGATTGTCTCGAAAACTGAAATTCTGAAAGTCTTTACAGATAAATGAGAAATGCTATTCAATTTCTTAGTACTTACACACACACACAGACAAAATAACTTCGGGAATGAGACTGTAAGCTATCACTTGGAATTTGAGTACAACCTTAAAGCATAATATATTGTACTTTAGAAAATACTTATTTTCATAAATGTGCATCCTTCTAATAATAATAATTTTTAATTTTTATAAATTTGCATGCAAATTTATATAGGAAAAATGATTATTTCATTTTTTGAATGCAAGAGTTCCTTAAAATTTAAACAGTTTCTAGTTATTTAAATTAACTTTTTTAAACTATTACGGAATTTACTTAAAATTCGCAGCATTGAGTATATGACGTATGTATATCAGTTTTAAAGTTTCATAAACGGAATGCTTTTCATGATTAAAAAATCCCTTTTTCTGCCTTATGCAAAATTTTGGTTTTGGTGGGACCTTAAAAACATTTTCGTTTCCACGTTAGACAGATTCCGTCTTATGTGAAAAGAATTAATGTTATTTTCTATGGGTTCGCCGGAACTTGGAAAATTTTCCGCGGTAGACAGATTTCCGGCTTGCGCAGAGTCCGCCTTAGATAGAATTTACTGTACTGGGTTGTACAAATAATCATTAGCCCAAATGTATATGCATCCATAAAGAAACTAACAGCTGCTCAAAATTACCTGGCAATCACTCCCAAAACTGCCCCCCATCATGGCTAACATCACCCCTAACTCCCAATCATGGCTGTTTTACATTGGTATTTGAGTGGGAACTGGTGTTTTACAGCATGGCTAGCCGTTGGCGAATCACACTTTTATATGCTATTTTGCAATCATCTTTAGTCTTTCATATATCCAATTTTAATAAAGCACAAAATACAAACCAAAAATGTAGATCACGCCTATTCGTAAAATAACACAGCTAAAGTAAATGATGTTTTAAGAAACGACGAAAACTGTTTTTCAACATTAAAACAAACTGTTTCTTATTTTAAATAGATCAGAAAACAATTCAATTTTTTATATCTAGAGTCAAAAGTAGCTTATTAACTTATAATGAATATAAATATGAGCTACGTTACATAAGAGTATCTGAAGCGGGGTTATATAACATCATAAACGATGATTAAATAATAATAATAATTCAGTAGATCTTTAAACATGCTTTTCGAATGATAAGTGAGTAAATAAACTTTTGATTCACATATATTACACAGCTGCCAACCCTGCCGCTTTTGACAATCCAAATATATATATATATATATATATATATATATATATACTTTTTTTAACGAGAAATTTTACTTAATGAAATCAAATATGTACCACATTGAAACAAGACACATGTTAGATGTAAATTTCCAACTGGGCGAAAAATGTCCGGACCAGGATTCGAACCAGGGATCTCCTGGCTGAAGCCGCCAGTGCTCTGCCATCTGAACTATCCCGGACGAATCTGGTAAAACTTTTTCCCCCAACTAACCTTAATGATTATAGCATCTGGTCTGAAACCTGGTTCAGCTCAACAGAATAAATCTCAGGTAGTAGATTAATTATAACACAATTATTCTAATTGGTAAATTACCAATTAGAATAATTGTGTTATAATTAATCTAGTGTAATTTCGTATCCAGCGATTTCTGGAGTTCCATTACCTGAGATTTATTCTGTTGAGCTGAACCAGGTTTCAGACCAAATGCTATAATCATTAAGGCTATGTGGGTGAAAAAGTTCCACCAGATTCGCCTGGGATAGCTCAGATGGCAGAGCACTGGTGGCTTCAGCCAGGAGATCCCTGATTCGAATCCTGGTCCGGACATTTTTCGCCCAGTTGGAAATTTACATCTAATATGATTTATTTACCAATTAAATAATTGTGTTATAATTAATCTAAGACACATGTTATTAAAGAAATTTTCTTGATCTATTTGATTTGAAGAAAAAAACCCTAAAAAGGTTCGAAGTTATGATATTGATATTTCAAAAACTATGTTTTTCAAGTTGTGTGAAATTACAGATGAAATCGAGATATTTTAAGCAGTTTTTGTTTTATTTCTATTAGGCGATTCTGCCCCCTACGCGCTACGCTAGCCAATTCCCGTCAAGACTGCACCTAAAAACAGGGTAATTTGCTTTGATTTGGAGAAATATTATCTGATTACGGAAGACTGAAAGATATTATTACGACCAGTGGCGATATTCCGTAATCGGGTTGACAGTCATTTCATTTTGATCGTGGGACTTTTCGATTCCCAAGGTTTTATCGTCCTATTGCCTATATTGTGGACATGGCGCTTATAGTTTTACAGTCGCGAGCTGTATAATTAAAAAAACTTACTTTCGGTTGATAAAAAATTAACAATTTAAAAGCATAGTTGGGTATGTTTTAATAATGAAATAAATATTAAAGACTTTTGCAATAATAAAGTTCTTATTATAAAATAGTTTTATGTCTAAAAATTAAACCTTTATTTATTTCCCACTAAAATAAAAAGCAAATAATTTAAATATTAAAGTTTATTTCTTTTGATAAGCAAACAAATTGCATTAAAAAATGAGCTCATTGAACTAAAACAAAACCTGAAAACCTATAACTGAAGATTATATAGATATAATGAAAAAAGACATAATGTAAATGTAGATTAATATTAATTTAAAAACGTTAGACATAAATTTATAATTCTTAAATGGAGACTCGTGAAAACATAAATAACATTAAGACACATATTCATTAAGACTTAATTAGTTCTAAAAAAATAGCAGATATGAAACATTAACGGAACAAAATTGAATCTTATATTTCATAAGCACTTACTCTTTAGCGCAATATCCTTTTCTTTTAATTTATAATCCTTTAGCCCAGATTTAGATAAGTGATTAATTTCTATTTTTATTATAATTAACCAATCTATCATAGAATTCACACATCGACTAAAGTTTTAAAAATATCATGCAGACTTATTGGAAATCAAATAACGTCTTCCGATATCCAAATATACGGCGTTATTTTTTCCCCACGTGCTACCCGTTAAACGTACCGCAGAAGGGCATTTCAGTTTATAATATTTCTTGATTGTCACTAGACCTTGATCCTTCAAATTTAGAAATATTAAAATAAAATTAAATAAAACTTCCCGAAAATAATCCAAAGCAGCCTCGGCCACGAATTTAAAGATACAAGATTTTACGCACAACTGGGTAGATTAACTGCTCCAATACAAGCCAAAGAGTAATCTTCTTTAGTGACGTCGAAGAATATTCACATTCCCACCTGTTGGGCCTTTATAATAGAGACGGTAATGCCCAAGATCAGTGGCGTAGCCAGGGTGGGGTTCCAGATGCACTGGATACTACCAATTTTGTAAAGTTCTGTTCGCCTTATCTAATCGGAGATTTTTCTTCTGTTAATTTAGGCAAAGAAAATTTTTAAATTTTAGTGGTATGAAGAGCATTTGGAGCCCCTCCCTGGCTACGCCACTGCCCAAGATCGAATCCAACGCTGTCATGACGTCATGACAGCTGGCGGCTACTATTGCGATTGGTTAAGTAAGATCTTCACAGATTTGAAAATCTTGAAAAAATTCTTGGAAATAGTTTCTATTTAGTAAAAAATGTAGGCCACGATGTAGGTATGTCGGAAATAAGATAACTATTACTACAAACAATAAATATGTCTCTAAATTATATACACTTAGAGTTAGTTACAAACTCACTTTGTTTTACCGCAACGGAAATCTGAATGTACTGTACATTTGAATTTTCCCGATCGTTTTTCTCTCTCTTACCATATCTGCTAACAATAATCAGCACTATCTGCTTTTCACTAAAAGGTCCAGTTATAATTTATAAAATACAGGTGTATTCTCCGGATTTTTTTAGAATATAAGAATAAAGAAATACAGAATTTATATATGAAAATGGTGAAATTTAGACTTAGAATTATCCAAATAAAAACTTTAAAAATTACAATTAAACATAAGATTTTAAGATTGGTTTAAATAGGAATTTCAAAGAAATTATATTCTTTCAAATAGAAACATGCAATTTCAATTTCAGTTTTTTTTTCTTTTTCAAAATGCAATTTTTTATATCCTGATATCGATCCGGATGACTGGAGTTCGGATAATTAGAATTTTGCTATATATTTAATGGGTACGTTCAGAACCAGGGGGAGTTTAAGTCCATTCATATTTTTTTCCGAAATAGTTGAAAAGGGTTTGTGAATTTGGTTTGTCTGTCTGCCATCTGTCCTTGCTCTAACTTTCGTAAATATACTCGGATTGCCTTGAAATTTTTATAGGTTACTGAGGTACACTGTAGAATGTTCGGTATTGAAAATGGAGTGTTTAGCGTTTCGAGTTCGTTTACAAAACCACTCAAAAGAATTCTGTTGCATTATGGTCTAATCGAGAATAATCGTTTGAATTTTACCAATGTTACGTTGTTTCAAACATAGTAGGATTTATACGCATCACTGAGATGGAACACAACACACTTTATCAAGAATATAAAATAATCAGCATTTATAGATCGTTTGCAAAGGACGCTATTACATTATAATTTATGGGGAATAATTGAGGACTAAGAATGGTAAACGCTGAAAGTCCAGAAAAGGAAATTTTTCAAGAGAACGAAAAAAAGAAAAACTCCTACTTCTGGTACTTACAGCGTTTTCCATTCCACTCCTTTTGGGTTCTTAGTTCAATATTTTAAAGTGTAAGTACCTAGCTTCTTTTTGTTTTGTGTTTAAATATCTAATATTATCATTTGTAAACATTTCTTTTATTTATTTAATATTTTTACCTTTCTTAAAAATTTACCATTGATGTAAATAATAACAACATGATCAAGTTGTATAATGGTCACTTGTCGTCTAGCATCTTATCACTAGCACTTTCAGCGTTCTCCTCCACTACACTTCGTGTGGCACATTCAACGTTCCCCACTTTACTTCGTGTGGCACTTTCAATCAGCGACATTTTTCTCCTCTTTTTGAACTATTTATACTACAGTTGGCACTTCAAGGGTTCTCATGTTTGTTAAGCTTGGCATTTAAGACACCTTTTCATAAAACAAAAAAAATTTTCAATTTTTTGACACTTTCAGCGTCGTTTCCATTCTTAAGCCTCAATTGTTTGCGGTGCATTTTAATGATGTTAGGATATTTCAAACAAAATGATATCACTGAAGTTCACTTAAGCATGTTATCTATACATTATGCAGTGCATAGTAGAGATGAGTTTGGGCTCACTTTTCGGAGCCCGGGCCCGCCCGATCCCGACGATTTTAAGTCCGAGCCCGAAACATTTTGTGACACTAGAGCCCGAGCCCGAAACAAAAAGTATGCAATTAAAAAAAAAAATCAGTGCAAATAAAAAACATTTAAGAGTTCTAAATGTAATATCTTATTTTTTAACAACTTCTTAGATAGAAATAACTGTTAATCTTTAGAAAATAATCATAATGAACTTTATGATGTTTACATTGAAGCTCATCAAAAGAAAAGTTCAATATCAAATAAAAATATACTTCCTTAAAAGGATTCTCATATTTTTCTCACCCAACAAGCAAACCTGGTGGACTCATTAGTCGAAGTGCGTTAAATGAATAAAAGAATGAAATTTGCAGAAATTGCTATTTATATGACGATGAATCGCACAAAGTTTTTCTATTTCCTATAAAAGGTGTACACCTTAAATTATAATCAATTCCTCCCACAAAACAATCTTCTATAATTCTCATGTCCTTGAAAATTAGCTTAAATTAAAAATTAGACACCATTATCTGAAAGATCCGACAGGAAATGAGAAAACGCCGCTCTATTGCTTTCTATCTGAATAACAATAGATGGTAATTATATTTACTTACGAATGAAGGTGACTTCGTGAATCTGAAGAGCAGAACCGCAGCATAAGCAGGGTTCATAATACAAAAGAAAATGTTCATTTCGATGCTCATTTTCGTTAGATCTCTAATAATAATAATAATAATAAATAAATAAACGTTTCAATTAAAAAATATCCTAATGGAGCCATATTCCGATTGGCGCCGTATCAACAAGTCATCATCATCGATGCCAGACATAAATCTGAAAATATCACAAATTTTATTTTAAAATAGCATTCTAATACTACAAGAAAAAAAAATTAGCACGATTTCTGTTTCTCTTTCATTCTGATAAAAATAGCATTCAAATGCCTTGAAATGGAATAAGAAAATTTTTAAGGAGAAAAAAATTATTTTTATTTTTTCTATACGCGAATAAATGAAATCGATAATTTCTGAAAGAATGAGCCCGAGGCCGTCGGAGCCCGAAGATCGATATAAAAATCGAGCTCGAGCCCTTGTCGGTCCCGGGCTCGGACTGAGCCCGTCTCATCTCTGGTGCATAGTATTGATCCTGCATTTCTAGAGCCACACAAAAGATTTCAGTTACATGACTGACTAAGACCGATAATTGCTGGAAGTGTGTTTTCTGCTGTGGCATGCATTTTAAACGTATCTGATTATGAGTGTATTAGATGTGCATAAATTCTATAGATCGCGTACACGAAAGAATTCGCACACAATACTGGACATGGACAGCAATTGCTAAAAATGGATTTTAACCGTGGGTTTTTTTTCTTTTCTTTTTTAAGTTGCTTATTTAGAACTCCCAGTTCTTTCTATGGAAAAATGAAATTTCTTAATAAAATTATGTCAGTTTTGGAAAGTGTTTCATAATCCATGCTTGATGCGTGATTTTTATTTTTTTTTTTTCGTTTAACCGAGTTTCAGATGAATTCTTACTGTATAAACAACAATTTATCCGGTGTCGTAACAAGTCCTAGGTTGAAAATGCAAGCAACATTTTCAACCAAGCTAATTTTCCTATGATTTTTTATAAACTCCTATGGGAGTCCATCAACTTTAACTCAAAATATCTCTGGAAAATGTTTTGTGGACTATTCATCTTGGTTCTGAAAGCCTCACATAATAGACGAAAAATGTCTTTTCTCGCCAGTAAAACAACAAAAAGTTTCGTTATGCGGATGACTAAATGTTAAATTACTTTCCTTTACCAAGCTTAATAAGCAGAGACTCTTCCAAGCATATAGGGAATTAATTAAGTTCATCATCATGATAATGTTTCAAGTGCTTCCAATTTACGTTTTGTTAGGTATGTGGAATCATTAAGTAATTATTTGAGTGCTTCAATTTATTTATTTAAAAGTGATTGCCGGAAGTACCTTGACAAATCGGTTTGTGACTTATACGGAAAAAGCATTTAAACAACTTTCTTTTTCTTTAAAATATGTTATTTTACAAGTATTGCTAGTAATCAGCGAAAAATGAAGGCGATGACGTGATAATATAGGAGTAAATTTCACCATGAAGTCTGGTATAACGTATTATTCTTGGGATTAATATATTTATTCCGTACATTTCATTAAATTCGGTTAAAGGCTTAAATGAGGGTTAATATTTATCGTTGTAATTCACTTTAACCCATTTGCATCATTAGCGCTTATATGCGTGCATGTTAGGAATTTCGTTTTTATTTAGAAATTCTGAATCCATACCGGAAATTCGGAAGGAAGAATTTTTACTTTATATAATAACAAAGCGTCTATCATTAGATGAAGCAAAAATTACTATTCAGAATTTCTGGTATGTATTCGGAATTTCTGAAATGCACGCTGTTGTTATAATAATATTTATTCCAATAGAAAAGTGTACAATAGAAGGTGGGGTTTTTTTTTCATAAATTAAATGTTTAGCTATTAAAATAATAAACTTTGTAAAAATCACCATAAAATAAAAACAATACATAAGACGCGTTTCGAACTAAAAATATAACAGCTCGTCATCAGCTACAGTAAACACGTGTTCGTAAGGGGACAATGTCAAAAATGAACTGAAAGGTAGAGAATGTTGAAAAGAATGCGACAGATGGCGCTAGGTGAAAGGAGGACATGCAGAAGAGAAAAGTGTTGCCGAAAAGATAGAAGAGAAATTGATAGGGGGAAAATGGAAATAAAAGAAATAAACAAAATTTAAATAAAATAAAAGAAGTAAATTAAAAAATATAAATAATAATAATAATGATAAAGAAAGAAATATAAAAGAATAAAACAAGAAAAAACCAAAAGATCCTTTTTTTAAAAAAAAACAAAAGAAAAAGAAAAGAAACAAGACAAGAGGGAAAAGAATTACAAAAGTAATTTCCACGCTGGAGATAGGAAAGGAGATGATGAAAGATCATTGACCATATTATCAGAATTTTTAGAAATAAAATATGCTTCATGAAAATCCAAGTGAGAGGGAGAGGCAGGGGAAGAAATAATTTTGGCCATGAAGAAATTGAAACAATGACTGGAAGACCAACAGTGAGAAGCAGTCGAAGATTTAGAGATATCTTGATTTGCAACATACCTCTGACGCTCGCCTAATCTGAATTGCTCTTCTGCATGTGCTCCTTTCAGCTAGCGCCATCTGTCACATTCTTTGCAACATTCTCTACCTTTCAGTTCATTTTTGACCTTGTCCTCTTACGGACACGTGTTTACTGTAGCTGATGACGAGCTGTTAAATTTTTACCTCGAAACACGTCTTATGTATTGTTTTTATTTTATGGTGATTTTTACAAAATTTATTATTTTAATTGCTTCAAATCGCCAGTTTTCGGTGCTGTTTCGCTCTAAATGTTTAGCTGTTAATTATTACAACCAAAAATTTTAAAATATTTACACAAACTTGTGCGGAGATTTGGAAGGTCAAATCGACTTTTTTAACCACCGAGGACGCTGCATCTTTTTGTTAAACGGAAGCGCGTGTAGGGTCTTTCAGACCCGAGTCATATTTTCTTCATAATATATACAGTAAATTTTGCATTTTTTAAAAAAATATTGAGCGCGGGATTTCTGATATTCAATCTTGGTATTATTTTATTCCATTTAGTAATTCCATGTCTTCTAAGTTATTAATCAAGAAATTCACAAATGTCCGATGAGTCATTTGAATCTGATTCACCAAGAACTTTTATCAACTGTTTCTTATTTTTGTTTTTAATAAGTCAAAACAAAACGAGCACTGACAATGTAAATCAAAGATTCTAGGTTCGACACTTGACTTGGACATTTCTTCGCTCAGTTGGAAAAATTAAATTCGTATGCTAAAAGATAAATATTGCATGAATTTAAAGAGGTCGTGCCCTCTTTTTTATCGTGCTCAAATAATAGTGGACGTTAACAGTTAATACTATATGAACGAAGAAATTTACATAAAAATAACATCTATTTAACACAGTTCATTCTTTATAATGTCTGATATAATGTCTTATTCATAGGTGTGTAAAACCGAACATCGAAAATTCATGTCTGCAAACTATAAAATTTACGTCAATAAGTTACAAAGTATAAATCATATCACGTTCGACAATGTGACTGTTACGAGTGCAGAAGTATTTTCCCCTAATAGCGCGGATAATTGATGTGATGTCACAAATGGTAACAAGTGTCACAATCACAGCGATAACCATAATGTGATATACACTGCTCAAAACAATTAAAGGATATTGCAGTTTTAGGTGGATTTTGTATCTGGTAAACTGTTTAGCTGATTGATACATGGTCGACAGACATAGTAGGTTATATGAGAATAAGTTACACATGTTTGGCAGAAAAAATGCATTTTATTGAGCATTTGTGTACTAAAGGAAAAAAACACAATTTGTGCATATGAGAAAAAAAGAATAAGAAAAGGTGTTTTCTTCAAAGAAAATCATTTTCAGTAGGGGGTATGGTTTCCACGGGCGGCCAGCAACGTTGAACACCTTTGAGGCATGGACTCAATGAGGCTATTAATGACGAGTTGGGGTATTCTGCCCCACTCTTCCAGAAGAGCTCTTTCCAGTTCTTGGAGAGTTTGTGGGGGTTGTTGGCGGCCAGAAACTCGTCTTCCTAGAGCGTCCCAAACGTGCTCGATTGGATTCATGTCTGGAGAACACGCTGGCCATTCCATTCGAACGATTCCTTCCTCGAAAAGGAAATCCTCCACCAGGTTTGCACGATGTGGCCTGCAGTTATCGTCCATTAAAATGAAGTTATCTCCGATTGCTGCAGCGTAAGGGACTACAATAGGTCTGAGGATCTCATCCCTATATCGGCGACCAGTCAGAGCTCCATCTCGAATGATGTAGAGGTCAGTGCGCCCGACAATGGAGATGCCACCATACACCAACACTCCTCCACCGCCAAATCTGACACTTTCGTGCACGAACGCAGGATTATTCCTACTGCCACGGTCCCTCCAGATGAAAATACGCCTATTATCCGGATGCACAGAAAAACGGGACTCGTCAGAAAACAGAATATTGCTCCATTCATTTCTCCTCCAGTTGACATGCTCGGTTGCCCACTCCCTGCGGTCGCGACGATGCCTTGATGTTAATCTAACACATACCATCGGTCGGCGAGCATACATACCTACAGCATGGAGCCGGTTTCGGACAGTCTGAGTTGAAATCGTGGTGCCTGTAGCCGAGCGAAGGTGTTGTTGGAGAAGAGTAGCGTTCATGGTTCGGTGTCTCCGAGCTGTTAACGCTAAATACCGATCTTCATTGGGCGTTGTTGCCCGTCTACGACCTTGCCCTGGTCTTCGGCCTGCACATCCACTCTCCAAAAAACGGTTCCAGATCCTGGAAATGACACTTTGTGACACTCCAATGGCTTGCGCTACTTCGGCTTGAGTTTGGCCCCCTTCTAACCTACCAACAATTGTCAAAGCTTCTGAATCTGTCAAATGACTTCGCTGAGACATCGTACTCATCGAGACAAAGCAATCACTGAATGCCGATCATCCTTGTCTTCATTCTCTTTTATCCAGTTGAAAGTCAAATTTCATTCGCTGCCGCTGAAGCGACGTTTTTGACGTCGAACTCAAAATTTGCATACTCCACAGTTTGAAAACCAGAAAAATTTGCATTTGTGATTCTCTTCTTCTATTTTCGGCAAAAAAAATTTCGTTTATATCTTTATTTTATATAAAACTTCAAATATCCTTTAATTGTTTTGAGCAGTGTATTTAATTGATCGCATTATGACTCTCAGGTGACCGTCACTGCATAACGCCACTGTGAAGTTACTGTCACTAATTTCAGTCCTTTGAATTCTATCACAAAATAGTAAATATCGACTTTACAAAGACGTCACAGTGACTCATTTTCCATGTCACTTGACAGCAATGTCGACAGGGGGGGGGGGGGGGGGGTCACGGTGCTATTCGCGTAGGAATCGCCATTTGTTTTACGAATGAACTTTTAGTCTTTCAAACATCCAAAAAAAAGTCACTGTTGATGAAAATATTTCATACACATCGATGTGCTCCATCACAATTATAAAACTTGTGGTGTAAATTTTTCTCAAGCACAAATAGGTTTCTTTTAATTATATTTTTCTGCCGACGACATAACATCCGTCGCAGTTGCACACATTTGGGGGGTACTGTTCACCCTCGGTCGTTTCATTCTAAAAGACTTCCTAAATTACGTCTTTTGACAATGGAAAACAAATCTTTATAATCACCTGATATTTTGACCAAATTAATAGTATTTGCATAGCCTCAACATCCTTCACCACTGCATTTTTCCTTCTTTAAAACTACTCAAGATATTTTTAAAAACAGGGATATTACTGGCGAGTATTTTTATATTTCATTCGTATCACTATTTCCAAAATATAAATTTTATGGTATATTTCTCTTGCATGTGTCGTCAAAGTGTATGCCATTTTTTTTTTATTCGAAAAAGTGGGATGAACAAAATATAAAAATAGTCACTATTGACAGCCATATGACAAGGATAATTAATATTTTTCTTAATACTGTAATATTGAAAAAGATCGTAACAATTATACCACAAAGTTTCCACTTTTCTTCTGTATTCTGCATGATAGAAAATGAATTTTACATCTATTAGAAAATAAGCACAAGATATTACATTTTTGTTATCAGGTCCTAAAGATATATGAATATAACAGTATTTCATGAGCGAAATTTTTCGAAAGCAACAGAAATACAAAATTTAACCTCAAGTTGATAATATTAATTGTCATTATGATTATGATTCTATTATTCTTTTATTTATAAATATTTTATAAAGTAAATCTGATGTAAAAAATATAAATCTCAAGTATTTTCAATGGGGCCCACCGTGGCCGAATGGTTAAGGCACCACGTCGCTAATCGCTTGAGAGCGTGGGTGGTCTGCGGGTTCGACTCCCGCTGGCTCCGTTGCACACTCTTTGTGGAGCTTCCGGCTGTAATTCTCTGGTGTTGCAAATTTCCGTTTGCTATCTCGTCCTTCTATATTGGCGAAATTGTTATGTCTGGTTTGTGTAATTATTTCTGCGTATAAAATAAAGGATCATTCGAGGCGACAGCCATTGTAGCTGTAGGCCCCAAAGCAATCTCCACTTCGATGGACTTCAATGTCAGTGTCAATGTACTTTTAATGAATATTTCTGTGGAATTTCGCTGTAAAGTTTCTATTAATTTGTATATATGTAACGTCTTGGTATGAGATGAATTGAAGCTAAATAATTGGTACTCAAGACCTCGCTAATAGATTAAATATCTTTATTACTAGTTCCAATCTTACAGGCACCTTTGCGTGTCCGATCAGAGGTCTCAGGAACTCTCTATGTTACTTTTAGAGACCTTATATGGTCATGGATCTTTAGAATATCTCGAATGCTATTAAAGACCTAACTCTTCCATTTGAGGAACCTTCTTTTATACTCCTGTTTTTTCCCAGCAGAGGGCAAACAAGTCAAAGTAGGCGGGATCTTTGATTTAATTGGATCGGGAACTTTTGATGGGTGTGGTTTTGTGTGGCAACAGGCTTGACTCAAACTGTCACATTGGGAAAAGTTAATTCGAATTTATGGCTTGGAGTAATCATTTAATATAAACATGTCAATCAACTTCTATTTTGGTAAATTGATTTCACAAACATTAATCATCGTTAAGATATTTTTGATGGGTAATTTCGTTTCTTGTCATTTCATATATTTATTAAGCATTTTTATTGCTTCACTGTTCTGTTCATGCTTTTTGATTCATTGTATTCTAATAGATTTCTTTTACCTTTACAGCAGGTCTTTGTAACTGTTCCATCCTCAATGCCTCAAACAATGCCCGCCCAAAGAAGAGGAAAGGGCATCTGTGGCTGCTTTGGCAGCAATGAGCCTCCTGAAATCACTTATCATGTTGTTGAAAACGGAGGAATAATTAACCTGCAGCCACATCCACTTACACCAACTCAGCCAATGCCTGATGAAGAAGAGCTCAATTCAAAATTTGCTGAGTTAGTGGTAAGTACGATTTATTTTCCTTTCATAGTATTTTGTCCAAATGCAAGAAATTTGTATATTGATTTAAGAAGATTAAATATTACAAGACTTTATAATCAGTTGAGTGTCTATCCGTACATACATTCCATTTATTTTAATACCTCAGTTGAACAAAATAATTCAAACATCTTATTTTTCATAAATATGAATTTGAAGAAAATATGATTGCTTCATTACGAAGCATTTTTTTCTGTCAGTTACGTACTCGTTTATAAGTCGAAAATTTAAACTGGTTTAACCCTCCAGCCGCGAGTGACTTTTTCAGTGAGTTACTTTTTTAAAATTAAGGTTGTTTGATTCCTACCACTTTTTTGAAGTAGAAATAATCACTTTATTTAATGACGATTTAACTAATGCGAGAATAAGCTGAATTATATGCTTTAAAAAAAAAAAAAAGGTGGTGCGAATCAAGCAATCTGAATTTTTAAAAAGTAGCCCACTGGAACGCGAAAACAGCGTTTCCCGCGGCTGGAGGGTTAAATAGTCAAATCATATGTTTTTCGACTCTAGGTGCATACTTGATAACATCTCAATGCTTAAAGACCGCAGAAATAGGTTAAAATAGAAGCAGTTCTGGTGTTCTGGTTGCAAGTCAAAGTTGGTTGGTGCCGGAGATAGAATATGTCTTTCAATTATGAAAAGAAAAATCAAAACAGTGGCATCAAAAATCACAGTGGAATTAAATACAATCTTAAAAAATTCGTTTATTGAAAACTGTTCACCATGTTCTAAATGAATAAATTGTTTATTTAAGAGTTGCAATATCCAAAACTTTCTTATCACTACGAAATGTTTAAACCTCAAAAACAATTATGCATATATGCCGAACGTGGACATTGAATGTATAAAAATGTGTAATATTCTCTGGTGAATCCACTTTCATGGTTTTACAACTTCAAGTCATATTTATGTCTGGAGACCACCACTTGATACATTTGACGTTAACCGTCTTAAGCAACTGTCAAGCATGGAAGAGGGTTTGGGAAGCTATATTATAGGATTCATTAAGCTATAAGTAATTCTTAATTGTAGGGTTACAGCTAATATGTATCTGATAATAAGTTATACAGAACAAACTGTATCCTATGATACAGCCATCATTCTTCTCACAAGGTGATGCACAGAGCCAGGATGTCAATGATGTTATCTGTATTAAAGCATCCGGTCTTGATTCAAAGAGCATAGAAGCAAAATAAAACACCTAGCCATGCCATCCCAATTTCCGACTGTGATATTCTTCAAATTAAGATTTGGTGCAGATTTTCTTCTCTTACTTCTGTCAGTAAAATTAGCATCCTTATTACTTTAAAAAGTGCTATAAAATTAACCTAAATGTGATTTATCATTTATATTCGAGTATTCCTCGAGAAATCACAGTTGCTTTACTTGCAATTCTTTATTAGCACGTTAAGCACCACGTCAGTCACCGGTGACTGACTGAATTTTCCGTTTAAAACGCGTCATTCACCGATAACTGACGTCTAAAATATGATATAAAACTAAAATAACATATATATTGGTTTAAGTAATTACTGAAAATTTATTTAAAATTTATTACCTTTATTTATTACAGGATTATACTTTCTTAAAAATTACTTAAAACATTGTAAATTTTTCAGCGCTTCAGTGTCATTTCCCGTGCCACTCAACGTGTTAACAATGAAATCATGATATTTTGTTGGTGTTCGCATTATTTTGTTTAATCAATGTATATCTGATTTTATAAGAACTTGCAGATACATGCTTTTTTTTACTGGTTTCTTTAAACTAAAAGTAAAAGTCATGAACAATTTGCCAGCAGTCCACAACAATCCTAAGTCAAAACAAAAATTTCCTGAATCGACTTCTTGTCGGCTTAAAATATCATACCCCTATGCATACAGGGTGGTTAAAAGAGATTAGACAACTGTGAGAGGTGATAGTGCATCAAAAAACAAACAAACAAACAAAATTTGTACAGGAAACCAGGATCGTAGTCCATTTTTTTACACAAAATACTTACATTAGACGATAATGCCATAATATGAAAAAGAGTGGAACTGTACAGCATTTCGGCAAGTGAAACCATATGAACTGTTAGTTTGATTTGGAAATATGAATCGGCTACTTCAGCGCTATTTAGGTAAGGGTGGTAGCCCTACTATTTCTGGTGACCACCTTACATCTCACACAAAGAAAGAGAAAAGACAGTTTTTTTTTTCGTTAAAATATCTTCAATATTGTTAAACACAATGAGCAAAAATCTAAATTAGAATTAGAGTGAGACACACGAACGTCATTTCAAAACTTTCTTTAGGGGGCAAAGTTTTCTTTAAGGTTGGCAAAGTTTTTTTAAAAGGGGAAGGGGGGTTGGCAAAATTTCATCTGATCTTGTGTACAGTTAAGAAGCAATTGATAAAGTTTTACTGTCTCACATATTTTTAAAATTAGCCAAAATTCTTATTGATGATAAATGTCCTCACTCTGAGAATATTGAAGTAGCAAACTTTTTGAAATACCATTGATAATATTTGTTTATGTTTAAAGTAGTTATTTAATGCTAATGCTTTTATTTTAATCAAATCTGACAAGTTATTTTAGCTTTGGTGCAATTTTTGATATTTTTTCTTTTGAGTCACACCTGAAATAACCGATATACTCTGAAATATCAAATTCCTTAGTGGGAAGGGGCAACTGTCCCCTTATCCTCCGTAAAATGATGCCCATGGGGAGAAACGTTGCATTTTTGACTGAATAAATTGGCTGTGTCCGTATTTTTCTATACAAAAATTGATTGCTGTAGTGTGCGCCATCACCTCTTAACCCGTTAGCTGTTGTGCCCGAGTGCCTCTCGGGCAAAAAGAGTTTGCTGTCTTCGATACTATAAGCTTTTGGATACCACTTAATTTTAACTGTAATCTTTGGTTTGTTAAATGGCACACCTTGTACAAAGCCAAATATTTTTGTAAAAAAAAAAAAGTGGTGCCGGGTCCTTATTTTTTAATTTATTGTGCCAAAAAAGAAAGAAACAGTTAAAGGGTTAAAGTTTGTGCATTTTTTTTTTTTTTTGGAGGATCATTGTGTATATGCATATACTTTTCTATTTACCTTAACATATTTTATTATTAATGTTTGATAGTGAAGATTTTAATGTTTTTAAAAATACTAGCATCATTTTACCGTCGAAGCTTTTAAGGCCATTGCTGTTCTTCCATATGTAAAAAAGAACTTTGGTTTGTAACCCCACTTTGTATCGTGCATATCGGGGCGCAATGAAAGCGCCCGATATAACCGAGAGCATTAAAAATGCCCAGAAGCAGAATTTTCGATGCCCATCTGCAGCAAACAGAAATTGATCTGCGACCCAACAATGCAGAATCAAGCTACTATCATAAATACTTATATAGTAACCTATAAAATAAGCAAAAAATTGCATTTTACTAAGAAAATGGATAATAAAGAATAACTCCTTAAAACAAAGTAAATTTTAAGTGAATTTTTTAAACTCAATATTTATTTTTAAGCTGGCAGATTAATCTGCAAGGTGTAAAATAATCTGCAGCGCTGCTGCCGTGCTGGACAGTTTCTGCTATAGGGAAAAAATGTTTAAAAAAGGTGATATCCTACAAATAAAAAGCTTGTACTTTTCTTTTTAAATGTTTGTGTATATTAAAATTCCCATTATAATGGAAGTTTACTTGTTGTTATCTACATGCTTTTATACTTAAAAACTACAGAAAAAGGTATTGTTATTTTCGGAACAGAAATGAACCTAAAGTCAATTTCTGTGTTATATCGCTCAAGCGGTACTGTTCTCTCAAAAATATGCACTAGTTGCAGTGAAATTATATTAAGGGATTCCAACTAGAGGTCTGCACGTGGAGAAATTTTCACGCCCGGGCCCACCCAAAAAGCTTATTGGCCCGACCCGTTCCGGTGTAAAAGCTAAAAATTCCAGCCCGTTCTGTTGTAGTCTGACCCATTAGGAAATCTAAAATTTCGGCCCAGGCCTAGTTCGTCCCGCCCAAGTTCCAACTGCTACAAAACATGCTGATATTTCTAAAGCACCATCATCCTACAATTAAAATTGTTCAAAAGTACTCTTACTTATGCATTGGTCTTATTGGTCGTACTTTCAGACTATGCACCCACTATTCATGGAATACGGCTTAATAATAATATTAATGACCATTTTGACCATTACGTACAAAAACACTCATTAAAAAAAATTAAGTGAGACTATTGCATTCAAATAATCATTCAGTAAGAAAATCAACGTAGTTTAGAATGAAAGAAAAATTTGGTAAAAGAACATCACAATTTGAAAGTTCTACATAGAAAAAAAAAGTAGGTTTTAAAAAATATTTCTCTATAACTTATTAAACTAAATTAAATTTGTAAATATTTTCTTAAACAGACGTATAACGTCGCTTTAGTTTTACAAAAATAAATAAATAAAGTGCTGGCTCAACATGCCGGCCGTGCAAGGCCTGGGTCCATACAGGCCTCTATTTCCAACTAGCAGTATGTGCCCCGCGAAATCTCTTTTCCTGCTGAGGCCTGTGAAGCTCTTTACAACAATTGATTAATTCTATAGTGAAATTATCTTCTGAGAAAGAAAATGTATTAAACTGCAAAGTAAACAATTTTCTTTCAAATTCAATGATTTTCATTTAATACTACATTTAAAAAACGTTTTATTTTATTTATTTTTCAATTCATGCAAGCACTATATAGAGTTTTTGCTACGGTGATGGGACACGTGAACTATGTCCGTAAATAGCTGACAAAGTCAGAGAGGGCTTTGAAATTTTTTGGTGGGTCTAATTCCCATCGTATCATTTTTATTTCATTTTAATGATAAATAAATATAGATAGTAGTATGGGGCAAGTACTCATTGGCATAAAACTTTTGATTACAAAGTTTTTTTTAAAGTTAAATGGAATATAGATGCTATTATTATTAAAATATTATAAATTCTTAAAGGCGCTAAAGCCACCCTGCGGCCACCTGATTACAGCCCTGCCGCAAACATGTAACTTGTTGCAAAGCCCTGAGTTGTATGATCAGGATTTGATTGTGATAAACAGGATAGATTTTCTCCCACTTCTTTTTTTCCCCTTTTTCTTTTATTTATACGAGATGGAATCCATTAAAATTCGACGGAAGAAAATGTTTAAAAAGATTAAATAACTGTTAGATTAAATTTATAATAAAACTACAAACATAATTACAGTAAAAAGATCAGTCTTACATTGGCTAGTCTCTTTACATTTTGGGTGAATTTTGTATTTTTGTAAAATTATTTTCATTATTCAAAATATTAGAATACTAAAATAGATGGTTCAAAAAATTAGAATGCATATGAATTTTCCTGATTGGTTCAGAAGGTTGCATAAATGAAGCATAAAATTAGCTTCTGCGGGACTTCTTTATAAGTTACAAATACGTTTTGCTCATCATTGTTTTCCTTTTGCGTGAAACATGGGTCGTTCGTCCGACATAACGGAGTTTATAAAGCATCGTATTATTGATTTGCATAAAGAAGGTCGTAATCAGAAGTATATCGCCAGTTTCTTAAAATGTTCTCAACCAAGTTTTAGTAGAGCAATAAAGCAGTATTTTAACGATGGACATTTTGGAAACAAGTATCTGAATAGCGGTCGAAAGCCAAAAACTACTCAGAGAGATGATAGAAAGCTAAAGAGTATTGCTAAAAAACCGATTTAGATTGTGTAAGATATTTGCATCGAAAGTGGAAAGAACACGGTGTTGATGTGACTAAATCTACAACTCTAAGACGTCTGAATAAACTTGGATTTCAATCTCGTGTCCCAAAGATAAAGCCCCTCATGACTATTAAACAGAAAAGGGAGAGAGTGAAGTGATGCAAAAAAGGCTTTTATGGGCTCTTGATGATTGGAAAAAGATATTGTTTAGTGAAGAGAATATGTTTTGCTTAACATATGATGATAAAGATGTTCGTGTATGGCAAACGAAGCAAGAAGCATATGACAAGGACTGCATAAAACGATCAGTGAAATTTGCAACCAGTGTAATGGTATGGGCTTGCATGACTGTAGATGGTCCTTGAAGGATATGTATCGTTAACGAAAGGATTAGTTCTGAGATATATCAAGAAATCCTTGAGCATTTCATGATACCATCGTCGGAAGATCTGTGTGGCGACGATTTTGTTTTCCAACATGATTTAGCACCTTCACACAGGTCAGTGTCCAACAAGAACTGGCTTAGCCAACACCAAATTAACGTACTTCCCTGGCCGGCTAATTCGCGGATGTAGGGAATAATGAAGAAAAGACTGCAAGATATTGTGCCAAAAAACAAAGTTGAGCTTCTTTCCAGCATAAAGTCGATATGGTCATGTCTGGGGAGAAAACATTGTGAACCACTTGTAGCTAGCTTGGCAAAGCGAGTTCGTGATATTATAAAATGTAAAGGTGATGCTACAAAATATTAAAGAAGAAATATTTTCCTTTTTTTTTTAAAACACGTATTACACGTATTATTTATAATGCATTATTCTAATATTTTGAACCAGGTAAATGGTTATTCTAATATTTTGAGTTTTTCCAAGTGTGAATAATTATTTCAATTCTTGTATTATTTCCTTTAATTTTTATGCTGAAAGATTCAACAATGTAGATTCTTGCAATATTAAGTTTTATCCTGTATTACTTTTTGTATAAGCGGTACATAAAAAACCTTTTTTTCAGAATTCCTTTTTTTTCTATTATTCTAATTTTTTGACTTGGAGCTGTACTTTGCATGTGAACATTCGCAATCTTGACTTGAGGTTCTGATCTCAGTTCCGGCGAGTAAAAGGGCAAAAAAAATGTATGTCTTTTAGGCGCATCTTTGGTAAAAAATTAAGTTTAATCAAAGAAAAGGCTCATTTCTTTTTAAATATGACGTCACTTTCACTCACTGGTGCATTTCGACTCTCTTTGAGATTAACGTCTCAAATTCAGTATCAACGGAATGAAAAAATATTAAAATGTAATAATTTTATGGGTGAAAATGCTGTTTTTTTTTTAAACGTGACATCATTTTCTGTTCAGATTTTTTAAGCTGCTTTTAATTACAATAAGAAAATGGCATCAATAAAGATATAGTAATTCCCATTATTTTTCTTTTCTCTGTAACAATGAAAGTAACCTGATTGCGATCATTTAAGAAATTCTTTAAAAACTTTTAAATTAAAAATAAAGTATAAAAATGAAAATATTTTAAACTATAGCTAGTTACGGGCTCATCTACAAATGGACAGCTTTCAATTAAAAATAATTTCTAAAATTGGTTCAGTAGAACCAATCATTTGTCAGCTCAGAGCAGATGACAAAAAATAAAATAAAATAAACAGCTTGTGTTTAAAATATATAGATTATGTGGAAATTCAATTTAGATAATATTCGTATGGTGGAAGTAGAATCTTATTCATTAATGCATTACAGTTTATATATTTCTTGAGCATAGAACTGAGTTCCAATAACTTTTGATTTCCGCCATATTAAGTCCAAGAAAGTCTAATCAGCTCGAATTAAGAAACATAATCTATATTTTTGTACTTTAATTAATACAATTATAGTAATTATAGAAATAAAAATTGCAAATAATTAATTTCATTAGTTAATAGTACCAATAACAAACAAATATCATGACAGTTCTTCTTGCACACGTGTACTTTGTACCATTATTGTAATACCATAAGCCTAAATTTACACACATGTATGTGTATGATAACCAAAAAAATATGAAAATTAATTACATCTGCTAATTTATGCATATACAGATAAGAAATTCCAAGAATGGCCAGTCATATTTTCAATCCTCATTAACTTCTAAAATATTAAATATCGGCATTATTTCCCACTTGGTGGGCGCTGTTATTGGTAATTAGTTCTTCAAATTAAAATTTAAAAAAAAGTTTTATTCCTGTTCTGTCCCTAAATGATTTCTTTATTTGGTGTGTTAGTCCAAAAGCAGAAAACATTCTTTCAACTTCTACTGAAATACATCTTGGTGTGATACTAATTCTTATTAACTTGGTATGATACTCTTTTCGATACTAATTATTTTTTTCTCTCATACATTCTTTCATAATAGCTGTTGAGTAGATGTTATCATACTTTCATTCTCTTTTAGTTTCAGCTTGTTGTTATACGTTTATTTATAAAAGTAGAATGAGAAAATAAGATAATCATTCATTCATGTAGAGAAATTTATTATGCTTGTTGAGCATGTTTTATGCAAGAGTAGCTAATTTTCTTACTCAAAGGAAGTTATTATAGCAATGATTACTACACTATATGGCCAATGATGACCGGTCACTTGCGATTTTAGACGTTTTGTTAAATATCTAAAAAAATACACGAGGAATTATCTTGAAACTCCAAGTGTGTAAACAGAATAGTATAGGTCATTATATTTCCGCGAAGATTTTTTCCCGACACCCCATAGGGGACAGTCAACAAATTGAAAAAGAACTAATATCTTTTGGATAACCCTGTAGAGACTAATGTATCAAAAGCGTTCAAACTATAGAACATGATTAAGAGGCTTATTGTAATAATCTGTGTTCATTTTTATGACGATAGCATGTATACTAGTAGAGAAATTAAGGTTTTTATAAAAACAGTCCCAAATTTTGCCAAATTTTTTGCTTATAATTTGCAGAGTTCTTAATATAAAAAAAAGGGTATTTTCAGAAACTATGACAAACAGCATTGTACACAATACCCTGCAATCAGAATTTTAAAAAAATAATAATTGGACGAAAAATGAGCAGTTTTACTAAATAATGTTTCACTGCGCATGCGCGAATGCAATCAAAATATAATGTACATAATGTATTGGCTAAGGGTATAGAGCAACTTTTGTGAATGTCTCAAAAACATAGCTTGAAAATTCTGAAAATTATCGTGGATACAATAAGCTCGAAATCCGTTGTTCCCAAAAGGAAACAAAAAGATGAGGGGGAATCCAAATATAGTAGTACGTGCAATATTGTGTACGCTATATTGGCAATAATCAAGGGATATTTGGATACAGCTCCTAATAGTTAGAAAACTCAACGGTCCTGGACAACGCCGGGCGGGTCAGGTAGTTGTACAACAAAATTATATTTCATTTTCCCCTAAACAATAGGTAAATCTGAAGAAATTAAAACATAATCCATCAGGCTGCCATGCAACTAGTAATAAATTAAAATGTGATATTAAAGTGGACAGTGTGATATTCTTATAGACTCTGTACTGGACAAATTCTCTAGCGCCGTTCCTATGGATTATTATAGTTTGCAGTTTTCTTCTTACAACCCACCAAAATTTTTTGAAAGTAAAATTTTAATTATTTGAGTTTTAAGGTATGTAAGATACTTATTTATAAGTAAATAAACTAAACTAAACTTATACCATTTATTTGGAATTAAAATTTGAATATCCAAAACTTTTACGTAGATGAATGAAAATTATTTTATAAACTTCGTAAAAAAGAACAACAACATTGTTTTAATTTATAAACTACTTACGAGTGTTTTTGGTTAAAGATATAAAAATTTCCAGTCTCATAGCTCTATTACAACAAAGTATTTTATGCTATTTAAAAGTTGCTGTGAAAAGAGTAACGGTAGATATGATAAAAAGAGGTGAAAATACGTTTATATTGGCTTCAGAAGTATTTATTGTATTTGTTCTTTTTTCTACTTTTTATAACTAGAATATATATTTGCTTTATTTATGTTAATTGATCTGACAATAAAAGTATTTACTAATTTTACTTTTCAGGAAGAATTGGATCTTACAGCATCGAAGAAAGAGGTCATGTTTAATCTTCCATCTGAGAAAAAATGGCAGCTTTATCTTAGCAAGAAAATGGTAAAATTTGTTCTCAATTTATTTCAAAATAGTTAATTTGGAAATTTTAACGTTATTTGTAATCCTTCTAAACCCAGTTTAAAGGTTGGGTTATAATAACATCTCCTTTGTTATTTACTTTTAAAGACTTAGGTTCCAACAATATTTGCAAAATCCTATGTAAAAAGCTTATATTAAGGTAGTTTTTTCTAGGGAATTCAAGGGATTTCAATGTATTCATATATAATATAATTTGTTGCATTTTGATCATTTTTTAAATCAATTTCTCTTTAGTAAACTTAATTTTGAAAGAAATTTAGATTTTTTTTTGTTGTTAAATCGTACAGCATTTAAATTTTTATTTCTTGCTTTCGGTATACTTTAGTTACTGCCAAATCTACTTAAAATATATTAAAATCACTTCAGTAATTTCCAAGAAAAAGTACAATATGTAAAGAAAAATTTCGAACGATAGCTTTAACTTCTAATTAATGCAAAAAGAGGGGGGGGGGTGGAAGTTCCGTTTTAATTCGTATAAAGTTCTTTATAATTGTATGTAGATTATTTTATCATAAGAGGTCATCTACATATTAAAATAGAACCTAACTTTTAAAACTTCAATGGCAACATATGGCTATAATTTTATTGCATACTGAAACTCCTCATGCCAGACAAATGGGGAAACACAAACTGATACCAATTTTGTATATGTTAATGAGATATAAATTATTGAAGAATGTGCTGGTCAATGCTCATTATTTAAGCATAACTTGGACTATAAATTATATATTTCATTATGCTTTGTAATGATGCTTTGTAAATGTCCAAACATAATGTGTATGCATAATTTATATAAATGTGTTTTTGTAATATTAATTATTAATTAACAATGTGATTATTAAAAATTCATAAATGGAACGAGTTATTCCAGATGATTGATGAGAGTAAAATTGATGTCGGCTGCGTATGGTTCACTGATGAGGCCCATTTTCATTTAGGCGGAGTTGTGGATAAACAAAACTGGCGAATATGGGCCACTGAAAATCCGCTTGTGTGTCTTAAAAGCCACTGCACTCTGCAAAAGTTACAGTTTGGTCTGGACTGTCCAGTAAAGGGATCCTTGCCCTTGGGACCTTTTTCACGAGGGAAACGATTAACTCATTCCGATATATTCAAATTTTACAGCAATTTGTTGCCGCATTTCAAACTCTAGAGGATGCACCAGAGAATTCATGGTTTAGACAGGATGGGGCCCGACCACACCGTACTACTGCAGAGTTTGAGTTTTTTGAGGAATACATCATTGACCGCGTGATTGCTCTCAATTATTCCCGAGTGACAGGCATTGTTATGGATTGGCCTCCATATTCCCCGGATCTCAATCCATGTGACTTCTTCTTGTGGGACTACTTGAAAGACACTCTTTACCCCGAGAATCCTCAAACGTTGGAGCAGCTTGAACAATTCATCTGAGGCATGTGCAGATTATGTATTCTAAATTATAGATTCTCATGAGGCATGTTCATCCGTTCAGTAGAGAAATTGCAACGAGTGATTTCGAACTTTACCCTTTGGTTGCGTCATGTTATTTCTAAGAAAGGTGACCTTATCGGAACCATTGTAATGTGATTTGACCTCTGCTCACGAAACACACTTTCAAACACGATTTCAAAGACACTGCTCTGTGGCTGCAGATCCCTATTATGTCCAATCTTGGAACTATTTCTGCAAACCGGTGTATACACTCCTTTTCACTAACAGAGGCGCATGCCTTTCATTGACCTTTACGAGTTGAGACCGTGTTTCTGCGATAACGCAGGGTAGAAGAGACAATACCATATGCGATTTTCATGTCAATGGGCGAAGGTGAGGTGCCCTCTGTTATGTTCATGCGCCTCTGTTAGTGAAAAGGAGTATAACACATTACAGACCTGTTTGCCCAACATACCACTTGTTTCACATTTCCATCTCTCACTGTTTTGCAATTATGTCATTTCAAAGTTGGAGAGTCCTTTCTGAAACACCCTGTACATTTATTTTTATCGTCACCACTAGATTCACATGGTTACCCCCCCCCCCCCCAATTATAATTTTTTTCATTTCTGACCATTAATATTGTCAAGTTATGAGTAAATATATTACATTAATAATTTTAATTTTTTTTTTTTTTTAACATTTAAGATTAAAGTTTAAAGTATCTTTCTACGATTTCATGCATGCTAAATATAGCAAGTAAATGATATATTTATGAATTTTCTGGTGAGTATCAGAGTTGGGCAAATTTGTAATTCCAATTATCTGCAACGTAATTACAATTTAATTGTATGTAATTACTTATAGTTAAAATTACACGTCGTAAAAAATTTCTGAAGCACTGTAGCCAGAACTGCTCCCATACCATTATTTGACGAAATTTCTGCGTTTGAATGTGTGTAACTATAATAAACTACATGCAAATTAACATGTAATTACATTGCGGGTAATTGAGATTACAAATCTGCCCAACTCTGGTGAGTATTGTTAACGAAGTATTCCTAATGATGTATTGTTACATTAGCACCTTCAGCCGTAATGTTATGTAATTTTCAAGACACGTTTCTCAATATTGACACAATCACCGAACACACTTTAGCACATATTTCATGTGTTTTTGCAGGAAGAGCAATGTCAGTTTGTATCTGAAGTATATGTGGCGCATGACAAATCGAATCCAATAAAGAAAGACAGGGATTTGTATAGATATTTTTAAGTTCGTATAGAAATAAATATTCTGTAAGAAAATATTCTCTCTCTTCAAGAAAATTCCACTCGAACACAATTGTCAAAAATCATGAACAAACAATTTCAACCCAAACAGTTTTATTCTGAGACTTTTAGAACCATCGTTCAGCCTTTTTCTTTTTTCAATATTATCTGATTTCTATAGGATTTCACAAGCGTTGTTGCCCGCTTAAATAAGAACGTAAATGTCATGGGCGTACCCAAGGGGGGGCGCTGATGGGGCTACAGCCCCCCCCCCCGAAATTTTCGAAAATGATATGAAAAAGTGCTTCTTTTTCGTCTTTCTTTTTTGGAAATTTTTTTAATTTTTTTCAATCATACAGCCGACTAGACATTCTCATTAGTCTCATATTAGTCCACATTGACAACAAAGAAGAGAAAGGTTGCAGACGGGGGTTAGACCCCCCCCCTCCTCCCGAAATAGTCGAAAAATTAAATGAAAAAGTATTTTTTCCTTACTTTTTAAAGATAAATCTGTAATTTTTTCTTCTGTCATATAGCAAAACAGATATTCTCGTTAACACCATATTAGTCCACATTGACATCACAGCATACCCAAAGATGGGGGGGGGGGCTGATGCAATTTCAGCCCCTTCTCTCGAAATGGTCGAAAGGGAAATGATTGCTGAATTGCTGAATTTTTTCCACCTGTTTAAGATAAATTTGCATTTTTTCCATTTTCGTTCAACAGACTATGTGCTACCTTCCCTTAAGTTCCATAGTTGTCCATATTAACACCAATGAACAGACAGGGGGCTGACGGGGTTACAGCCTCCCCCCCCCCAAAAAAAAAAACCCAAAATAGTCGAAAATTGAAAGGAAAAAAGTATTTTTTCCTTACTTTTTTAAGATAAATCTGTAATTTTTTCTTCTGTCATATAGCAAAACAGATATTCTCGTTAACACCATATTAGTCCACATTGACATCACAGCATACCCAAAGATGGGGGGGGGGGTGATGCAATTTCAGCCCCTTCTCTCGAAATGGTCGAAAGGGAAATGATTGCTGAATTGCTGAATTTTTTCCACCTGTTTAAGATAAATTTGCATTTTTTCCATTTTCGTTCAACAGACTATGTGCTACCTTCCCTTAAGTTCAATAGTTGTCCATATTAACACCAATGAACAGACAGGGGGCTGACAGGGTTACAGCCTCCCCCCCCCCCCCCCAAAAAAAAAAACCCAAAATAGTCGAAAATTGAAAGGAAAAAAGTATTTTTTCCTTACTTTTTTAAGATAAATCTGTAATTTTTTCTTCTGTCATATAGCAAAACAGATATTCTCGTTAACACCATATTAGTCCACATTGACATCACAGCATACCCAAAGATGGGGGGGGGGGGCTGATGCAATTTCAGCCCCTTCTCTCGAAATGGTCGAAAGGGAAATGATTGCTGAATTGCTGAATTTTTCCCACCTGTTTAAGATAAATTTGCATTTTTTCCCTTTTCGTTCAACAGACTATGTGCTACCTTCCCTTAAGTTCCATAGTTGTCCATATTAACACCAATGAACAGACAGGGGGCTGACGGGGTTACAGCCTCCCCCCCCCCAAAAAAAAAAACCCAAAATAGTCGAAAATTGAAAGGAAAAAAGTATTTTTTCCTTACTTTTTTAAGATAAATCTGTAATTTTTTCTTCTGTCATACAGCAAAATAACCATTCTCGTTAACTCCATATTAGTCCACATTGACATCACAGCATACCAAGGATGGGGAGGGGGCCGTTGGAATTACAGCCCCCCTCCTCTCGAAATAGTAGAAAATGAAATGAAAAAATAGTGCTGAATTTTTTTTTGTCTGTTTGAGATAAATTTGCATTTTCTCCCCTATCATTCAACAGACTAGCCACTCTTTTTGCTGTAATTCCTATTAGTGTACAGCAACACCACGTTATACCCAAAAAGGTAGAAGGGGGCTAATGAGGTTACAGCCCTTTCCTAAAAAGTCGAACATGAAATGAAAAAGTGCTGATATTTTTCTTTTTGTTTGAGATAAATTTGTATTTTCCCCCTATCATTCAACAGACTAGCCGCTCTCTTCTCTTTAGTTCCATACTAGTGCACAGTGGTACCACATCATATCCAAAGAGGTGAAAGGGGCTAATGGGGTGCCCCCTTCCTAAATAGTCGAAAATGAAATGAAAAGAAGGCTGATTTTTTTCTTCTTGTTTGAGATAAATTTGTAATTTTTCTTCTGCCATGATGCGAAATAGCCATTCTCGTTAATTCCATATTAGTCCACATTGACATCACAGTATACCGAAAGAAGGGGAGGCGGCTGATGGGCTTACAGCCCCCTCCTCCCGAAATAGTCGGGAAAAAATATTGCTTTTTTTCTTTCTGTTTAAGATAAATTTGCATTTATTTTCTCCTATCATTCAACAGACTAGCCACACTCTTCTGTTTAGTTCCATATTAGTGCACAGTGACACCGCATTATACCCAAATAAGTAGAAAGGGGATGATGGGGTTACAGACCTCTTCCAAAATAGTTGTAAATGAAATGAAAAAAGTACTGATTTTTTTTGTTTGTTTGAGATAAATTTGTAATGCAATTGTTTTCTGCAATACAACGAACTAGACTTTCTGGCTAGTCTCGTATTAGCGCACAGTTACACTACAGTATACCCAATGAGGGGAAGGTGGCTGATGGGGGTTATAGGCCCCCTTTCGAATTAATCAAAAATGAAAAAAAAACTCCTGTTTTTTTTTCTTTCTTTTAAGATAAAATTTAATATTTTTTCTGTAACGCAGCTATTCTGGTTAGTCCCATATACTAGTGCACAGTGATGCCCCAGCATATACCCAAAGAAGTCGATGGCGACGGGGGTTATGAGGCTACAGCTCCATCCCACCTCCGAAGATATCGTAGTGAAATGAAAAAAGGGCTGATATTCCTTTTTTTTCAGATACATTTGTTTTATTTTCTGGTATGCCACGAATTTGTTTTTCTTGTTAATCCAATATCCTCCTAAGTCCAGCGACCAAATTTACTTCAAACCATAAAATCAATTTTCAAATGACTGAAAAACAGCTCTATGCCTGTTTTACTGGATAAATGAAAACATATATGGTCAGTTCAAGAGACCTACAAGTAAATTCGACAAATCTAAAAGTAGTTTAATTTAAGGAGTTTTTTAATTTCTCTCACAGTCGGCGGGCGTCAAGATTGTCAATGCGGAAGTATGCTAATGCACAGTAACACTACAGCTAATCTCAAGTTGATTTCGGCTAAATCGGAAATCCGGTGCGGAAGAGTTGACTGTAAAAGTAGCTTATTAACTTTTATTTTTCAGTCGCATCTCCATGCCAAAAATTTGTGTTTTTTCCACGGTTTTTTGACGAAATTTGCGTTTTCTCAACGGTCCTTTGAAGAAATTCGCTTTTTCTGCGGCTTTTCCCCGAAATTCGCGTTTTTTTTACGCACTCCTTCGTCGAAATTTGCGTTTTTTGCGCGGATCTGTGACGAAATTTGCGGGGGTTTTTCGTGATTCTGTCGAGATTTGTTTTTTCCGCGTTTTTTGGCGGGTTTTTGATGAAACTCAATTTTTTTTCCCCGGATTTTTGCCGAAATTTGAATTTTCTCTACGAGATCCTTCATCGAAATTTGTTTTTTTCCCCCTGGCTTTTGGCCGAAATTCGCGTTTCTTTTACGAAATCCTTCGTCGAAATTTCTTTTTTTTCCGTGGCTTTTTTGACAAAATTCGCGTTTTTTTACGAAATCCTTCGTTTAATTTGTTTTTTTTTTCGTGGCTTTTTTGACGAAATTCGTGTTTTTTTCTCGTCTTTTTGATGAAATTCGCTTTTTTTCTGCGGCTCTTTGACGAAATTCGCGTTTTCTTTGACGAAAGTAGCGTTTTTTGGCGGCTGTTTGACGAAATTCGCTTTTTTCCCACTGTCTTTTAACGAAATTCACGTTTTTCTGTGGCCCTTCTTTGTGACCCTGCTTTTTCTTTTTTTGAGATCCTTTAACGAAATTCACGCTTTTTCCGCTTCCCTTTGACAAAATTCGTGTTTTTTCTGAGATCATTTGCCAAAATTTGCGTTTTATCTTACGCAATCCTTCGTCAAAATTTGCGTTTTTTTCCGCGACGAAATTTGCGTTTTTTCTCGTCTTTTTGATAAAATTCGCGTTTTTTTCTCGTCTTTTTGATGAAATTCGCGTTTTTTGTGATCCTTTACGAAGTTCGCTTTTTTTTCGCTGCCCTCTGACGGAATGCGTGTTTTAAGCGATCTTTTTTTCGAAATTCGGGTTTTTTTCGCTTCCCTTTGACGGAATGCGTGTTTTTTAGCGATCCTTTGTCGAAATTTGCGTTTTTTCTGCGGCCCTTTGACAAAATTCGCGTTTTTTTCGAGGTAATTTGCTAAAATTCGCGTTTTTACGAAATCATTCGTCAAAATTTGCGTTTTTTCCGCAGATTTTTGACGAATTTTGCTTTTTTTCCCGTTTTTCTTTTATGAAATTTGCGTTTTCTGCAGCCTTTTGACGAAATTCACGTTTTTTTTGTGTCTCTTTGACGAAATGAGCGTTGTTTCCGCGTTCTTTTGAAGGAATGCGTGTTTTTTTAGCGATCCTTTGTCAAAATTTGCGTTTTTCCTGCGGCCCTTTGACGAAATTCGCCTTTTTTTACACAAACATTCGTCGAAATTTGCGTTTTTTCCGTGGTTTTTTGACGAAATTTGCGTTTTTTCTCGTCTGTTTGATGAAATTCGCGTTTTTTCTCGTGTTTTTGATGAAATTTGCATTTTTTGCGATCCTTTACGAAATTAGCTTTTTCCGTTGCTCTTTGACGGAATGCGTGTTTTAAGCGAACTTTTTTTCAAAATTCGCGTTTTTTCCGCGACTGTTTGATGAAATTCGCGTTTTTTCCGCGACTTTTTGATGAAATTCGCGTTTTTTCTGCGGCCCTTTGATGAAATTCGCGTTTTTTTTAGATCCTTTGACGAAATTTGCTTTTTTCCGCAGCTTTTTGACGAAATTCGCTTTTTTCCGCGGCTTTTTGACGAAATTCGCTTTTTTCCGCAGCCTTTTGACGAAATTCACGTTTTTCTGTAGCCCTTCTTTGTGACGCTGCTTTTTCTTCTTTTTTGCGATCCTTTAATTAAATTCGCGTTTTTTCTGCTTCCCTTTGACAAAATTTGCGTTTTTTCTGTGGCATTTGCCGAAATTGGCATCTTTTTAGGTAATCCTCCATCGAAATTTGCGTTTTTTTGCGGACTTTTGACGAAATTCGCGCTTTTTAGGTGACCATTTGACGAAATTCACGCTTTTTCGCAATCATTCGTCGAAATTTGCGTTTCCCTCGGCTTTTAACAAAATTAGCGTTTTTGTTTCTCGTCTTTTTTATGAAATTTGTGCTTTTCTCCGCCCTTCTGACGAAATTCACGTTTATCCATGTATATTGGACGAAATTAGCTCTTTTTGCGATCCTTTACGAAATTAACTTTTTTTCGCAGTCCTTTGACGGAATGCTTTTTTTCGAAATTCGCATTTTTCCCGCAAACTTTTGATGAAATTCGCGTTTTTTCTGCGGCCTTATGACGAAATTAGGGTTTTTCTGTACTCATTTGACGAACTTAGCGTTTCCTCCGCGAGCATTTGACGTAATTCGCGTTTCCTCCGCGATCATTTGAAGAAATTTGACTTTTTTTTAAAAATCCTTTTACATACTTCGCATTTTATCCGTGGCCCTATGACAACATTTCGGTTTTTTCCTTTTCGGATCCTTTAAAAAAATTGGAGATTTTTTTAAGTCCGAATTTTCGGACTGATGACCAAATTTTTTAAATTTTCGGGTAATTCGGAACAAAGTCACCCCTGTCCCTCCCCTTCCCCCCACCCCCCCCCCCCCGGCTACAGCCTATTTATCAAATATGATTTCTGTTTATAACACAATTTAACGTGTTTCGTAAGATTTAGAACATTATGGAAATTTAGGTCACCCCCCCCCCCCCCCGAAATAAAATCCTGGGTACGCCACTGGTAAATGTAGATTAACAAGATAAAAATAACAATGTATTAAGTTCAACAAGGAGTTATTCAGTGTTGTTCAGTCAGAGAATTTAACTAATCAAACTTCAAAACTCCGCTAATTTAACTCTTTCATGAAATACCTATCGCTTTCAAAATAACTAGCTTTCTATTTAACCACTTTGTCGCGTATAAGTGACGTATAGGCAGGTCAAAATGTTCGATTTTTCCATCCCGAATTTTTAAATAGAAATTTCTGCCTTATTGAATCATTGAATTTCTACGGTTAATTAAAAAAAAAAGATTTTCATTTCGAAATATTGATAATAAGAGATTACTTGTTCTGTACAAGACATTCGTCGCGATGGGGTTAACCCTCTAATTCCCACTTCAAGAAATTGCTATGGCAAAAAATATTTTCTTGTCTTACTTATGCTATTGCGGATCAAATAAAGCAAAAATAGGAAAAAACAATGAGATTTTATTATATTTTAAAGGATTTCTGTATGGTAGCATATATGCTGCCATGGGCAAATTAAGATGAAATATAAAGGATTTTACCTACTTCAAAAGTATGTTATTTTGTGAAAATAATTATAATTTTACATGTGGTATGGCCTAAAACAACTTCTTTTATTGTTTATCTCTCTCTCTCTCTGTATATCTATATTAATAAAAGAACAAATCGCTCTGTGTTTGTGTGTGTGTGTGTCGGCGATGGCTAGCGAAATCTACCGCACGTAGAAGGCTAAAAATTCAGAAGTGATTAGCCCAAGACAGGTCCTGATGCATCTGAGGCTCCGATTTTTAATTTTTAAGGGCCGGGGCCCCTGGGCCTCTTTAGGTTTTTATGCACTAAATTGTTAATAGCATGTTTCTCTTCTATCCGATCTTCGTCGTTTTTGGGGTGAATTCTCCTTTCAGTTTCTGCCCCATTTCTACAGTTCAGTTAAGACCCTGACAACCTTTCTAGGGGCCCGGTGTAGGGCCCCTTGAAATTTTAGTGCACTAAATTGTTAATAACATGCCTCTTTTCTATCCGATCTTCTTCGTTTTTGAGGAGAATTCTCCTTTCAGTTTCTGCCCCATTTCTACATTTCAGTTAACACCCTGGCACCCTTCCAAGGGGCCAAGTACAGGGCCCCTTGAAGTTTTAGTGCACTAAATTGTTAATAACATTCCTCTTTTCTATCAGATCTTCTTCGTTTTTTGGGTGAATTCTCCTTTCAATCTATACCTCATTTATACATTTCAGCAGAGCCGTAGCAAGGTCTTCTGAGCCACCCCCTCCCCCCAAAAAAAAACATATTTTTCGCCCCCCCCCCCCCTCTAAGATTTTAGAGAAATACCTATATTTAATTTTCCACCCGAGTTCCATTTTATAACAACACCAGCGGAGTTTCGCTGGTCGTATTTTCCAAAACGAACTTAAAATTGAACGAATTTGTAGTTGGGCTGCACTGCTTTCGGCAACGTACACCCATAGGGGCTATGTCCGCTCCGATCTCTAATCATACGAACCTTGAATTATTGTAATTTTTTTATATTTCGATCCAGATTAAATTCAAATTTTCAGCATTTCGTTCACGTTGCTACAGGAACAAATTTGATATTTTTACAACGTGAATTTAATCAAAGGACTTTCAAAATTTAACTGAAAATTCTTCCATTTAGGAAAAAAAATGTCAAAAAAAATCGCCGAAGAACGCCAAAAATTGCATAAAAAAATTCGAAGTTCACAGACAGGGTGTCTACAGAAATTGAAAAATAAAGTTCCCTGATTTTTTCATGATTTCCCTGACTATATTTATCAGACTTCCCTGATTTCTATTATTAACAATACACATAGGGTATTTTTTCAGGAATGCCAATTTCTCGTATAACACACTTATCCAGCTTGCTAATATCTCATTTGGGAGAAAAAAGCAAGAGAAAAACATAAAAATTGCCTAATATTCATTAAGTATTGGTTGACAGTTTTATAGATCCAAGCTCAAAATGTAAGTCCAACAACTGCATAGAGTGGCCAATGGATACAGGGTGACCAGAAAATTTCCTAATTTTCTGAAAAATATTCAATTCTAAGACTTATCTAAATCTGACCGGATAGCTACTAGGATTAAACTGGCTACCTGGTCAGGTTTATGCTAATGTATCATTTAAAAATGGGTAAACTGACTTCAATATAAGCAGTATCTACAGAAAATGAGGACATCTGATTACCTTAATTTGCATTAAATAATCAAAAACTCATACCATGTGCATATTTTTTAAATATTAGGAAAGAGTAATCAGCATGTGAAAAAAATATAGTATATAAAATAGACGAACCAGTCTCGTTGGCAAGGTGAAAATGCAAATATTTTCGCATATGGACGAATTTCCCTGATTTTCCAGTATTTTTACAAAGTTCCCTGATTTTTCCAGATTGATAAGCCTCCCTGATTTTTCCACATGATTCCCTGATTTCCAGATTCTGTAGACACCCTGACAGAGATCAAACTTTACTGGGCTAAAAGATTGAAACCGGGCTTTTTTTTTACGAATATTTAAAAAAAATCTACCAGAAAAGTGAAAAAAAGCTAAAAATCACATAAAAATTCTAGAAAATTTTAAAAACAGCAGAGGACAAAATTTGGCAAAAAAGTTTGAAACTGAATTCCTTTTACAAATGTTATAAACCGCTAAGTGTTGCTTATAAACAAAATAAATAAATAAAAAATATGGAAGTCGTTTTCGTATTTTCTATTTTCTCTTCATTTTGACAATGCCACCCGCGTAGCCTAGACAGATTTTCTTTAAGCAGAAAATATTCACTTATAACAATTTTTTTTTTTTTCTCGGATTGGTGCCTTTTATTATATATATATGTACAGATTTACTAATTTAAAAAAAAAAAACTTTTGGGATGTAGTTTTCATACATTCCGGTTTTCTCTAGTTTAAAATTGTCACCCAAGTTGAAATTTAAAAAGAAAAAAAAATACCTTCGGATAGAAGGTACCTTTCTGTGGGCAACGAAGACGGGTTTCCTAGTAGATAATAATAAAGACAGAGTCTGCCCAGAGTTTTTCTTTGTCTGACCAGATGTTTTTCTGTTCAGGACAAAATTTGACAGGACTGTTACCTGTATGCCTGAAGTTATGCACCCCGAAACAGATTTTTAAATTTTTTTATTCGAATTTTTTTAATTTAATTTTTTGTATTTTTTTGAGTTTCGTGCTTTTTTCCTCACATTCATAAAAGGAATCTATTTTCAATCCATCTTTCCATTTTAGCCGAATATAGTAAAGTAGTCTTCTTCGATTTTTAAATGTTTTGCAAATTTTTTATGTGATTTTTAACTTTTTTTCGCGTTCCGACATGATTTTTTGACATTAGTAAAAGCAATCAGGTTTCAGTCTTTTAGCCCGATGCACTAAATTTCGTCCTTTGCGATTTTTGAATTTTTCACGAACGTTTTTATTTTTCATTTTTAAGACCCCCTGTGATGAGAAGAGATTTTATCTCACATTTGAAGGAAAATTTCTAGAAATTTTGATCTTTGATTCGCGACTTCTTCGTGTTATAAAGGAAAAAAGCCATGCGTAAAAGTTCAGTTTCCAGTAGGGAAAAGTACAATGCAGCAAAGTTGGCGGAACACTCCTGTGATTTGATTTCACGAAAATTCATCTTTATATTTACTAAGGATGTTAGGTAATTTTTACGTTAGATTGGTGAGTTTTCTATATTTTTGCGGAAAATGGGCAAATCAAATCAAAGCTTTTTTTTTTTGTGTTTGTGTGTGTTTGAACCAAAAAAAAAAAAAAAAAAAAAAAAAAACACGGAAAAAATCCTTTAATTCACTGATTTTTTTTTTTTTTTTTTCTTGCGAGAGAGAGTGTAAAAGGAACCCAGTTTCAATCTTTTATCCATATATAGTAAATTTTGCCATCTGCGACGTGGATTTTTGACATCCTTATAGGAATCGGGTTTCAGTCTTTTAGCTCAATATAGAAAATATATCTATAGAAATTTCTGAATTTTTTACGAACATTTTATGTGATTTTTAGCGTATTTTTGTCTTTCACGGCAATTTTTTAACATTCCAGTTTCAACCTTTTGGCTCGGTATAAACAATTTTCTCTCAGCGATTTTTGAATTTTTGCCCAATTTTTTATAAGATTTTTACATTTTTTTTTTCACGTTTTGCGGAGTTTTTTGACTTTTTTTCTGAAACCGAAGAATTATCCAGTAGATTTTGCTGCTGTCATAATTAAGCTGAAGTGGAAAAATAACAAATTTGTTACCGTAGCAACGTGAGCTACGAGGCTGGAAATTTTCACTTTTATCTGAGCACTATCACATTTATCGGAAAAAAACAAAACAACAACAAAAAAAAACAATTGTTTGATTCAAGATCGGAGCGGGAATATCAGGGCAAAACGGGTTTACGCTGTGGAAGGCAGTGAAGGCCCCCAGTGGAGAACTCCAAAAATCAGATTTTTTTTTTTTTTTTTTTTTTTTAAGCAACCAGCAAAGCGGGCGAAGCTCTGCTAGTAGATTAAATAAATACACAATATAATTTATGTATAGTGTTAACATAAGTAATTTATCGAGCCAAGAGAAATGAAATGTTAAAAATGAAACAGGTTGAACATAAGAGGATAAGTGGCATATGCAGTGCACATAGATGCCCGCTTATTGGGGTCCCCAACGAGATTAAGAAGCATATATTTTTTGAACATTTGAAAAAAAAATGAGGCTTAAAAGTTTTGAATCTTGAGTTCCGAATTTTGCTCACTTTTAAGAGGGGCCCCAAAAAGGATAATTTATAAAGTATTTAGAGCCTGCAAAATTTCTTTCATCTGGGCACCTTTAAAAAAAAGATAGCTATGGAAAAAAGGGTATGTCTGTTTTGGTTAAAAGAAGTAATAGTATTAAGAAAGTTTTTAACCTTATTGGGGCCCAAAACGAGATTATAAAGCATACGTTTATAACATTTGAATAATAAAAATTGGGCCTAAAAGTTTTGAATCTTGATCTTCAACTTTTCCTCACTTTTATAGGGGGCCCCAAAAAAGTCAATTAAAAAAGTATTTTGAGCCTGCAAATTTTCTTTCATCTGGGCACCTTTAAAAAGAATCGTGGCTGTAAAAAAAAAAAAAAAAAAAAAATCCCTGCCGGCTCGGGCCTACAGGCAGAGGTAAATTTCGATGTTAAGTACTAAATTCTTTAACAAAACTTAAATCAAGATTAGAGATAAAACCCAGTTTCTTCACAAAAAGTGAGCTGTAGGGAGCTAAACTTTTTGTGAAAATTATAATATACACGAATACCCACACACATGTATATGGAATAGGTTTAAAAAATGGTTACAAAAAATTCAGAGAACCTTAAAGTGTTTAAATATGTTAATATTTCCATAGTCGGATTTTTATCATGTTTTAATACGTTTCTTCAAACTCACATGCCGTTACATATTCACCTGCTGAGGTCCATTATTCCAATATGACGCAATATACATATTTTTTTAATTCGTCAAACTATTTATTTTATTTTGAGTTTTCATGCTGAAATCTTGCTCTAGAAAATTTATGACGTAATATTCAATTTGTTTTCAGTTTGTCAAACTATTTAATTTTACTCGTGAAAATTTTGCAATAGAAAAGTAATTGTTGTGGTGAGAATTTTATTATTATTTTTTTTTAATTGTTGGCAACTGCTATAACGAAAAACTTTTATTTTTTTCCTGCCATTGTTGTGTAAGAACTGGTTTTATCAGAATCATGTTAAGAGAGTATTCAAAATTTTGAACCCTCCCCATTTCCACCCTCTCGGGCCGATTTCGCCCAATTTTCAATCCCCGCCGAGATATTAGCCATATCAAAGTTGTTGGCCATATATAATATATATATATATATATATATATATATATATATATATATATATATATAAACTTTTTGGGTGGGGGTGGTTTTGGGTTCCTGAGGTCCTATAATGAAAAGTTATGAAGGAATTTAAGTCGCACCATGGTAACGACTGCAATAGGTAGTATTTCTTGCGAAATCTCCCTAAAAAGCACATTTGGTTGAAGGAAGTAATAGTATTAAGGAAGTTTTGAAACTTATTGGGTCCCCCAACGAAATTAAAAAGCATATTTTTAAAACATTTGAATAATAAAAATGGGGCCTAAAAGTTTTGAATCTTCAGCTCCAACTTTTCCTCACATTTATAGGGGGCCTTAAAAAAGACAATTCAAAAAGAATTTAGAGCCTGCAAAATTTCTTTCATCTGGTAACCTTTAATGAGAATACTGGCTATAGAAAGAAAGTGCATATCTGTTTTGGTCAAAAGAAGTAATGGTATTAATAAAGCATTGAACCTTATTGGGTCCCACAACGAGATTAAAAAGCATATTTTTAAAACATTTGAATAAAAAAATGAGGCCTAAAAGTTTTGAATCTTAGGCTCCAACTTTTCCTCACGTTTATAGGGGGCCCTAAAAAAGACAAAAAATAATTTAAAGCCTGCAAAATTTCTTTCATTTGGACACCTATAAAGAGACTACTGGCTATAGAAAAAAAAGCGCATATTTGTTTTGGTCAAAAGAAGTAATAGTATTAAGGAAGCTTTGAACCTTATTGGGGCTCCCAACAAGATTAAAAAGCATATTTTAAAAACATTTGAATAAAAAGATGGGGCCTAAAAGTTTTGAATCTTAGGCTCCAACTTTTCCTCCCGTTTATAGGAGGCCCTAAAAAAGACAATTCAAAAAGAATTTAGAGCCTGCAAAATTTCTTTCATCTAGGAACCTTTAAAGAGAATACTGGCTATAGAAAGAAAGCGCATATCTCTTTTGGTCAAAAAAAGTAATAGTATTAAGAAAGCTTTGAACCTTGTTGGGGCCCCCAACGATATTAAAAAGCATATTTTTAAAACATTTGAATAATAAAAATGGGGCTTAAAATTTTTGAATCTTGAGTTGCAACATTTCCTCACTTTTATTGGGGGCCCCCAAAAAGACAATTTAAAATGTATTAAGAGCGTGCAAAATTTCTTTCATCTGGGCACCTTTAAAAATAATAATGACTATAGAAAGGAAGCACATTTGGTTGAAGGAGGTAATAGTATTAAGGAAGTTTTGAAACTTATTGGGCCCTCAGTGAGATCAAAAAGCATATTTTTTAAAAATTTGAATAAAAAATTGGGCTTAAAAGTTTTGAATCTTGGGCTCCAACTTTTCCGCACTTTTATAGGGGGCCCTAAAAAAGACAATTCAAAAAGAATTTAGAGCCTGCAAAATTTCTTTCATCTGGGCCCCTTTAAAAAGAATGGTTGCTGTTGAAAAAAAAAGCACATATCTGTTTTGGTTGAAGGAAGTAATAGTATTGAAGAAGTTTTGAACCTTTGGTTTCACCTTTTTCGCCCATTGATAGGCGCACCCCAAAAATACTAAAATGCCATTTTATTTTTTAAGTAGAAATTACAGCCTTCAAAAACGTTTATAAAGAATGGTGGACATAGAAGAAAAGCACATATCTGTTTTCTATTTCTAAATCTGATCAAAATCTTTGACAAAAAAAAAAAAAAAATGAATTTCGATAAAACAAAATAAAATATTATTAAAAATACATAAAAAAATACTTTTAAAAGTTAAAAAAAAACATTCGGCTGAAAGGTACAATAGCTCACTACTGGTCCCCTGACTTCCCCCCCCCCCCCCGCGGTCGCTACGGCCCTGCATTTCAGTTAAGACCCTGGTACCAGGTATGTAGTGGAGGGTATATGGTGGCATACACCGTATACCTTTTGGATTTTTTTAAGGAACACCCTGTACCCTCTGTTTCTCAAAAAAGCTATAGTATATACACTGTAGGGTATACCTTTTGTCTTGAGCGTATACCCTCTGCCTTGAGCTTATCCCCTCTGCTTATGAGCGTATGCCTTCTGCTTTTTTTACGACTACACCACTGCCTGGTACCCTTGCATGGCGCCCGGTACAGGGCCCCTTGAAGTTTTAGTGCACTAAATTGTTAATAACATGCCTCTTTTCTATCCGATCTTCTTCGTTTTGGTGGTGAATTCTCCTTTCAGTTTCTGCCCCATTTCTGCATTTCAGTTAGGACCCTGGCACCCTTGCAAGGGGCCCAATACAGGGTTCCTTGAAGTTTTGGTGTAATAAGTTGTTAATAACATGCCTCTTTTCTATTCCCTCTTCTTCCATTTTGGGTGTTCTCTCTCAGTTTCTACCCCATTTCAACATTGCAGTTAAGACCCTGGCACCCTTGCAAAGGGCCCGGTACGCTTTTTCAAGAAGGCTCACGTTTTCAGCACCAGCCTTGGCGAGTTGGCGAATGCGAGAACGTTCATCCAGCTCTAACGCGAATCGTCGTCTTGTGTTTTGTTTTGGACCGAAATGACGGAAGACGAACTTGGATATTTTAGAATAACAGCCCTACCTAAATTAAAGAAATATTTTCAATTATGTGTTCTGGGTGAAAAGAAATCTTCTTCGAAAGAAATTTTACTACTAACTCTCATACTCTGTTTTATCAAAGGCCTTTATTACTATTGATGATATAGACTAAAATTTTGATTATTTGATCCCCTCAAAAATCTACATTTTCATTCAATTGAGTATTATTAATTCCATACCTGTTAAACAAAAACTCATTACCTTCATAAATCTAGATATTTGATTACATATAAAGATGGTTTTATGAGGATGATGAATTAATGCAGTTTCAGTGCATTTTGATGTATATAAACACAGATTTAAAAAACATCTGTGGCAGAAAATTACTATATTTTCTGCAATGAACTTATATAATTAATTTAATACCAAATCATTCTGCAGAAACAGTACCCAAAGTCGAGTGAAAACAGGCTAAACCAGGGAAAAAAACCCAACCACACACCCAACCAGGATGTTTAGAAATTGTCTTTTTAATGTGAGATGAAATTATTATGGGGAGGTGGGGGAGAAGGAATATTGAATGACTATCTTTTGTTAATTCAAAGTAACAAATAAAATCAGTAGAGAAATTTTTTAACTATGTATGATAGTGAGGGGCTGTAGATTTAAATAGTTAAATTTATCAATTAACAAATAGAAAAATAAACCAAAAAATTAAAAACTTGGAATATTTAACTTTTTTTATGGGGGGGGGGGGGGTGAAAGAAAAACAAGTTTTTCTTTTTTTTCGGGGGGGGGGGGCAGAATTTGAATAATGGGTCCTTTACTCATAGTTACTTCAAAGTAATAAATAGGACAGAAAATTTTTAAAAATGTAAAGAATTAAAAAAAGAAAAAATGAAAGCATGTGCGCAAAAAGTTAATCCTGATTTTTTTTTTTTTTTTTTTTTTTTTTTTTTTTTTTTTTTTTAAATCTTTCATTCTATTATTTCCTTTTCTTTTTTTATGGTAAATTATTTATTTGTTATTTAAAAATCAACAGATAGAGCAAAACACAATTTTAACTAATATTTTCTGCAAGGGAACAATGAATTTTAAATGGTCAAAAAATAGTGTGCTGGAGGAGAGGGGGGGGGGGATAAGAGAAAATTCGAAATGGGAGGTTGCCTCAGACGATTGATCATCATTTTATTGCCACTTCAACTTAATAAATAGTGCAATATGTGTGCAGAATGACGAAAAATGGAGTGTGTGTGTGTAGGGGGGGGGGGGGGATTTCATCCGAGAGAATTTAGATGATTTATTCAAATATGACGAATGACTATTTTAAAATAACAAATAAAACAATTAGGACGAAATAATATTTAAAAATATGGCAAAAATTTTAAAATAAAAAACTGAAAAATTTTAAAGATTTTTAATTTTGTACACTAGGGGCAGACCAATGTTTTTTTTTTTCATAAAAACTCAAATAATGATAAAGATTTAACAGCATTAAAATGTAATAGTAATTGATTTAATTGCATGCATCAACTTGCAATTATTTTAACTGATTGATTTAGTTGCAGGATACAGCTAAATAATTTATGATTTATTGTTCAATCTAATTATAATCGAATTGATTTTAGTTTCAACTTCCTATTAACGTCTAATCGCAGCTAAATTAAGAACAATTAATTTTTAATGAATTATTTCAGTGAAAATATGTTTTATTAATGCAATCAACACGTCACACAATTATGCCGCTTAATATAAAAAATAAAAAAAACTAAATTAATTCAGTAGTAATGCTAATAAAACTAAGTTCAATTGTGTCATAAAAACAAGATCAATAGAATTATATTTATTACAAAAAAATCTTTACGTCTGTTTTTGCGGATTAATGAAATAAATGAATATTATTGAATTGAAAAACATAACTTATATTTGAATTATATATATTGTGCAATTAAAAGCATTTTAAGGCGAAAAAGCTTTTTGTTTTAAAAGCAAAAAGCTCTCAGCAAAGGAATGGGGTTGCTGTTCGCTACGCGTAAGACGTCAGGAACAAGAAAGGGTGCGTAGCATTGAATTCATCCTCGCGCCAACCGTTACTCTGGCGATAAAGTGCTCAAAACGTGAGCCTTCTTGAAAAAGCGCCCGGTACAGGGCCCCTTGAAGTTTTAGTGCACTAAATTGTTAATAACATACCTCTTTTCTATCCGATCTTCTTCGCTTTTTGGGTAAATTCTCCTTTCAGTCTATACCTCATTTCTATATTTGAGTTAATACCCTGGCACCCTTGAAGGGGCCCGGTACAGGGCCCCTTGAAGTTTTAGTGCACTAAATTTTTAATAAATTGCTTCCTTTTTATCCGATCTTTATTTTTGGGATACTGTATCCATTTACTTATTCTCCCGTTTCTACATTCCAGTGCAGACCATGGACCCGTTTAGGGTCCCGTAGTGCCCAGTCCAGGGACCTTAAATTTTTTGTGTGCCATGCGTCTTTCACACCCTAATATTTTCACCTTCGCAGTGCGTAATTTTAAAGTTGAGTCTTGCATTCTTCTCTTTAGACCAAGAATCACATATTTTTATTGGGACCCTAGGGCCCTTTTTTTAAGCATTCCCCCAATTTTTTGCACATTTCTTTTAAATTATATTCTAATGATTATTTCATACCCTATGCTTAATATCGACTAATCGAAGATCTAAAACGCTAAGTACTGAAATGTTGTAATATGTTTTCATGTTGGGGTCTGTTCTCAAATATCAGTTGTCCCCTTTTGGCCCCCCTATTATAACTCCCTTAAAAATAGTCTGATTCACTAGCTTTTTTCTTTTCTAACAACATCTTCGGTTCTTAAGCTATTACATGAATGACAAAAAAAAAGTCAGACATCAGCTACCACCAATTTTGAATATTTATCGCCTTCTTGGGTCTTTGGGGAAGCTTCTTTAAAAATGATCCGAATGCCTTGCAATTTTTTAACATAGTTCTGGCATCATTTGATTACTTTAAAAACTATTTTTAAATACTTTATTTAAATTTATTTTTATACTTTATTTAAATTATTTTTATACTTTATTTAAATATATTTATTTAAATACTATTTTTGATTACTTTAAAACTAAGTATATTTATACCAAACTACATGCCACTTAAGTCCCTGACCCCTTGCGGTCCGGTACAGGGCCCCTTGAAGCTTTTGCATCATAAGTTGTTAATAGATAGCCCCACTTAATACGATCTTCATTTTTGGAACCATTTTTTCCATTTTGTTATTCAGTTTCTATATTCCAGTTAAAATCCTCGGAAACCTTAGGGTACTGTGGGGTCCGATCCGGGGCCCTTTGAACTTTTTGTGTGCTATGCATTTTTTACACCCTAATTTTCTCATCTTCTCATTGTATAATTTTGAAATTGAGTCTTGGACTCTTTTCCCTAGACCAACATCCTCATATTTTTATTGGAGCTCTAGGGTCCCTTTTTAAACGTTTACCCCATTTTTGCGTATTTCTTCAAAATATTATTCTAATGATTATTTCATACCCTATGATTAATTTAGACTAATTGAAGATCTAAAACGCTAAGTACTAAAACATTTAAATATATTTTCATGTTAGGGCCCTGCTCTCAACTATCAGTTGGATCCTTTTGGGCCCACTGTTATAGCTCTCTTATAAATGGTCCGATTCATGAACTTTTTATTTCTAGCAACTTCTTAGGCTCTCCAGTTACTACATCAACAACAAAAAAAAATTGCAGACTTCAGCTACCACCAATTTTTAATATTAATCGTCTTCTTGGGGCTTTTGTTGCAGCTTCTTTAGAAACTATCCTATTCCATAGCAATTTTATTTAACATAGTTTTAGCGTCTTCTAGCTACTTTAAAATCCCTAAAAAAATTTCTTATACCCAACTACATTCCAGTTAAGACTCTGGCCCTCAGGGCCCGGTCTTTTTTTATACTTCAGCTACCACCTTTTTCAAATATTAATCTCCTTTTTCAGCATCAACTTACGTTTACTCACTACAGCCGTAAATTAAAAATTGCGTTACTTTAAAGATAACTTTAGATAAGGGATTTCATCCGTTTATTAAATATAGTGTTAATGCTAACAATAATTCATGAAATTTACAAGGTGAGGAGGCATTTTCCACCGCTTGGTGGCGCGTTATTTCCTCAGGTTTAAGGGCCCAATTTCAACGGGATTTGCTTCCTTCAACTTAGATTACAATTCAGCTAATTTCTGTATTATGAAATTTTATCTTAGACTTTAGTTACCAACATTTTCGAACATTAATGGTGTATTCTTTTTTTTTATTATTATTCTATGGGCTTGATTCCTACGAGGTTTGGCTCACTCAACTTCGCTTTTGATTGTCTCCGGCATGTGCGGGCGCTTCCGGTAAATGCTGCCATAGGTAGTGGGGATCTAGATTACAGGTTCGTTCGGAAAGAAGTTTGATAGGAACACACTAGACGCTGCGGAAGGCAATGGGGACTACGAAATTAGGTTCATTTAAAAGAATTTCCAAAGATATAAAATCATACAAACATAATTTTTTTTATTTACAAACTTGGTTACAAACGGGGTTATTATTTACAAACCCCGGGCAACGCTGTGCGGGTCTGCTAGTATATATACGAGGCATGTTTTTTAAGTAAGTACCGTTTTGCGATTCCGCCGCCGCAGCACTACGGTCGGCGTTTGGCGCATGCGCGCTGGTTACCTACATGTCTTGTCTACGCAATGACGCCATTACAGTCTGATTCTTCATTGTATACGTTGTTTACTGAGTGTTTAAGATGCCTCCGACAATCGTGAGTCCCGCTGATTGTGAAGTACGGGCTGTTATACGATTTCTTAGTGCTAAAGGCGTAAAACCGATCGATATTCATCGTGAGATCTGTGAAGTGTACGGACAAAACATTATGAGTGATGGAATGGTAAGGAAATGGGTGAGAGCATTTAAAGATGGCCGCACAAATGTGCATGATGAAGAACGGAGTGGGCGTCCTTCGGTCGTTAATGAAGATTTGGTGCAGAAAGTGGACGAAAAGGTGAGAGAAAACAGACGCTTTACAATTTCATCATTGTGCGACTTCTTTCCTCAATATTCTCGTAGTGTTTTGTATCGCATTGTGACCGAGAACTTGAATTACCGGAAACTGTGTTCGCGTTGGGTTCCAAAAATGTTGACGGATTTGCACAAAACCCAACGTTTAGGCAGTGCATTGACTTTCCTTGAGCGGTACCACAATGAAGGTGAAGATTTTTTAGACCAAATTGTTACTGGTGACGAAACATGGGTGGCCTACGTCACACCAGAATTGAAACAACAATCCATGGAATGGCGACATTCATCATCACCCAAAAAAGTGAAGTTTAAGCAAACAATTTCTGCCCAGAAAATCATGTGCACAGTTTTTTGGGACAAAAAAGGAGTATTGCTAGTGGAGTTTCTGCCTCGTAATGAGACAATCAATGCAGCGTCTTATTGTGAGACATTGAACAATCTGCGTCGTGCAATCCAGAACAAAAGACGTGGCAAGTTGAGTAAGGGTATCGTTTTGCTGCATGACAATGCCCGTCCACATGTGGCTAATCGGACCAAAGATCTCATCAAATCTTTTAAATGGGAAACTCTAGATCATCCTCCATACAGCCCTGATCTGGCGCCCAGCGACTACCATTTGTCCCTGCACTTGAAGAAACACCTGGGTGGTCAGCGTCTTCAAGACGATAACGAAGTCAAAACATTTGTGATACAGTGGTTAAAAAGTCAGGCGGCAGAATTTTATGAGGAGGGTATTCAAAAACTGGTGCCACGTTATGACAAGTGCCTCAATAATCACGGAAATTATGTAGAAAAGTAGATGAAGGTACAGGCTTTCATGTAAAAATAAAATTATTGCTTTTTTTATTTAAAATTTAAAATTTGTTGCCAAAAATTCAAAACGCCCAAAAAATTTTAACGCACAATAAACACAACAGTTAATGAAGAATATATTAAACTACAGCGCAGTTATGTGGGATCAGGCAAGTGTGTTGTCGTGTATATTGTGTTGTTGTGCTAGTGTAATAATTTTGCTGATACGGCCCAACAAAAGACCTTTTATACTTAGAATTTATATTTATCCTTAAAAATATAAAGTTCGAAATATTAATTCGGATTTACTTCATAATTTTCTCTATTTATATATTAAACAGGAATTTCAATATTTCGTTAAAAAATGTAAACACAAAAATAATTTTATTTTATTGTATAGCAACTATAAATTTCAACTAATTTATTTCGGATTTAATTAATATCATGAGCATGTGAATTAAAAGTAAAATAAGTATCTTATGTACAAATCTAAGACTAAGAAGTACAAATTTCCTTTGAAAATATTATGGTAGCAAAAATGCTACCATGGGCTCATATGATCACTAATGTCCGTGGTAGCAGATCTGCTACCTTGATTTTAATAACTCACTTTACCATTGAAGAACAAATTTGCATTGAACTTTTTTGTGCAGAGAATGGAAGTAACTCTATTTAAACCTGTATACTATCATATGTATTTAGTTTTAGCCCAATAAAACATTTGAAAAATCGAGCAAACTTACCACTGTAAATGCCATTTTGAAATCTTTGTTCGACATGTTGCTTCAAATTAATCTTTTTCTTATTTAGCGCTCCATCTGCTTTCAAAATCCATAATTAATATTACCTAAAGGTGCAGTTATTGCTGTAATGACTTAAAATATACAACATTTTTTATGAAATTTCATGCTACAAATTAAAGCTGAACTTATGGTAGCAGGAATGCTACCATGGGCATTAGAGGGTTAACCTGTAAATCACACTATTTGCACTTTAAATATGGCTCGAAAAGAATTTTAGAATACTTTTTCGAAACTAAGAATAACATACAGAATGTCTCAAAAATGACGAATGTATTCGTCATTTTTACGAAATATTCGGACGATTAGAAAGAAGTATTTAAAAAAAAAAAAAAAATCTGCAAAATTTTCGCTCGAAACGTTAACACGCGAGCGGCTTTTGCTCATGTTTTTGCTACTAAATATGCATATTTTTGCACGAAAATTATACGCAAGCTTCCAATACGTTATATTTATAGCTGATAACTATTTTAAAGAGTTCGGATGTTAAGAACTATTGGTAAACTATTAAAGGACCCGATGTAAAAAAAAGTTTTCTTCCAAGCGCCTTTATCACTAAATCTCAATATTTCTTCAGGAATTTTTTACACTAGCTAAGGAAACATTATATTTTTGATTCATAAAAACGATAACAACTACTTTTTTTAAACATTTAATGTACCGAGCGACCTTCCCCCTTCCCTTTTTCCGGCATAATTCAAAATTACGCATCAGCTCGGAAATTCAGAATACAAAGAAAAAAACTTACATGTACGTTTTCAAACGGTGTAACCTGTTTTAAAAAAATACGAATATCAACCCTTTGAAGAAAATTCCTTTTCGAAAGCCACTGTTGGTGAATTTATTTTTTTTCCGATAGGATTTCCATTTGGAAAAAAACGTTAAGGGTCAAGAAGAACTCTGTTTTTTACATCTAAATATCAATATTTTATCAGGAAAATTATACACTGGCTTCGAAAATATTACAGTATTTATAACTCATATAAATTAAAGAATCAAAGAGTTTGGACAATAAGACTTTTTTTTAAGTTTAAATATATTTGAATGTACTTTATGGGGGGGGGGGGGGGGAGAAGAACGCTTCTTGCAAGCTCATTTTCTTTCGATTTGTAATAAAAATGTAAAATCATTCAGCATTTTTTTTCAGTTATATTTAAAGCTGTTATCGGACCCGGGCAACGCCGTGCGGACCAGCCAGTCTTTAATAAAAAGGAGACTTAATGGGGTATTCAATTTCTATTCGGTCTACCCTTTATTGAGATCATTTTATATAAGACGAATGAAAAAAATATTGTACGTACAAACATTTGGATCTATAAGTTATTTTAACAAATAATTAATTGTTTTGTCGTAGACCTTAAATACCGACTTAAAATTATCCAAAAATAGACTTCGAAAATTCCAATTAAATATAAATTTTAACGTCGCTTTAAATAGTTATTTCAAAGAAATTATATTTTTACGAAAAATACATTTTAAATAGGGGAGAATAGCCGAATTTGGACCACTTCACTTATTTCCAGGTGTGACTTAATTTTTGGAATATCTGCAAAACATCACTACACGGGGTCAATCTATTCATCTACTAACTAAATAAATATTTAGATCAATTTCTTCTTGAAAATCTTAAATTTTATTTTAATTTGAAAAATTTGTCAAAAGTGGTCCAAATTCAGCAACTGGTCGCCTAAGTTGGACCCCCAGTCCCCTAAATTGGACCAAACAATATCGGGTGACTTTTAATGACTTGGGAATATAATTTTATTAAAAGCAAAGTTTGCGATTAATGAAACAATCAAACAAAATAAATTCTTTTTTTCGGTTTATTTTGTTTTTCTTCATTTCAAGGTTTATTTTATATGGCGAAGATGTTAACACAACTGTTTTTTTGGCTCCCTCTGTACTTTGATTTAACTGAATTTAGCAAGAGAGATAACATTTCTATTGATTTTTTTGGCTATTTTTTCTTGGAGGGGGGGGGGGGGATTTGTAGCTGCAGCCTTCTTGCAGGTAAATTTCTTCACTACTTACGCTCTCCTTTTCGTTTTCTATACCTCTGACAAATTTTTCTGTCATGGGTGTTTTTCTTCTAGACATACGCTACTATTAATCAAACGTAAACATTATATATTCAAACAGTGTTGAATTCAGGTGTCTCTCCCACGGACCCTTGAAATAAACACTCTCACCGGAAGGTATGAAATTTTATGCGTTTTAATGGCAAAAAAGTGTAATTCCACTCTCTAGAACTGTAAAAAGTCGGCCATTTAAAATTTTTTTAAAAAATTAAAATTTGAAATGTGGTACCAAAAAATTGAAAATGGAAAAATATTTTTTTCTTATGTGTTTGACCTTGATACAAAGATTCCGGAGCAGTTTTTGTTTTGTCTATATCTTAAAAAATGGCTGAGTTATAGCACTTTGAATTTCTAGCGTAGCTGACATTTTGAAACGTCCTGATTTTTGTCACGCGATAACAGGCGTATTTATGAACCGATATGGATGTACCTTGGTGGGTACATACTACATACCAATGTCTCGACCAAGTTCGTTCGCCAGCTTCATCTGCCATCTTGTTTCAAAATGGCGGCCATTTAAAAATTTTTAAAATTTTTAAAATTTGAAATGTGGTACCAAAAAATTGAAAATGGAAAAATATTTTTTCTTATGTGTTTGACCTTGACACAAAGATTTCGGAGCAGTTTTTGTTTCGTCTATATCTTAAAAAATGGCTGAGTTATAGCACTTTGAATTTCTAGCGTAGCTGACATTTTGAAACGTCCTGATTTTTGTCACGCGATAACAGGCGTATTTATGAATCGATATGAATGTACCTTCGTGTGTACATAGTACATACCAATGTCTCGACCGAGTTCGTTGGCCAGCTTCATCCGCCATCTTGTTTCAAAATGGCGGCCATTTAAAAAAATTTAAAAAATTTAAAATTTCAAATGTGGTACCAAAACATTGGAAACTGAAAAAGATTTTTTCCTTATGTGTTTGACCTTAATACAAAGATTCCGGAACAGTTGTTTTTTTTTCGTCCATATCTAAAAAAATGGCTGAGGTATAGCATTTTGAATTTCTATTGTGGCTGACATTTTGAAACGACCTGATTTTTGTCAGGCGATAACAGGCGTATTTATGAACCTATTTGGATGTAAGAAGGCATGTGGATAGCATATAGTAATGTCTCAACCAGGTTCGCTGCCCAGCCTCATCCGCCATCTTGTTTCAAAATGGCGGCCATTAAATTAAAAAAAATTATATTTAAAGTGAGGTGCATTAAAAATTGAAAGAGGTTTCTTTCTTAAGTATTTGACCTTGATATAAGGATTCCGGAGCATTTTTTATTTTGTCTTTATCTTAAAAAAAAAGAATGGCTCAGATATAACAGTTTGAATTTCTTTATGTGGGTGACATTTTGAAAAATCTGATTTTTTGACTGCGACAGCACTCATATACACTGTTAAAAATTTGCAGCATTCTGGCAAGTCATTTGACCGTTTTTTCCGAAAACGGTTACACAACCGTAATTTTAACACTATTCTGACCATATTGTTGGCCATTTTATGGTCAGAATATAGTTAAATTATGGTTATGAAACCGTTTTTTCAAAAAGCGGTCGAATGACCTGCCAGAATGCTGCAAAATTTTTACCAGAGTATATCAACCGATTCCGATGTGAGTGAGCATGTGCAGTGCACTGTAATTACTAAGGTCTCGACCAAGTTCACTGGTTAGCCTCATCCACCATGTTGTCTTAAAATGGCAGGCACTTTGCCGAATTTGGCAACCAAATATAAGTTACTTTAAATAAAAGCAGCTTGTATAAAGCTGACTAATTTCGCGAAATTCATAATGATTTAGTATTGATAAAAATTAGTACTTAATCTTCTATAATCGGTTTCCACTAAATTGAGCTTCGTGTGTTTGAATAACATAAGCTAGCTTTTCAAAAATAAGGAATATGATAGCTACCTCATCCTCCCGGCACTGGCCGGAAGGACTTTTTTTATTTTTTGTTATTTATTTACTTTTATTTTTTCTACTTTAGATGTATATTTTTATTTCATGTTGTCAATCCGGATGACTGGAGTTCGGATACTTGAAGTTTTACTCCAGTTCCTATTTATATCGCTTAAAGACCGGCTACTTTTTTTATGATTATGTATATTCGATTGTTGTGGTACATTCGATTCTTTAAATTAAAATCACTTATTTAGGTATGGATTCTCTGTTCTATGTGTCAAATGTTATTATATTCTTCACACTCTGTAATATTATTGCAGTTTCTCTATAAAGCTCTATTTAAGTGATAATTTAGTTAGATAATAATCTTTAAAGTCCATAAAAAATTAAATTTGAATTATCCTTTTCTAAAGGGTAAATATCTCTAAAATGAATTATATTAATTTTTTATAGTGAATGTAACTAGATTTTTTTTCTCAGTGCTTTTTAAAATAAGTGATAAAGCTAGGCAGAACATGAGCATTGTGTGTTTTATGAAGAATATTTATAAGATATAAATATGAATTTTTGGTTTATTTATGGAACTTTTTTTTATTTCAGGAACAAGATGAACCAACTACTCATTATCCTGATTACTACATTGAAAAAGTGACGTCCATGGCTATGGTTAGTTCCAATACAAGCATGCGCATATTTAATAGATAATTTAATTTCATTGATAAATATATTTATATAGACAAAAATAAATTTTTAATCATAACATAATCTTATTTTTTAATAAATAATGTTTTCTTTTATAGCTACTTTTTCCAAGAGAAGAAGAAGAAATTTTGGCAAGAGCGAAACTTTTAGATAACCTAAAAACTGCTTTACGAACACAGCCTAATAGGTACTATTTTTAATGTTGTATAAACATTTTTAGGTGGATTTCAGGGGAAAATCCAACTATTCAAATTGAGCATGGTCTTTCCCAACACTGTTGTCAAACAGCATTCTTTGTTGTAGTTTTATGCTAATAATAAATTTATTTAATAACGAAGATTGCTGATCAGAAAATTGGGGGAAATAGATGCCCAGTTTGAGCAGCAGGATTTGCCACTGGTGGTTTCATTCAATATACTGAAATAATGCTGCATGATAGAAAAGTAACGAATTGAAATTTTAATTTTTCATTAAATAATAACAGTAGAAAGTTGTGGTTTTCAGAGAAATATTTGAACTGCGAGGTGTAAAAGAAAATAAATTTTATTGTCGTAATTCCTGCGACCACCAAATATAGCAATGGTGGCTGGGGATACAAAGAAAAAAATTCACAGCAGTGGTGTTTCGTAATTTTGTTACAGTATAGCATTAATTTAAATGTTGCCATTGTATGTCTAGCTACCTACTAGTGGGCAATGATGAAACTCTTTTACTGAAATTGCATTATCAAAATAGTGAATACTCCAGTGTGACATTAATGGTATATCAGGCCACACGAGGTATGGGAAATGGCATGGGACCTAATGACCTATGGCATGTACAACTTTTCAACGAATGAGGCAGAACTTTGAAGACGCTTTTTTAGAGGGGGGGGGGGCAGTTTATTTGCGCAACCATCTAAAATACTATGTCCTTGGACATAATTTTGAATGGATAATCCATGAACTAGGACCAATTTCTGTATACAGGAATTGTAATACATGTCGTCTTCCAAAAAATTCTAATATGTCGTGCCCGAGGAAACATTTGAAATAAAAATCTCTACAAAATTCTAGAAATTTTGCTAATTGAGTTTTCCTCGAAATATGAGAGCGTGAAGACTGTCTGTTTAATGTTTAAAAACCACATACAGCAGAGAAAGCCGTCAGTCAAAAGTCTGGGCTGACTATCACTTGTACCAATTTCTTCACAACTGCAAACAACAAACTATAACAACAGAAGTGCTACTTATTGTGATAAACAATATCGTAGCTCACATCTAACTACTATGCTTTTGAAAAAGGAATGCCATGTCTTATTAAAAGTTTGTCATCTGGGATTCAACGCGAATTATCTTGTGCCATACGGAGAATGGTGCAACATTAACTTTCCAGACAGTAAAATTTAGTTTTCCTTACATTAAATTCCGCTTATCTTTGATCATCTTTGTGATAATTGCATCTTTCTGCTATTGTCATTATTTAGGGAATTATTAAGGGGACTGAAACTTCTGTGATAACTAAGAAGTTGGAAATTCGGGTTATTTTTTAACGCCCATATCTTCTTCCAATATGCATGCATCATTATGATTTTTTTTTTATCCTAGTTTAGTAAGAACTTTATAAATACTTTAAGATAAAACTATTTGGATGTGCCAATCCCAAAACTCTCTTCTATCATACATCTTAATATTTCAAAAAGTAGTTACAAATGTTAATACTTCAATATTATTAGTTCAATAGTATACCAACTTTGATTTTCATCTTAAATTTCTGCTTCAGTCAATTAATCAGAGTAAAAACGAGTTAATCTCGATCATGACATTTAACCCTTATGTCAATGACCGGGGTACCCGGGTACCTGCAGCGATTTTAACCATGCGCGAATTGCTGCATCGGCGAGTCTATAGGCGTGACCAACGACATACAAGGCCAGTTCATAACGTTTGAAACGTTACACGGAGTGGATCATCTCACAGACTTCTAATATAAGTAGACTCCAAATCGGCAACCTTTTCTTGACTCCTACATCTCTGCCCTCCATCACGTGATGGAAGGCAGATTTAGTGCGCCAAACCGATTTTTCTCCTCGTAATCTCTCTCCAGATTCCCGCCGAAACATCGTCTGTCACTGTCTGTGTTTGTCTTGAGTTGACCGTACTTTTGCTTTGCCAATAAAGGGATTACCGTCAAAATACGGCACCCTTTTAGCGATGAAAGCAAAAGATGTTGGATTCAAAACCTTCCCGAAAGAACAATGGAATTGGGAGTCTACTTATATTAGAAGTCTGTGGATCATCTTTACACGGCGATTGGTACAAAGCGGCGCGCGCATCTTTTGTGCCAATCGCCGTGTGAAGATGATTCACTCCGTGTGATATTTTAAAAGTCATGAACTGACCTTGTATGACATTGGTCGCGCTTATAGGCAGTTCCAATTAGTGGACTACTGTTTGCGATTCAAATAGACCATGGAGGACGCTATACATTTTAGCAATGTTATTTGGACGTCGAAAAACAATCCTAATCCACGCTTTAATAATTCTTCATATTAGCGTGAATAAGTATAAAAAACAAACTTTTTTTAAATATACTCTTTTTCGTAACCTATCGATGTTTATCCGTAAAATCTCGCCTCATTTTATGACTTAAATTCATGTTGTTCCAAAAAATTTTCATTGCGATAAGTTAGTTTGGCTTGAGTCTCGATTATGGATAATTCATCTCTTTGGTTTTCGCTTGGTAGAAAACGCGAAATAGTAAATTTATTTTTAAAAAATTATAATAGTTGCTCAATTTGAATTTTAATATATGACAACAGGAATGAAACAACAATAACAAAAAAAAGGGAAAGAAAAAAAGCATTTTTAAAACTATCTATTTAGAATTTTTAAACCGTTTTCGCAACGTATGATCACAATTTAATTAACATTAAACTAATTATTAATAAAAACTTATTTAAAAAAATTCTTTCACTCAATTTTTTATTTTATTTATATTTTATTTTCTACTTTTAAGTGTTTAAAACAATTCCATTCTAATTTTTACTACTAGTTAGCTTATTTTAGCGAGCATGGTTTGGCGGATATTTAAATCCATTGTTGTAACTCGTATGCAATTGTAGCCGAAAAGAATATTTGGCGATTTATCACCTGGCTAACGGGAAAATGCCTTAAAATTAATTCATTAATTTATAATTAAGTTTTAAAAATATTAAAATTTATATTTTCGTCGAAAACACATTTGTATACATAATTTTACTCATTCCTGCATATCAGGAAGTGAATGAAAACTCGATTACAAAATTCCATCTTCGTATTCATTTATCAAATTATGTCAAATGAAAGAGTTTAATAAATGGGGCATTCTCACAATCTTTTGACTTTTATGTCTCTGAATAATAATTTTTATTTTAGTACATGTTCTTGCGGGTTTTTTTTTATTTCATATACTGGGAAACGTCCCATTGCATGATTACATAACAATACTAACGAGACAAATAAGTTTTGGACGATGTTGGGGTCCAAATACCATGAAAACTCCTATACCGTCCCGTGTCCCCGATGCTGATTTTTAAGTTTGGAGCTGTCTGTGTAAAACTGTTTCAATAAAAATAATTCGATGTAATTTTTTTCCAAAACTAGAACTATTGTTTTATATAAATATGTAGCAAAAAATTAACCTGCACACATTTTTAGGGTTGTTATTATTTTTTAAACTCTGTCCCTGGGTTTTAGATTCCTTATCATCCCTTTTCTAAAATTATACGGAAAATGACTTCAGATGCAGCCACAGAATTTTTTTCAAGTTTTTTCTCATGCAGAAGTGTGCTAGAGAAAGAATGTCTAAAATTCTTTGACAGAATATTTACTGTAGAATTTAAATCAGCATTTAAATATCAATTTCAAGCATCGTGGCTTTATTGGTAATCTTACCGTCACCAAGGTTTATCCCTGCACTTTTCGAGATAAATTATTTTTTTTTAATTTAATCCAATTTAAATAACTGTTTCTATAAATCAATGAATATTGTGGCTACCACTTAGCCTTAACATGATTTGTCTAAAATAGGTGGTAATTTTCCTTACAGTTCCATCCTTACCGTCCCTTTTTTTTCCCCATTTTGTCCCTTTTTTCCTATACCGTCCCTTTTTTTTACCTTACCGTCCCTTCTTTAACACTCCTTTAAGACAATGTTATACCAAAATTTTGTACTAAAAACACTACATTGTTATTATTTCTTATTTGAATGTCCTGTGGGTACTATGCAAATTCATTATAAGTAAAAATTTAGAAGAAAATAAAAAGTTTTAGTATTAAAATGGTAAGGAAAAATTAAACTCGCAAGTTTAACATAAACCTCAGTTAAATAAAAAAAATTTCGCTGCTGACCATTTTTTCTTTATTTTGAATCATTAAGGCATTCGTCTATCAGATTAAAATGTTATTTTAGCAAGTTTAATTTCACCAGATTTTTATTCCCGAAAGTCAAAAGATTGTAAGAATGCCCCAAATATACTATAAATCTGTAACTTCATAGATTGCCAGGTAATTAAATGCCCTGCTAAAATAGCTGGGAAAATTCAAAAATCATCAATTGTCCACTTAACTTGATACTTGTCTCTGTTTCAATTATACTGCAAAAGTCTGCAAAGGGCTGATAATTAAAAAATATGTATATAAATTAATTGTTTTTGGACAGTTTGTAATTTTAAAAACAAATGTACAATATAAGATCTCATAGCTCCCAACTCTTACGTTTTTTTGCACCAGAAAAATTTAATAGAAATTTTTGCCTTATTTAATCGGTAGATTACGGTGATTTAAAAAAGTGAGGTTTACTATTGAATTTTTGTGGTACAAAAAAAAAAAAAAAAAAAAAAACGTAAGCGTTGGCAGCTATGCTATATGCTAATATACAAATAAGGATCTAATAAAATTACTAAGCTGAAGATATCGTTTTTTATGTTATGTAGGGAAGAGAGTGCAGGGGTGGGACAAAATTAAGGGGACTCTGTGACGAAAATATCGATTTTCTAATTTTTTGCTTAAATAATACTTTATTATCCCTTGTATATTGATTCTGATGAAGTTTCGTAAATGTCCGAGTATTATAAATACAGTTAAAAGCAATTTTATAACTTCGCTCTCCCTTTAAATTCCACGCCCACTTCACTGTTTATGTTGCGATTGCAGCTGAATACCTATCTTTTTTAATATATCGCAGCCAGGAAGAAGCATTGTATAGTTAGAATAATTATGTTTGAAGTTGAAATCTTAATCTCAGTTTGTATTTTTTCGACAAATTAACATGTTCAAAGTGATAAAACTTTTATGTATATTTTTCAATTTACTCGATTTTTTTTTCTGGTTGTTCCTTATGGCCTATTTGATGAAACTAAGTATCGGATTTACAATAGAGTAAAAAGTTTTTTTTTAAGTTTTAAACAAACGAAATCATCATTTTAGTCCCTGTTTCCAGGTACAAATATCCAATATTAAATGTATGCAGTAAGAAATTTGATAAATATTTTTAACTTTTGCTATTAAATATTTATACCTATATATATACAGTATGGGAAAATATAATGTTCCTTTACTCGTATAGATTATATAGTAAAATACTGTAGTAAATATATTTGTCCCTGAGTTTGACCATCATCTCAGTCCCTCTAGCCACACATTTAGGTTAACAGATACTAGGTGGCGCTGGCAGAATTATTTCCATTACAACAGCAACTATAGTTCAACTATCCACCGAGGATGAACGTAAGTTGTTCTTCTCATTGTTTCATTTTTAGAAATATTTAGTTTTTGTTCTGAAAAGGGATGAGTATTTTTTTTATAGCATCATTCATGTCCCCACATTTAATTTTTTATCTATAAAAAAAAAAAAGCTTATTGGAACTTTATTTCTGTAACATACAAATGTCACATGGAATATTTAATCATTTACATGTGTTCAAAATGATTCAATAAAATGGTTGTGCAGATATTAACACAAAAACATCACCTCAGTCCCCATCATCTCAGTCCCAATTATTAGACACTTATTATGGTGTTAACTCCCTCACTGACACACTTTCTTCCATAAAAGTTTATCCTACGCATAAAATATACATCCTTGATCTCAAATCACTACAGTATTCAAATGGCAAAACATGTATCATAGTATATAATTGTATTTGGAAGTTGGTACATTAATTCAAAGAAATTAAATCCTGGAGTGAAATTGTCCAGTTTTCAGATATTGACCCCTAAGAATAGTTTTAAAAAAATTAGCTCAAAATGTTCAAAACTGTACGAGAAGATACATTTTAAAATTTACTTAAATTATTTTTTAAAATTTTAATTTTTCAAATTTTGCCAGGGTAATCGAAATATATATTGATAGAATCATTTTCCTTCATTGAGTTCTTTATTATTATGCACCTTTTGAGTTCTTTATTATTACAAAAATGTACCTTAAAATGCTTAATTTTTTTTTTTTTTTTTTTTTTTTTTTTAAATGTTCATTTCTCCATTTCTAGATCGATGCTGTGCAACTAAGGTTTTGAATAAAAGTCTACTGTTCAGAATAAATAATACCAAATTTAATGAAAATGTGCAGAATATTAAAGAAAAATGAATGCTAATTAATTAAAAATGTTATTAGAAGTGATGGAGTAGATTTAGAATGATTATTTTTGAAGTTGAAATCTTAAAAGTGATTTTTCCCAGTTTGTGTTTTTTCGACGAATTAGCATGTTCAAAGTGATAAAACTTTTATGTATATTTTTCAATTGACTCTATTTTTTTTCTGGTTGTTCGTTATGGTCTTTTTGATAAAACTAAGTATCGGATCTACATCCACATTATTATGCCAAAAATGTACCTTAAGATGCTTAAATTAAAAAAAAAAAATGTTCAAAGGCTACCGAGACCCCTTAAGCTTATATTATAATATGAGCAAAAATTGTGTGTGTGTGTAAATTTAATCTTAAAAATGACTCTAACGATTTTAATTAACTTTTGTGTCCTGCCATTTTCGTGCACCAGAAAACCAATGGGCTAGGTCATATGTTCGAGAAAATTCGATTAGTGGATCATTTTGGTCACTATGATTCATGGTCAAGCTAATTACATCAAACAAGTGGGTAAGTGTGATCACAGATCACACAGAGGGTTTCGTTTAATATTCCTTTCAAAACACTTTATCCTTTTGCGAAATCTGTTAGTTCCACATTTCGCAACCATTCTACACAAACCTCTATCCGAACGAAACTCCATTTTACAACCTATCCGTAGGTATATTAGTCGAGGGGATCGGGTCTATAGCACCCGAGATAGGTAGGCGCCTCCTGGCGGTAAAACGTGGAATTGAAATATGTAAGGCTATGTGCATAATATGAAAGAGCGGTCAAAGTGGTGTCGGGAAAAGTAAGAAAAGTACCCACCGGGTGCAATGGGGGAAGGTTAGAAAAATTGCTTAAGATACACAAGTTAGAGCCCGGTGGGTAAATAATATAAGAATTTTGAAAATTTTATGATTTTTCGTGCGATCGCAAGTGCTATACGTATGCAAAATTTCAAGTCTTCAACTTAAATAGTGGCTCAGTTAAAAAAAAGAAGCTTAAAATACACAAGTTAGAGCCCAGATAGTTAAATATAAGACTTTTTTAAAATTTTATAATTTGTCGTTTGATGTGAGGTGTTCAGCTATAAGTATGCAAAATTTTAAGTCTTAAACTTAATTAGGGGCTCAGTTAGAACAAAAAAGATTAAAATACACAAGTTAGAGCACAGAGGGTTAAATATAAGACTTTTTCAAAATTTTATAATTTGTCGTTTGATTTGATGTGTTCAGCTATAAGTATGCAAAATTTTAAGCCTTCAACTTAATTAGGGGCTCAATTAGAATAAAAAGATTAAAATACACAAGTTGGAGGCCGGAGGGTTAAATATAAGACTTTTTCAAATTTTTAGGATTTGTCATTTGATGTGAGGTGTTCAGCTATAACTATGCAAAATTTCAAGTCTCCAACATATATAGTTTCTGAGAACGGGATCTGTGACGGACAGACAGACAGAGGAGCGAGACGAATAGGGTTTCGTCAGATGAACGAAACCCTAAAAAGCAGCTCTTTGAATAAATTTTGTATCGTACCATCTTGGGCTACTAGAAGACCAATGGAATAGGTCACATGTTCGAAAAATTTTGATTACTGGGTCATTTTGGGGTCACTACGGGTCAAGCTAATTTTATTGAAAAAAGTCTCTAACGATTTTGACTAAATTTTGTATTCTACCGTTTTCGATTAAGAGAAGACCATTGGGCTAGGTGACATGTTCGAGAAAATTCGATTAGTGGGTCATTTTGGGGTCACTGTGGTTCAATCCAATTTTATCTAAAAAATGGCTCTAACGATTTTGACTAAATTTTATACCCTGGGTCACATGTTCGAGAAAATTTGATTAGTGGGTTATTTTGGATCACTACAAGTCAGGGTCAAACTAATTTTATCTTAAAAAGGGCTCTAAGATTTGACTAAATTTTGTACCTTGTCGTTTTGAGGACTAGAAGACATTTTGCTAAGTCACATGTTCGAGAAAATTCAATTAGTGAGTCATTGCGGGTCAGGGTCAAGCTAGTTTTATATTAAAAATGGCTCTAACGATTTTGACTAAATTTTGTACCCTACCATTTTGAGATACTAGAAGACCATTTGGCTGAGTGACATGTTTGAGAAAATTTTATTAGTGGGTTATTTTGGGTCACTACGGGTAAGGGTCAAGTTAATTTTTTCTAAAAAACGGCTCAAACGATTTTGAATAAATTTTGTATCCTACCGCTATATATTACGAGAAGACCAATGGGCTAAATCACATGTTTGAGAAAATTAGGTTAGTAGGTCATTTTTGGGTCACTATGTGCCAAGCTACTATTCTCTAAAAAACGGCAATAACGATTTTGACTAAATTTTGTATCTTACCGTTTTGGATTACGAGAAAACCATTGGGATGGGTCACATGTTCAAGGAAATTTGATTAGTGGGTCATTTTGTGTTACTACGGGTCAGGGTCAAGCTAATTTTATCTTTAAATTGTCTCAAACTATTTTGACTAAATTTTGTATCCTACAGTTTTAGATTATGAGAAGACTATTGGGCTATGCCACATGTTCCAGAAAATTTGATTAGTGGGTCAAGCTAATTTTATCTTAAAAAACGGCTCTAATGATTTTGAGAACATTTTTTACCCTACCATTTTGAGGTACTAGAAGACCTTTGGGCTAAGTCACATGTTCAAGAAAATTCAATTAGTGGATCATTTTTGGGGCATTACGGGTCTAGCTAATTTTGTCTAAAAACGGCTCTAACAGTTTTGACTAAATTTTGTATAGTATCGTTTTGGATTATGAGAAAACCATTGGGCTAGCTCACACGTTCGAGAAAATTCTATTAGTGGGTTTTTTCGGTGTTATTACAGGTCGGAGCATTTAATGAGAACTGTGGTTGAAACAGTTAAATTTTAAAACAGTGGGCATTAAATGAAAACGCGAAGTTGGCAACATTTCGTCAAATTTGGTGATATTTGCCGAAATGTTTGTGAGATTTGGGTAGAAATATCGACTTTCTACCAATGCCAAAATATGTGTTTCATGCCAAAGGAAAGAAAGTTGCCAAGTTTGCAAGACATTTTGGCAAAAAAGTTGGCATTCAGATTCCAAGGGAATTTTTAAAAAATTCTCAATAGGAGCCGATATACATGATTCAACCAATCAGAGTTCATAGAACATTCTTGAAAAACAGTGACGTTGTTCCGCATAACGCATATCTGCTGAAGAAATCCAAGTGTCACATCAATGTCGATTTTTTAGCAAGTTGAACACAACGATAATTTGACCCGAGCATAGCTCGGTCTTCCCCACTAGTTTTGCTTTAACTAAACACTGTTATTATTTTTTTGGGTTTGTTTTCTACATAAAATGGACAACCTATAAACTTATTTATACATTCTTCAAATTTTACAGTCGCAAAATTAAAAACATTTGTAATTGAAAAGTCTTTTTTTATTGCAGTTTTAAAAATCAAAATTAAGTTCTAATTTGAAAAATGGTTTTGACACTTATGATAGTATAACAAAACGAAATGTAACCATAATTCTATATATCCTATGTTTACAAATCATTAATTAAATTAAGCCCAAAAACAGCAGGGTTAATGCACACTGGTGTACAAAATTAAGAGAATTTTTAGATTCGGCCAATTACCTGTATAACTACTGGAAATATTTTAGTGAAATTTGGTATGAACATTGGTTGATATAATGCAAATAAAATATCAATTCGACAGTTATAATGCGCACGCATGATCGTGTGTAAGACTCATCAGCGTCAGAAGGTATAAAACAGAGCTTGCAATATTGAACAAAAAATCAGTTAATAGGGGCTATGGTATACAGTGAAACACCGATTTTACGTCTCTCAAAGGGACTGAGTAAAAAAACGTAAAATGCGAGAAAAACGTAAAATACGGGAAATACATAGAAGGCAAAAAATCGTAGAAAAAAAACAAAGATAGTAAAGATGACCCTCTCAGAACGGGGCCGTCGCGAAACAACTTTCTTCTCTACGGGCCTGCTTCAAGAATAAGACAAGTCACGCAAGAGATCTGAATTAGCAAACGAACCAAGTCGAATAGTTGTATGTATGCATCAGAAACAGTGCTATAAATTTCCGTTTTGTAATATTTTGTTATGGCTGTTTGAATTATACATTCAATAATTAAACATCGAAGGTCACTAAACAGACACTTTCTTTCTTTTTTCTTTCTTTTTTTTTTTTTTTTTTTTTTTTTTTTTGCTTCTTTTTGCCCTTTGATTTAAAATATATTCGAAAACATTTGATTCGCGGTTTTTATCTATGATTTTAACTTGAAATATACATTTATGACAAAGTTCCCTTTAAAAATTTCTTACATTAAAATGCCTTAATTTAAAATTATAAATATCAGAATCGATATTACATAAACTCATAAATAAAAATGTTATATTTTTTAATTAATTAAAAGAAAAATTCTATTTATCAATAAAAAATTTAATTTTCATAATGTATGCATAACTTAAATTACACATTCCGTTGGTAGGTGTTACAAATAAAATAGCATTTTTCACTAACAGTAAGCACATACTTACAATAATTTAAAAAATATATGTATTTAATATTGCATAAAAAAATAATCTCACTTAAAGAGACAAGTATTAAGGAAGTTGAAATATCTGGAAACTTATCAACGACTGTTGCATGTTTAATACATGTGATTTTATTTTATTAGAAGTGAGTTTTCTGTTACCATTCTTGACTTTTGTATAGTTATTTATTTTATTATATTCGCAATTCCTGACGAACACATAACTTAAGGGGACAGTTCACCTGAAAATTAACCCAAAAAATCGATTTCTTATATATAAAGAAATATTAAATGGAAGCCTATTTAATTATGAATATTGTGACACCTCATTTTTACCCATACGGCGATTATAACGCCAGATATTGTAAATTTCATTAATACACACAGCGCAATTACCCAGAAACAACCAACTTTAAATGTTTTTTTTTTTTTTTTTTTTTTTTGGCCATGTTCCTGTTTTCTTCACTTTCATGCTTTAAAAATGCTAAGGCCTTTTTTTCGTATTTCAGATATAGATTTAAACTTTTTTCTACATGTTCTTTATTATATATGTGAAAAACATGAGTATGGAATTATGTGAAAAACATGAGCATGGAATTGTCCTTCATGGTTTTATTTTATTTATTTTTTTAATAAAAGTATATGAAGATGCATTAGATTTCCCTCTTTTACACTATGTATGTCAGTGAAAAAATTATATTAAATGTAATATTTGATTTATCTAAACTCCATGCTCAGTCTTGTGTAATACACATTTGAAAATCTTTTTAAAAAGTGGGCAAAAATATTAATATTTAAAAAAGTAGAATTTTAAAAAATTCAAAATGTTTTAAACTATTTTAAATTTTTAACTAAATATGCAGTTAAACATTTTTTTTAATGTACTTTTAGTTGAACATTGAAACGCAGTGACTTATTGCACCATTTGAAGCATTTATTTAAATTTAATAAAAATGTTGAAAAGGTAAACTGCTTCCTTAAATATATAGCAACGTTGGCTTCCACACTTGCATTTACTTATGAAATCCAGACCTAAATTTTCAATAGTGAGTTGTACAATAGGATTTTGGGCTCTTGGAATTTTAGGAAAGTACTTTGTTAAATATACTATTTTAAAAGGGTTTTTAAAAACTAATTATAATTAGTTTTTAAAAATTTGAAAACCATTTACAATTAGAAATAATAACATTTCCTGGAGCCATTTTATTTTACCACTGTCTGCCTACATCATGTACATATACACTTTATTCGGGCAATCTCATTCTAAAATTAAAATTTTAATTGATAAATAGAATTTTTGTTTTAATTGTTTAAAAAAATTAATATCTTTATTTTTGATTTTATGTAATATCAATCCTGAAATTTATACTTTTAAATTAAGACGTATTTATTTTTAAAGGGAAATTTAATTATTATCTGCTAAAATTGTGTTATTTTAATACATGATATCTCCTGTCATAAATGTATGTTTCAAGTTAAACATTTTTTTTAATGTACTTTTAGTTGAACATTGAAACGCAGTGACTTATTGCACCATTTGAAGCATTTATTTAAATTTAATAAAAATGTTGAAAAGGTAAACTGCTTCCTTAAATATATAGCAACGTTGGCTTCCACGTTGGCAACTCTCCGAAAAATACCACGAATCCCAATTCTTTAACTATTTTTGTATTTTTATTTTTTCATGATAAAGTTGATAATTTTAATGTATTATTTTTTCTACCATAAATGTATATTTCAAGTTAAAATCTCCGATAAAAACGGCGAATCAAATATATTTGAATATATTTTAAATCAAAGGAGAAAAAAAAAGCACCTGTTTAATGACCCTTCTCTGTTTAATTATTGAATGTATAAATCAAATAGATCTAAAACAAGCCACAAATTGCTCAATAAAATATTCTAAAACGGAAATTTCTAGCACTTTTTTTTGATACAAATATACAACTATCCGACCTATTTCGTTTGCTACTCAGATCCCTTGCACCGCCATCTTGCTGTACATTTTCGTCTTGAAGCAGGCCCGTAAGAGAAGAAAGTTGTTTCGCGACGGCCCCGGATGTAATCGTCGAAATCATAGATAACTGTTTCGTTATCATTCTCAGAGTGTACTGCAGCTGATTCCTCATCTGTTCTCGGATGCTACGGATGAATCTGCTTTCTTCAAAACAATGGGAAATGCACAGTTGTGTAACGTTTCTCCACGACCGACGCACAGTGGATCAATCCTTAAGAAAATGCGAACATAGAGCCAAAAAATAATCATTAAATAACTAGTTTTTTGCAATGAAATATTTTAAAAGAATATCTACAAAATACGAATATATGTTTATTTTTTAAATTATACAAAATTATATCGTATTTCTATAGCTCGAAATATACATCTTTCAGCAGAGGAATTTTTTTGGAAATTTTACTGACTTTTTGCTGTGCTCAGAAATAAAATCTAAGTAACTTCTACTAATAACTCATTTAAAATATCATTATTAGTTTCTTAAAACACATTTTAAACCACTACTGACTATATTTTGATTGAATTTTATGTCTCATTCTACATTATGAACAACACATATAGAATTAACGGATTCATAATCTTCAAAATTGCGCAACTTAAATTGTTTAAAGTTGTTTGAAATTTCAAACACATGCTGGTATTCCTGAAAGCCTATATTTTAATGTGGTATAGAGTATTTTTTGCGCAAACCTGCGCGTTTTCGAAATAAATGGCCTTAAAGCGACTATTACATAATTTTCCGTTTCCAGAAAACATGTTAAATTGGCTGTGCACAAAAATATTTTTTAAAGATAATTATACTGTAAGAAATTTCTAGGATGAAATGATGTAAAAAACTAATTTAACATTAAACTGCTAAATTAAATTCAATACTTCGTATCTCGGGTTATATAAACGTTTACATGAAAATGCTGAAAAGCGCAAAGGCTCTCAGAGGGTTAAATGTACTCTAATAAATGGATGCGCTGCTATGTCAGTGATAAAGTGTTATATTTTAAAGTAAAAGTCCCAATGCTTCTAGAAATTTTCTGTTTCTTTGAATGTTTTTTATTTTGTGTCTAATACTGGAAATCAAACCGTCAGATGTTTTTAGCAAATGGTGCAATAAATTTTCATTGCATGCTCTTCGACTTATTTTTCTTTTATGAGACTCCCGGTACCTTCGAAACTATTTATTTTGAGCTTCGCTAGCTTCTTCCGATAATTATCCAATTAGAACAGCAAAATTTGTAATCATATCCTTTTCATGATTTAGTAATTATGTACTGAAGCTGGCATGTAATACCAACCGTATTTTAAGGCACGGTGTTTAGCTGTTCCCTGTACGAAATTGCCAAATTTTTCGGCATTAATTACTTCGTCACAGGCGATCACATACATTACAATTGCTAAACGTTTAATAAGTTCTTTATCCAATCCAGTGATCTCAGCTGTCTCTTCAAACTCAGCAAAAAAATGTCCTTGCAGTGTTTCCATCGTGTGTCAAACCACTTCCCTGTTTAACAACATCTATTTGCAAACCTAACTCTTTTCTGTATTCGCGTTTAATTTTACTCTTTGATTCTTCTTAATTTAGCTTCTCCAGAAGTATCCTCTCTGAAACTTTGAGTTAGTCTTCTTTCATGAGTTTTGGTTACGTCTGAAAAACATTTTCGTGATGTTGATTTCTGCAAAACTTTTAACTGCAGATGGTTTAAGCTCGTTACCAACTTTAAAGAAACACTGAAGTGAAAAATAGTTTTTATTATTGAGACGATCTAATTTTCGTTCAGATTTCAGCCAGCTATCTTTTGCATTTACACAAAATATACGTAAACGCTACTTTAAATTTTCTCCATCAATTTTTGAGGCAATTAGTCCACACTGTTCACTTACAAAACTAAGCATTGATTTTTCATAACTAAAACCATTATTTAAATTTTTCAGAAACAAAAATAAATCTCTGTTTGTTATTATATTTCAAAACATTATAAGAAAAAGACAAAATGAAATAATCTTGTTTCAAATAAAAAAGAAACATGCTAAAATTAATATTACTACAAAATAATTTTAAAAAACTCAAACCCAATAATAACAAATATGCACTGAAATGCGTTCTAAAATGTTGCAGTAGAATGTTGCAGTTTTGTTGTACAGTTTTAAAGAGTTATGTATATGTTGCCAATTAAAAATTAAACAAATGCTTTAAATCTTCCACAAATGTCATTTGGATATAAATAAAAACTGCATGCTTTGTTTTTCACGTTTATTTTAGTTATTCATCATTTACCTAAACTTACTGTTTGTGACAAAAAAGCAAGAAAATGTTCGTATAAACCATGCAGATACTTTCAGTATCATTTATCTTACTCATTTAAACCTAAATATAACGAAAACCATCATATATGCAGGCTTATACTATCGTGATAATCCTATGTTCGACATCGCCTATACTTTGATCCACTGTGCGACGCAGAAATAAAATGCACAGCCTCTAGAGCACTTAACTTTAACTTGCAGGTATCATTTAGTTTTCCATTTTCTATTTCAGCTACAGCTTTCCGGACAAGTTGCTTTCAATAAAAAACCTTGAATGATCGAATAATGCCGAGATCACAAGGCTGCAATTTGCCGGAAAAAACTCGACATGCACATTAGACAGCTGCAAAACCGGATGTGCACTGCATTGATCAATGAACAAAATTATTTTACGATTTTGCAACTCCATTTTTTTGCTTAATTTGCGCAAAAAGTCTTCGAAAAGGGGTTTGGTTATCCACGCATTTTTGTTTGCTTCGTACTTTGTCGGATAACTTCTCACGGTTTTGAAACATCGTATGTTGCGCGACTTTCCAACAACAAGAGGCATCAGCTTCTCACTTCCATCAGAATTACAGCACAGTAAAACCGTAAGACGCAACTTAGACATCTTCCCTCCATGACAGGAGTTTCCTTTAGCAACATAACTTTTATCTGGTAGGAGATTAAAGAAAAGTCCGGTTTCATCCGCATTGAATATGTCCTTTGGCTTGTATCCTTTGGTCAAATTTGGTAGACTTTTCTTCCAATCTTCTATTGTAGCTTCATTTACACTTGATGATTCTCCCGAAAGCAATCTATACACAAGATTATGTCTTTTTTTTATTCGGTCAATCCAGCCATTTGAAGCTGAGAAATCTTTCAAACCACCAAGCCTATCAGCGATTTCTAGAGCTTTTTCTCTTAGTATCGTGCCATTTACAGGTACATTCACGGCACGCGCTTCTTTAAACCACTTTAATAAGATGCCTTCCACCTCGTCCTATGGCTATTTTTTCAATGTTCTCCGTTTCTTGGCATTTTTTTCTCCCACTTTCTCGGTGTTTTCTTCAATGCATTCTTTTTCCTGTAGCATGGATTGCAGAGTTGTCATGGGAATTCCTTGCAATTGAGCGAACGCTACTTTGGTTCCATGGAATTCATCAAATTGTTTAACAATTTCGGCTTTCTCAGCGACAGAAAGGTTTTTGCGTTTTTTACTCGTCATTTTGGCACAAAAAGGTTAGAAATGCGACCACCGCGTGCTAAATGGCAACTGAATTTGAAAACGTGAAGAAGGGTAAGGACCCCTTTCCCTAACCCGACGAAAAAAATGAGCCACCCCATCTGATTGGTAAAAAGAGTGTCTCTTCCCCTGCCCATCTCATTCCTACACCAATAAAGTGTGTTGTTTCTTTACTTTGCTCCCCCGCCAGCTATACGGGGGGGGGGGGAAGGAAGCAGTCCGTGACAACAGGTGTTCAACAAAGGAGGGGGGGTGGCACAATGCGTTTCTGCTTTCATAGCTTGCATAATTTTCAACAACGTCGATTAACTTTAAAAAAACACAAAAGGAAAAAAATATTGCTTATTTTAGAACATTTTTTTTCTTTTTTTACTTTCCCGAGAAAACGTAAAATGCGGGAAATTCCAAAAATAACAAACTTACGATCCGGGTTAAATTAACATTACAATTATACGGAAAAACTGGGATCTGATGAAAAAAACGTATAATGCGGGAAAAACGTAGATTCGGGGACGTAAAATCGGGGTTTCACTGTAATAGGGGCTCTTACAGTTATACAGCTCTCACAACCGGAATTCAGACTGGAAATCAGGCAGTTTCTGAGCTATGTAGCACGGTTACGCTCGGTTCGTCTGCTTCAATATGCTCTACCAATAATATCTTTGATCGTTAAGAGCCAGCTAATAAGGAAAGAGCAACACTGTAAAGAAACACCTTGCGCAGTAACTCAGGGCAAAACATTACAGAGTTCGATATGTCAGTATTTTTTTTACCTATCTTCCTTTAATTTATCAACATAAATTTTTAACAAATAACCACATAAATTTAAAATAAACATTCCTTTAATTTAACTACAGAAAATTTGGGCCTTCCAGTCCAAAAAGTGGATAAATTAAATGGAATGAATGTTCATGCGTATCAATTTCCAGACCCATATACCATCTCGAAATGTGACTGGGGTTACTATACAGGGTGTCCGGTCTCAACGGTGTCCAATGGCTAATTCCTAAACCGTTAGTCATAGACATATAGTTCCAATTACAAAAATGTTTTAAATCAGGTAAAGAAATATTTTAAAAGCGATTTGGGTCAATAAAAACATTTCTTTAAAAATTACGAAATTAAAATTTTTATACGGTCCCCCGGTCCTATAAGTTATATTTAGTAAAATTTTCCTATTACACTGACAAGTAAGACAAAAAAATAATTAAAAATCTTACGATACTAATCAGCGTACATGTAAATAAAAACTATATTAAAAATACATTACAAATAATTCCCAACGTTTCGTGCTCATTCTAACGAGCGCATCATCAGGGAAGAGAGTCCTTGACCTCCTCGGAGCGAAGTCTCCAACATCACATTCACGACATCACAACTGAAAACATTACGGTAACTGATCATTAGAACAACCAAAATCAGTACTGCGCCTGATATGGCGCCATCTGTTGGTAGGTTAACACACTACGATAAGAAAATTGGAAAACTCGAAATAAACTTTACGAATGTACTTCTTTTAAAATATTCAACCAAACATTAGAAATTTGAAATGAAATATTGTCATTGCATACCTCGTTTTTTCTTAGACTTATTTCTATGGATTCACGTATAAGGGCTTTAAGTGGGTTGGAATATTTAGAGATAATTTTTACATTGTCAAAATGAACTGCCTTGACACTGCCTTTAAATGCTAATCTAGATAAAGCTGTAGATAGTCTATTGAATTTTAAATCACTTTTATGTTCTTTAATTCTTTCAAACAGGCATCGTTTTGTCATTCCAATATATGAAGTTAATAGACCAGTATTGGAATGACAAAACGATGCCTGTTTGAAAGAATTAAAGAACATAAAAGTGATTTAAAATTCAATAGACTATCTACAGCTTTATCTAGATTAGCATTTAAAGGCAGTGTCAAGGCAGTTCATTTTGACAATGTAAAAATTATCCCTAAATATTCCAACCCACTTAAAGCCCTTATACGTGAATCCATAGAAATAAGTCTAAGAAAAAACGAGGTATGCAATGACAATATTTCATTTCAAATTTCTAATGTTTGGTTGAATATTTTAAAAGAAGTACATTCGTAAAGTTTATTTCGAGTTTTCCAATTTTCTTATCGTAGTGTGTTAACCTACCAACAGATGGCGCCATATCAGGCGCAGTACTGATTTTGGTTGTTCTAATGATTAGTTACCGTAATGTTTTCAGTTGTGATGTCGTGAATGTGATGTTGGAGACTTCGCTCCGAGGAGGTCAAGGACTCTCTCCCCTGATGATGTGCTCGTTAGAATGAGCACGAAACGTTGGGAATTATTTGTAATGTATTTTTAATATAGTTTTTATTTACATGTACGCTGATTAGTATCGTAAGATTTTTAATTATTAAATTTTGACAGCGTAAGTCCAAGTTTTTCTTATTAAGACAAAAAAAAGTCCCATTCATATAACACTAAAACTGAGCGAGTTATGAAACTTTAAAAATGCATGACATATGCCACTTTTCTGCTCTGAAAACAAATGAGTTCGGCTTGGCTTTGAGGAGTCACATACCGAGTGCTTAAAGTATTCGAAGATCTTATTTCATGTGTATCTGCGCTTTGAAAAAAATCGTACAAGTATTACGATTAAGTTAACATTTATTAAGTTTCAGATAGGCTAAAATAACATATGTTTTATTTTGTCAGGATTTGAGACTGTTTCTTTTATGATTTCTTTTAATAAAATTCTGTTATTTTTATAAGTTTTTATGTTACTTCAACGATCGTATGTATGTTTTTCCAGTTCAAAATTTGTACTCGAACTTTAACTCACTTTTAAATATCCGATCGAGATTACATTTTACATACTGGCGCAAATCCAATAACAATCTAATATTATTATGATTTTAGGTGGTTACCATTTATACTTATTTTACAGGATAACACAAAAAATTTCGGATAGATTACCGCCAAGAAGTTTGAGAAAAAGTTTTAGATTAGATAATACAAGACTGCGATTGTTGGTTTTTTTAACTTACAAGACTGCGATTGTTGGTTTTTTTAACTTACAAGACTGCGATTGTTGGTTTTTTTTAACTTTTATGTATTTTTTAGCACTGAATCCGAAAATTACATTAATTTTTAACCATCATGTCAGGATATTTCGCAAATCATAAATTGTCAAATTTAAAGAATAACAAAAATCGGATACTGTAAAGTAGAGGAGATGGTTGTGTTTTTTAACTTTTGATAATTGATTTTTACGTACTTTTTAACACTGATTCTGAAAATGATCTTCATTTTTAACCATCACGTTAGAATTTTTTTACAAATCGTAAATGTGCAAGTTAAAATATATCGAAAATCTCATACTATAAAACATATGTAAAACTTTTTTTGTTTTATTTATTTTATTTTATTCAATAATTTATTCGATATTTTTGCTTATCCTGGGATTCTTACAGCTAAATATCTGAGTGGTCCGATGAGATGAGGGAGGAGATTCAATTTTAACTTTGAAATTTGAGAAAAATCCTGATGTGTTGGTTAAAAATGAAAGTCAATTTTGATTCAGCGGTACAGAATACATAAGAATCAATTATCAAAAGCTAAAAAACATGACATAACCCAACTTTTGCAGGCTAGTGTAATCTAATAATATTTTAAAATACGTATCGTTTTGTAAAGTATTGAGGCTGTTAATTTAGCATCATTTTATTTAACAAATTCTGTTTTTTCTTTCTTCTTAAATGTTTATTACAAATTGTATATTTTGCATTAATATGTCAGAATGATTAAAGATTTCAAATTTATATTGCAATGTTAATTTTACTCTCAACCATTTTTTAATATATCTGACGAAATTATATTTCGACTAAATTTGTGAATGACCCCGATTTGCAGCAAAAAATATGCTCCAACTTTAAACAGCTATTACTCGGTCAATTTTAATCGTAGAATAACGGGACTTTTTGTGTATTACGTGTCAGTGTAAAAGGAAAATTTTAGTAAATACAACTTATAGAACCGGGAGACCGTATAAAAATTAAAATTTCGTAATTTTTTAAGAAATGTTTTTATTGACCCAAATCGCTTTTAAAATATTTCTTTACTTCATTTTAAACATTTTTGTAATTGGAACTATGTGTCTATGACAAACTGTTTAGGAATTAGCCATTGGACACTATTGAGACCGTACACCCTGTATACATTTATGGCCATATGTGCTTATATTGAAACGTAAATGATATATGAACTAAAAAATGCAGCGTTTTAAATGGCAAACAACATTTTTAAAAGTGACCTCAGACATATATATTGCAAAGTAAAAGTATAGTCGTGATGGAAAAATCATATAATTATATTCAATAAATATTTGGTTTATGAAATCTATACTAATAAAGCAAAGTTTCGCCCTGTCTGCCTGTGTGCGATGGCTAGCAAAGTCTGCCGCACATAGAAGTCTGAAAATTTAGGTGAGTATAGTCCAAGACAGGTCCTGATGCACCTGAGGCTCAGATTTTTAATTTTTTAAGGGCCGGGGCCTCTGCGCCCCTTTAAGTTTTTATGCTCTAAATTGTTAATAACTTCCCCCCTTTTTATCCAATCTTCATTGATTTTGGGGACCTTTCTCCATTTAGTTATTCTCGCCTTTTTATTCTCCAGATAAGACACTGGCCCTTTGGGGTTCGATACAGTGCCCCTTGAAGTTTTTGTGCAAATAAATGGTTAATAAATTGTTTCCTTTTAATCAGATCTTCATTTTTGAGATCCTTCTTCCATTTAGCTAGTCTCACATTTCTACATTCCAGTTTAGATTCTGCATCCCCTAGGGTGCCGTAGGGCCCGATCCAGGGCCATTTGAACTTTTGAGCGCCAAGAATTTTTCACCTTCTGATTTTCTTACCTTTTCAGTATATAATTTTAAAGTTGAGTCTTGGACTCTTGTTTCTGGATCAACACCCTCATATTTTCATTGGGAGCCTAAGGCCCTTTTTTAAACATTTACCCAATTTTTGTGCATTTCTTTAAAATATTATTCTAACGAATAATTCATACCCTATGCTTAATTTTGACTAATTGAAGATCTAACGTGCTAAGTACTACGACCATTTTAATGTGTTTTTTATGTTAGGGCCCTGATTTTAACTATCAGTTGGCCCCTTTTGGGCCCCCAACTATAGCTTCCTTAAAAATGCTTCACTAGCTTTTTTTTCTATCAACTTCTTAGGCCTTCCAGCTACTACATGAACGACAAAAAGAATTCTCAGACTTCATCTATCCCCAATTTTGATTATTAATCGCCTTCTTTGGGCCCTTGGTGCAACTTCTTTAAAAATGATCCGAATTGCTAGCAATTTTCTTTAACATGTTCTAGCGTTCTCCGATTACTTTAATTTTGATTACTTGAAGATCTAAAACGCTAAGTACTAAAACATTTTAACATGTTTTCATGTTGTGGCCCTGCTCTCAACTATCAGTTGGACCCTTTTGGGCCCCTATTATAGCTCTCTTACAAATGGTCCAATTCACTAGCTTTTTTTTTTTTTTTTTTCTAGTAACGTCTTAGGTTCTCCAGCAACAACATGAACGACAAAAAAAAAAAAAAAAAAAAAAAAATCAGACTTCAGCTACCAACAATTTTGAATATTAATCGCCTTCAAGGGGGCCCATGGTGCAGCTTCTTTAAAAATGATCGGATTTGCTTGCAATCTTCTTTAATATATTTCTAGCATCCTCTGACTACTTTAAAAACTACTAAAATATATCTTTATACGCAACTGCATGCCACTTAAGTCCCTGGTCCCTTGGGGCCCGGTACAGTGCTCCTTAAAGTTTTTGCACCATAAATTGTTAATAAGTTGCCTCCTTTTAATCCGATCTTCATTTTTGGAACCATTTTTCCATTTAGTTATTCTCCCGTTACTTTAGTCCAGTTAAAATCCAGGGGCACCCTAAGGTTCCATAGGGCTCGGTCCGGGGCCCCTTGCACCTTTTGTGCGGCATGCATTTTTCGCCATATATTTTTCTCGCATTCTCAATGCAAAATTTTAAAGTTGAGTCTTGCACTCTTCTCCCCGGACCAGCATCCTCTTATTTTTACTGGACCATAAGGCCCTGTTTTAAGCATTTCCCCCCATTTTTTGCGCATTTCTTTAAAATTTTATTCTAATGATTAATTCATACCCTATGCTTAATTTTGACTAATTGAAGATCTAAAGCACTAAGAACTTAGATCTTTTAACAAGTTTTCATGTTAAGGCCCTGCTCCTTACTATCAGTTGGTCCTCTTTGGGCCCTTTGTTATAGGTCTCTTAAAAACGGTCCGATTCACTAGCTTCTTTTTTTAAACAACTTCTTAAATCCTCCTGCTACTACATGAATGACAAAAAAATTTCCCAGACTTCAGCTACCACCAATTTTGAATATTAATCTCCTTCTTGGGGCCTTTGTTTCAGGTTCTTTAAAAACTATACGATTCTATTAAAAATTTCTTCAACATAGTTTCAGCGTCCTCCAGCTACTTTAAAACTACAAAAAAATTTCTTTATACCCAACTACTACCTTTCTTATGATCCTGGCCCCCAGAGCCTGGTCTTTCTTTATACCTCAGCTACCACTTTTCAAACATTAATCTCCTTTTTCAGCATCAACTTACGTTTACAATCTACAGCCGTTAAATTAAAAATCATGTTACTTTATAGGTAACTTTAGATAAGGGATTTCATCCGTTTATTAAATATCGCGTTAATGTTAAAAGTAATTCGTGAAATTTACAAGGGGGGGGGGGGGGCATTTTCCACCGCTTGGGGGCGCATTCTTTCCTCGGATTCTATTAACCCAATTTCAACAGGATTTGGTTCATTCAACTCAGATTACAGTTCGGCTACTTTCTGTATTATGAAAATTTACCTTAGATTTCAGTTACCAAAATTTTCTAACATTAATGATGCATTCTTTTTTTTATTACGAGGTTTGGCTCACTTAACTGGGTTTTCGATTGTCTCAAGCACGTTCGGAGCACTTCAGGTACATGTTGCCTTAGGTAACGGGGACCCAGGTTTACAGGTTCGTTCAGAAAGAAGTTTGTTCGGAACACTCTAGACGCTGCGGAAGGCAATGGTGTCCTCCGAAATTAGGTTTGTTTAAAAGAATTTCAAAAGATATAAAATCATACAAACTTCAGTTTTGTTTAAGGTTATTATTTACGGACCCCGGGCAATGCCGGGCGGGTCTGCTAGTCTGTAAATAAAAATATGTCTCAATTAAACCAAGTTCATGCATATAAGGTTAAATTTGACTTCGTGAGTCAGAAAGTATCCAGTTTGGATCCCTCACAAAGATCAAGTTAAACTAAGCAAAATGTATGTTGGTTAAAGTTATTTTATACTTTTTCTTACTATTTAAAATGTGGGTTAATTAAAAATAATTTTATTATTTTTTCAAACTTTCTGACGAACAAACTTATAAGAAATTAAATTGAGTAAAATCTGTGTGTAACGGTCCTGCCTTTAAAAAAAATAATAATCTCGATAAAAAACAAGAAAATGCAATTACAGTAAAACCTTCGAAAACGGAGCCTGTCTATAACAGAATCTTGCCTTAGAGGAAAATTTTTAGGTTCCCATGAAAAACATGTCGTAAAATTTAGCTGTTAAGACAACTTTTAACAGGCTAAATGATTTCATATTAGTAGGTTTAATGTATGAAGGATGTGGTACCAGCTATGACAAAAAACTTGTCTTAACAAGCTAAACGATTCCATATTAGTAGGTTTGATTGTATGAAGGATGTGGTACCAGCTATGACAAAAAAACGTTTAGAACGGAACTTTTCTCGTTTGTTTGCGATTTCGTCTTAGCAAGTTTTATTGTATACCACTCTCCTCCCCCTCCCCTCCACACACACACGGTGAAATAAGTCTAGATACACCAGTGAGGGAAGCTATAACTATAATCCTTATGTTTTTTACCAACACTGCAATATTTTGATATTTTTATTGCATTTACATGGAACGAAATCTTTTTAAACATGCTAAACAATCATTATGCTTTGTTACTAAGTAAAAATAAGAAAATTTTCAATATTATTTTATTTAATTATTCAGAAAAAGAAAAAAAACATGTAAACAATAGGGAATAGGGAAAAGAGGGTCTCATAGGGCTCAATCCCTCCTCATTTAAATAAAAACAATTAAGTTACAGAAGTTGTTAAAAATATATTGTTTTCTGTTTTAAATGTTTGCTTATTCATATCTGAAAAAAAGTTTTTTAAGAAAAATACACTGCTGGCCATTAAAATTGCAACACCATGAAAGATTGAAAATACAAAAATGATATTTATTGTACGTAAACAGTATGGCATGAAAACAAAATGATTAAATTTGTAAACAGTTTGGGGGTTTACAAGGTTGCGAAATTGGTAGAAACAGCTGCTCCCCCTGCAGATAAAATGGCCCTTATCCGGTTAGGGATGGAATCGAACTGCGCTTGGAGGACAGAAACGGGCTACACATTCCATGCTGCTTCAAGTCTATGCCGCACTTTATCCACCATATTAGCTAGAGAAGGGTGGCGGGCTAGTCTCTAAACAATTCATGGCCAGATGTTTTCAATGGGTGACAGATCTGGAGACCGTGCAGGCCAGGGCAGCAATCGAATACCCTGAGTATCGAGGAAGGTCAGAACACGACGTGCAACATGCGGTGTTGCGTTATCTTGCTGAAAGATGGCGTTTGTCAGGCCTCGAAGACAGGGCACAACCACTGGACGTAAGTTGTAAAAAATGTACCGATCTGCATTCAAATTACCGTCGATCCGAACTAGAGATGTGCATGTCGTGTACCCAATGGCTGCCCAAACCATCACACCAGGTGCAGGGCCCCTATACCGATATCGAATGCAAGCAGGCGACAGGCGTTTTTCTCGGAGCCTCCAGACAATTATAAGGCCATTAGAATACAGAACGTACAACCGGGACTCGTCTGAAAAGACGACATTGTGCCAGTCATGCATCCAGCTTTGTCGTTCGGCGCACCAGAATCGCTGACTCTCTCTATGCTGCATTGTTAAGGGAAGCCGCAGTACTGGTCGCCGTGCTAACAGCCCACACTGCTGCAAACGTCGACGCATCGTACGAGCGGATATTGGGCGTGCTTCAAACATGCCCATTTCCTGACTAATGGTTCGTGATGTGGTTGTACTGTTTTGCAGGGCCGACCTCACAATATGTCTGTCCTCTCCGGCGTTAGTCATGGAAGGCATCGAGATCCTGCATGCCGCTCAGTATGACCCTCAGCAATCCATTGATTCCATATTTGCATGACAGTGGTTGGATTTCGACGAATGCAACGGGCGATATCACGGAAAGATAATCCACACTCCGATAGGCAACGATACTGCCTCTATCGAATACCGACACTTGGGGGTAAGCATTTCTTCTTATTATTCGATGCGTAACACAATATTCTCGGCAAAGACCGACCTTACAAAGCGTGTTCCGAATGAGAAATCCACTACGCAACTTTTTTTTTATGCAGTGCTTCAGATGTCGTTTCTCCCGCTGGCCTCGTCTAAATGCGCTGAAATACTAATCATTTGCATATTCTAATCTCTTCTTCCTTTAATGTGATTTTGACGTTCGTCAGATCATTCCTTCCTGGTGTTGCAATTTTAAGGGCCAGCAGTGTAATTTAATTTATAGTAGTAATGAAACTAGTAATTCTGCAGATTAGTGGCCTCAAACGTCAGTTCTGCAGTTCTATTTTAAATTATTTTATTTAGTTTTAAAAATATTCAAACCACAGTATTATTTCTTTGATATTCGTAACACTAATTAGTTCAAGTAATATATCAAGTAGTTTCGGGGAGTTTAACTGTTAAAAAAGTGGGAAATATTCGAATCTATGCGTCAACATTCCAAAACGGGGTTTTTTTTTCAGATTTTTTTAATTATTACTTTAAACCCCCCCCCCCCCCCACACACACACACACACCACCACCACCACCACCACCACTGTCTCAGTAATTTGATAACTATAATTTCCTGAGATTTAGTATTTTAAACCATCTATCTAAAATAATTAAAATATTGATCTTGTAATAATCACAATAATTAATTTAAAGAGAATAAGTCTCACAAATATTTTATTAATTATTGATATCCTAATTGTTAAATTTATTTGAAAATAACTATTTGTTTAAGTGTGCTTTCATTAAATTCTGGTTCTAAATACGGTCATAAAAACAATTAAATTAATATTACTTTTTTTTGTGCGCGCGTGTGTGTGTGTGTGTGTGTGTGTGGGGGGGGGGGGGGGGGGTCCGTTACTGGAACTTTGGGTGTTTTGGGTGTGTGTTAGCTATAGTAAAATTTTGATTAATACTGGGAAATGAGGGTATAAGAAGGGTTAAATATTTTTGATAGATTAATGTAATATTGGAAAAATTGGTATATAATAATTATAATTATTAATTAAAAATAGTTTTTGAAGAAATTCCTTAAAGGTGCCTAGACCATTATTGGCACATCTACCCTATATAGCATGAATTAGTTTTAAAAACATATAAATTTTCCTGTTTTTAAACAGAACTAATCATTAAAATAATCTTCGCCCATATCCAAATTAATTTTATTATATTTTTTTATATTATAAAAATATATTTATAATTTTCGTATGTGCTTTACATTAATTACAATACAATAAATAACACATAAAAAATAAAAATTCAATATTTCCTTAATGCTGCTTATGTTTAATATCGACCTACAAACAGACGAAAACCAAGAGCTCAATTATTACAGATGCGCATGCGCCAAATTTGTGGTTCTCAGTTGCTGCAACGACCGGCCCCCTAATATGCCTAATAAATTACACAGAAATATTTTTAAAAATCTCCTTTCTTATATTATACAGCTTCGAAAGTTATGATGTTTTTAACCATCTTTTTTCTTTTATTCTGAACATATTAACGTCTTAATGAATCTTTATTTGAATTTAAGAGTCTAATGAGTCTAAGTTATTATTAATGTTGCTATTATATATGCTGTGGTTTGTAAACATATTGTAATCTAAAATATACTATTAAATTTTTCCATAAATATGTATGCTGTATTCTAGAAAATAATCTTAATTGTATGTTAAGGAAAATCGGAATTTTTTGTAGAAATTTTGCCGGGTCTGATTTCTTCGAACTTTGCCCAGGTCGGGCCGTGAACCGCGAAAATGCAAACGGGCCGGGCCAGGCTCGGGCCAAACTTTTAATTTTTCCACCGGACCGGGCCTGGAAATTCCAGCCCGTACATATATCTACTATAGAGCCCTGTACCTCTACCCTGAGTATCTCACGGTTTATAGAATTTGTTTCGAGGCTAACGAAAAAGACAGGCTACCGCGGTGCATTCCACGTATCTTTTTTTACAGACCGCTGGAGTCGCGTGATGCTCGAACACACCAATGCGGGTGTACGAAAAGAGAATCACGTCACTCTAGCGGTCTGTTAAAAAAGACACTTGGGATGTACCACGGTAACCAGTCTTTTTCGTTAGCCTCGTGGAAAGCGCAGGCACACGAAACAAACCGAGGCTAATGAAAAAGACAGGCTACCGCGGTACATCCCAAGTGTCTTTTTTACAGACCGCTAGAGTGACGTGATGCTCTTTTCGTGCACCTGCATTGGTACATTTGAGCATCACGTGAATCCAGCGGTCTGTAAAAAAGATAAGTGGAATGTACCGCGGTAGCCTGTCTTTTTCATTAGCGTCGTGCTTTCCATATGAACGTTGTCCGCTAGAGGCGCTGGTATGTACACGGTTATACGCGGTTGTCATACTTAAATAATGGCCGGGATCCAGATAGATTTTGCGCTGTTAGCGAAACGAGATTGACCAATTAGAAGCCTGCATTACACCATCACGTGATGGTAGGAAGCGTGATCTCGGCTTCAAAAAAAGGTTACCGTTTCTCAGGCCAGTAACCAGATGGGGGCGAGGCGTGCTGAACCCCCTGTAGCTTCCTCTAAAGCCCAGCCCCCCTAACCATTTCACTTTTTTAAAAACAATATATATATTAACTAATCTGAAGAAAAAAATTGTTGCAAGGAAAACATTTAGATTTTTAAACTGCCTTGCATCGAATGTGTCAAAAATTTTCTATTCGGAAGCATATTAGTTTTGTAATATTATCTTGCGGTAAAGTTCTCGAAATACAAGCTAACATTTCCTTCGAGGAAAAATCGAGACCAGATCACCACCAATTAAACCAGCACCGCATGTTTTGGTACATAGTAAATAACCTTTTGAGTTTTGTTAGTGACATTTTAAAAGTAATGATCTCGTATGGGTGAACGGAAATAGACATGTGTTACTCAATCTCATCGGTAATTAGTGAAGCGCTAGCCACTAAAAGCATGCTTAAATAAATGTTAATGGTTTGCATCTTGACAACATATGTTTAGAGCTGACAGTAGATTTAGTTAACGGTAAAATATGCTAATGAGAAGGTTTAAAAGAAAGAAATTTCCAACATTTTTTGGACTCCATTTTTTGTTTCAATTCATGGGTGTCGGCAAGGGTATAATAAGGAACCGAGGGAAGTGCGTCCTCCTGTTTGATTTTTGAACGTTTATCTATTTTTTTGTTTTGTTTATGACTTTGAAAAAAAAAATTGAATTATCGTATAACAATTAAACATTAAGCGAAAAAGTATGATTAACATAAAGTTTATTATAAAGCTTATGACAAAAATATCTTCATTTAAATAGTGGATTATTGTATTTAACCGTTTGAGAGCGGAGCAGCGCGATAGCGCTGCTCTTAGTCCAAGATCCGACAGCACAAAAACCTATGTTATCAAGCACAAGAAAAAAACCTTTATTTTATGGAAGAATAGAAGTAGGGGAATCTAATGATCCATGTCTGCCGGAAGTGAAGTGGTGCATAAGCCAAAAATGAATACCACTAGTGGTTGACTCGTAGGTTTATCATTGTGTTTGTCCTACAAACAAAGATATGAAAACATGGAGGACTGGGAGCAGAAAACACAATGATAAACCTACGAGTCAACCACTGGTGGTATTAATTTTTGGCTTGTGCACCACTTTACTTCCGGCAGACATGGATCATTAGATTCCCCTACTTCTACTCTTCCATAAAATAAAGGTTTTTTTCTTGTGCTTGATAACATAGGTTTTTATGCTGCCGGCTTTTGGACTATCTTGTTATGTGCCAAAATTTCAGGAAGCGCGACAGCGCTACTCTTGTTATGTGCCACAATTGCGGGAAGCGCGATAGCGCTGCTCTTGTTATGTGCCAAAATTTCAGGAAGCACGACAGCGCTACTCTTGTTATGTGCCACAATTGCGGGAAGCGCAGGGCGATAGCGCTCATTTTGTTTTATGCTAAAATTGCGGAGAGGGTGATAGTGCTATTTGTTGTCTCAGTGTGGTGTGCATTTAAGTTGGTCGCCCTAGAGAAGCATGCGATTTCTGTATATATCGTTGGCTTATAAGTAATTTTTTATTATATATAAACCCAAACACATTCGCATTTTTGGCATATACGCACAAGACTTGCTCCGCACTCAAACGGTTAAATCTGTTTTTGAGTTTAAATCGACTCCTTTCTGAAAAAATTGCGTTGTTAATAAAAATGTATAATTTGCAGATATGGTTATTCAGGCTCAAATAATCATATGTATTTTACATCAGCTGTGTTTCACATTTTATAAAGCTATTTTCAAATATAAGCCAACTACTTTCTGATATATTCGGGAACAATATTTATTGATAAAAGTGTAAAATTTGTAGGTAATCATACTCTAAGGAATCGAATAGTGTCTTACGCTTTCCTATAACAGCAAACCATCTAACAGAAAATGATGGCATATTTGACACATTATGCTGATCTTTATGACATGACAACAACGAAATGGTAGTCATCGGGTAGCAATTGGCTTAACTTAAGGTGTACGGAATTTATCGGAAAACGCTATTTGATTCTTAGGCGCATTAGTGTGAGAACATGAAAATTTTTAGACAAGTAGGGGGAAACCTAGTTCTTGAATGTGTCAGGCAAATTCGAATTGTTGAGTGAGAGAAAAATAGTTTTTGAGACCCTTACAAAGGGAGAAAATGCGTTCAATAGTACAACAAACTACATTTAGTGAAAACTGTTCCCTAATTTTGAAAATGTGGGCGGCGTTCACTTTAAAGAAAATTATCATAGGCGCTCCTTTTTCGAAATGAGGTGGTCCATCCAATTTATATTTATAATTTATTTTTGAAGGCATTTACAAAAATTTTTTCTTTCTTTCTTTTTTTTTCTTTTTTTTTTTTTTTTCTGTTTGCCATCTAAAGAATTAAGATTTTTACTCTGATAAAAGTATTTAAGAAAATTGGACATTAGTTTTTTCTAAGCAATCCCTAAATGCAAGTATATTTTGAAAATATATAATTAATATATGCTTATAACTAGCTGACATGCCTATCGTTCCCCATTCCCAACAAAAATAACACATTACGCGAAAAAGCTCTAAAAATCGCTTCTCGAATCCCGAATAAGCTTTCTTGAAAAGAGAACAAAATTTACTGTATTGGGCTATAAGACTGAATCAGGATAATGCGAAAAATTGCAACGAATCGCAAAAAGTCGCATAAAAAATCGCTAAAATTTCAATAGTTGCAGAGGACAAAATTTACTATATTGGACTAAAAGATTGAAACAGGACCTCTTTTACGAATGTCAAAAAATCGCCACAAAAGATTAAAAAAAAATCCAGAAATCGCAATAAAAAAATCATGAAATATTCAAAAATTGCTGTACGTCTTCCGAATAAACTTTATTGAAATGAGGACGTAATTTAATATATTGGGCTAAAAAATTAAAACAGTTTACTAAAGGACGCAAAAAAAAAAAATAGCCAAAAATTCAAAAATAACAGAAGGATAAAATTTAGTACAATGGGCTAAAACATTGTAATGGGAAATCTTTTACGAAGAAAAAAAAAAATCGACGCAAAACGCGAAAATACGGTAAAAATCTCAATAGAAATCGCGGAAGACAAAATGTGCTATATTAGGCTAATTGTTTGAAACCGAATTCCTTTTACGAATGTCAAAAAATCGCCCCAGAAAGAAAAAGAATTGCTAAAAGTTCCAACGAAACCTGCAAAAACTTCAAATATCGCGGAGCGAAAATATACAATATTAGGACTAAAGATTTCAAACTGTTTTTTTTTTTTCAAACTAATTATTTTACCTTAAATCTAAATATTTCTTAATTAAAATTTTACTGGAACAACAAATAAAAGGTGTTAAAATCCTTCGTAGCAAAGAAGGCACCAATTTTAAGGGAGTATTTTTTATTTTCTCGTATATTGAATGGTCGAATGGATGCGATCTGCGAAAAATATGGAGGGATGGGGGTGAAAGAAAACGCCGTTTCGAAAAGAATATTTTTGAAAGGATTAATATTAATATTTTTAAACTAATTACATCGTTAGAAAGATAAAAATATATATCAATACGGAGTTTATATTTTTCCTTTTCCCTATCTCCAATTAGTCTGGTCGATGTAGGCCTCGAAAAACGAAAATAAAAGCAAGATTAATCCGTTCTTCCTAGCTTTGAAAACTTCGGAACGGGATTTCGGTCACATCTCTGAGCCTTTTCGCACGATTTTGTGGTGGTTTTTAATTAATATATCGGTTGATTAATAAAAAATGAAAAAGCTGAGCCTCAGATTCATCAGCATTTGCTTTGAACTATACTCACCCAAACCTCTTTTCATTTTCGAAGAATTTTCAGACCTCTACGTGGGGTAGTTATTACAAGCCATCTTGGACACACAAAAGTCTTTCTTTTATTAATATAGATTACTTCCGAAAGGATTGAATTTGAGGTCAAAAGCTGGCGCTGGCACTATAATAAATTATAAAGAACAACTTAATCTGTGTTCATTGGATTATTTTTCTTCATTCTACTTTTGTTCAGCTGTATAAAACTTGTTTTAACACAAATTAATAATTTTTAATTATTATATGAATTGTGAATGTAATAAGAAATATTTTTGCAAGCTACATTTTCCAAAATATGTTCAATAAAGTCAAAACAGTAGCAGGCTTTGAGTATACAGTAAAAACCTGTTAACCCCTGCAAGGTATAGGTGCAGATTCCCAAAATTTTTAAGGAGCCAGTGGCTCCTAAACCCCAAAAATCCAATCGCCACTTTGGCTCCTAACCAAACTCTAATGGCCACATTGTGAAACAAACTCATAAAACAATAGTGTTTATATGGAAAAAACTTAATAAAAAAAGAAAAAGGAACTACACGTGTATTAAAAGAACATTTTATTGTTTGCTGAAAGGAAAACAAACGTCAATTTTCGAAAATCAATTAAAACACATTTAGAAACAAAACTATGATTCGATACTTGAGTGTGCAAATCATGACGTAAATATATACACCTCCACCGTACCAAGATAGGATAGAGGGTAAATAAGTCACGCCCCATAAATTACATCACAAATGGATGAAAAAAAATTAGAATCCTCTCTCCCCTATATATCAGAAATTAAACTTAATATGCTTTGGTTCCATTTTCTATAACTACCCAAATTAATAAATTATAGTTGCTAGGGTATTTTTTAGGAATAACTATTTATTTATATAAAGAAATGTATTTTTAATCGTACATGAGTCTATAGAAGTAAAGCTGTAAAAATGATAAATCAATTCTAAGAACAAAACAAAAAAGGTGTTAAAAATATACACATCCATAAAAGATATTTTTAATTATAAATGATTAATAATATTTTTTAATATAAATAATTAATGATAGATATATAACAAATGTGATCATATATCTTATTCTATCTTTGGGGTACAATTTTTTCTTCTCTGATAATATGGAAAATGTTACTAGCATTTCGTTTATAATGCACACAAAATCACATGTATCATATTTATGAACACACTCACGTTACGTGTGTTTAAATTGGATAGTGCCCACATTTCAGATTTACAAGCTTACAAATATATACTTGTTAAGAATTGAAAAAGTGTTTCTTAAATAGAGGTATTTTCTGGAATGTCCATTATGAAGGTGTCAATTGTATATAGATTTTTAACCTGACAAAATATTTTGGCATTTTTTTGAAAAATCTGGTGAACCAGAACCCGACCCAACGAACCCGAATCTAAAACAATGAAAGTCAACAGACCCGGAACAAAAAAGTAGAAGTCAACCCGACCCAACCCGAATCGAAAAGAATAAAAGTCAACAGATCCGAAACAAAAGAGTAGAAGTCAACCCGACCCACAATAAAAAATGAAGCGAGAATCCGACCCGATGCCAGACACTACACTCTAGATCTAGATGGAATAAGATAGTGATAAGGGAAATTACAGAGGGGTTAAATTCACAAAACTTGTGATAAAAATTCCTTCTATGAAAATCTCACACTCGCAGAAAACCTTTACAGAGCAAGAATATACCTCGCGTTAAGTATTTTTTCGTGTTAGTTTCTTTTTGTTCTTTTTTCTTCAGAGTTCGGAATCCTCTATCACCGCGACTCTATGATCCAAAGCTAAATGAGTGTATTTCAATTCTGGATTTCGGACGAAACTTTTGAAGAAATGCTTTTATCATTAGTGCGCTCATGTGCCGAGTATCGCAGCTGCTAAGCTTTGCAGTGGAGCGGACATGCGCAGAATTATATTTGAACATAATGTTCGGCAAGAAAGCAGCATATCACAGGGGCAATGTTCACGACGGTAACTGAGATCGCAAAAATTCTCTGACTTTTTATCAAGATCATACTTGATCTCGGCCAGCGAAAAGAGCAGGCGCTTTTCTATTTGCAAAAGAAAAAAATGTATCGAAATTCCTCGACGGGGATTCGGAACACTGGAAAATGGATTTCTGGCGCCTAACACACTGAAAGTTAGTAGCCACAGCAAAAAATTTAGTCGCCACGTGCGACTGGCGACCGTAAATCTGCACCTATACTGCAAGGGCGGTGGTTAATTTTTAGACCACCTAATTTTAATCACTAAATGGGACATTGACACCAGAATTTTGGATTGAAAGTTTTCCTTTTATGAAGTACGTGAAGAAAAGCTTTTACTTTTTAAAATAAATTTGTAAATTCTGGTGTCATTGATTCCTTTTGGTATTTTACTTTTAGAAGTACTTTGCCCCTAAAAGGGTTAAAGGAAACTCTCACGGCAGTGCTGTAGTCGGAACAAAACCAGAAGGTATACGCTATAGGCAGAGGGCATGCCCAGAGATTATCCGCTATAATTTTATTTGAAAAACAGATTAGGATCTTCAAAAAATCCAAAAGGTATACGATGTATACCTTGTTTCGTATGTTTCGAATGTTTCGGATGTTTCGTATGCCTTCCACTACATTCCTGCTCACGCGGGATGGGAAAAAATTCTATTTTAGATAGGTTTTCATCTTAGTTGGTACACTGCTCATCAATTGTTTTGTACTCGTTTTCCCGGATCATGACTTTTTCCCCGTTTAAAAATTTCGTTATAAAAAATTCTGTTATAGCCCGGTTATGTTAAAAACGTTTCTTTAATAGACAGTTCCGTTGAAGCAGGTTGTGCTGTATAGACGGGTTGCACATGACTTCACATGTCCGGCATTGCTTCATATGGCGCCCAAACATAAGGCGAATGTGGTGCTCTCCATTTGACTTATTACACTTATTTGTGCTATAATAATAAAAATAAGAAAGATCTAAATTAAACAGAAAGATAACACGTGCTTTTAACGGCAAACGGGCAGTTCTGTGCTCCACGTGTGTGCTCCAGTTGCAATAGTATCAATCGTTGCTAATAGCAACGTGACGTCAATGCAAGGGGTCTATAAAAAATTCCGTTATAGTCCGGTTACGTTAAAAACGGTTCTTTTATAGACAGTTCCTTTTAAGCAGGGTTTACTGTATTTATTTTGCATAAAAGACATAAATTGTTAAAAGATATTAGTCCCACAAAAATATTTAAGAGCATCCCCCCCCCCCCCCCATCATTACTCGCTTGTTACGACGGTCCTGCCGTTTCTGCGTCCAATTATATTAGAAGTCTATGATCTGCAACTGCCATATCTGGGAAGTAAAACGGCCTATAAGGAAAGGGCGAGGCTAACGAGAAAGACAGGCTAACGCGGTGGGTCCGATTCTTCTTTTTTTACAGACCGCTGGAGTCACGTGATGCTCTTTTCGCGCACCTTCATTGGTGCATTCGAGCATCACGTGACTGCAGCGGTCTGCAAAAAAAAGAAGAATCGGACCCACCGCGGTAGCCTGTCTTTTTCGTTAGCCTCGAGGAAAGGGCAGCTGACGTCACTGTTGGTCGAATTACTGTTGGTCAGCAAGAAAAACCTGTTAATTCATTATTACTCCTACTATACACATGTACACCGGGAATTTGAGTGGTCTTTAACAGATTGAAGTAACAGATCTATGATATGATTGGCCTACGTCACCAAGTATGATTCCTGCAGTGATCGCTAAGATAAAAATATAGTTGTAGATTGGTTGACGGAAGTATAGCGCCTAGAATATGTAGTGTGGAAATTGGCTATCCCTGTAATACTTAAAAAAAGTGCTAAAATATTGTACCCCTTAAATGTGCAACGATGCTGCTGAGATATACAGATCGCAGCGACATCTGCAGGATATTTTCTACAACTGCAAGATATTACTAGTCTATAAAATATAATACTAGTAATACGAAAATCCCGCAGATGTCGCTGCGATCGACACTTGGGATTTTAGCAGTATCGTCGCACATTTAAGGGATACAAATCTTGAGCGTTGTTTGGATAGCATATTTCCACACAAGGTATTCTAGACGCTGTAACGGAAGTGTTTGTTTGTAAACATGCCTTTTCCTTATAGAGGCGCTGCTCACACCCTTCGGTACAGGAAAATTATCCCTTTGATTTCCCTTTAACTAATGCTAATGCATTTGAAAGTTTTAGATATTCAAATTCGGATAATTTTTACTTTGTCACAGAACACAAATGTCACAGGAAATCTGAAATTGTGCTACACGTAAAATACACGTAATGCAATGCGCTTGCACGGCCCTTTCCAAAAGCAAAAAGTTACACCTTTTTTCCACCAGATGGCATATTCGATAATACACAAAAGAAAAACCAGCCAATCAACTCATTTTGCTGAAGAGAAGACAAGAAGAACTCATGAATAGTTTTTTCCTCTGCGATTGGGGAATTGTGTTTGACGTCACATTATAAGTGGGAGTGGTCACCATCCAACAGGCTAATTAACACAAAGTGTCGTGGTTTTCGATAGGTAATGGAGATGAATCACGTTTGTTTGTTTACTTTTTACTGTTAGTAAGCTAAACTTGCTTGTGGTCGCCCAGTGGCGTGGTCGGTTGCGACAGCTGCTCCCATGGCGTGGGCCCGGGTTCGAATCCTCGGGTAAGACATGGATGTAATTGTGAATGTCCCATTGTAGTGATATAATATATGTAATGGAAAAATAAAAATTGTTGTGACTTGTTGTTGTTTCTGTATAATAAGGATCATTCGAGGCGACAGCCATAGTAGCTATAGGCCCCAAAGCATTCCATTTCGGTGGACTTCAAACTTGCTTGTGTACTGTCTCATCCTTGTATATTAACTATGACTTATAAGCGGGGACCTGATGTCACTCAGTTATAAGAATTGAAATCTCATGATGAATTGACTGTTTAATTTCTTTGTTTGTTAATTATTTCGCCGAAAATGAAATATACATTTTCTTTGCATGACTTTCACCCATTTTTTTCAGATTTTTATAATACAACAGTATCATCGATGAAAGGAAAGTTCGCATGCTGAATGCATGGCATCTTTAGCAAGTTTGTCGAGATATCGTTAAGCTTCAAATCATGTGGGTAATCTAAGTGATATGAATCAAAGAATCATTGAAGCGGAATATTTCTTTTGGTGCGTTTTAATTGATCATATTTTACCACTAAAGGCTTCAGACCATGCAGTATATTTAAAAAGTGATGGACATAAATCAAGCTAAATAACTGTGTGAAAATAATTTCTTCAGTTACATAATATAACATTTCAACTTAGCCATAAATTTCTTCAAATGTATTTAACCTTGAAAATCCTTTGATAAAGATAATGACTTGTTGAGTGAATGAATTAAGACTCATAAACTACAGTAACTGATTTATTATTATTATTATTGTTATGTAACTTATAATGTAATTTTTTTTTCATTCTGAACATGTAGTTAATCCAGGAAAGAGGCATAAAAAAATGCTCTCTTTTTTACAATATATCTCGTGTGAATTAAATAAGTTAAAATGTTACCGCTTCTTCATTTGATATAACAAATAGTCTACAATTTCTTTATTTGAGGGAGGCATGAAAAGCAATTAGAGAATACAATTTTCAACTAATTCAACTATCGTCAACTAATACATATTGGATTAAAAATAAAGTGTGGATTTACACCGAAATGGATAAGTATCCTGAAGAAGAGTAAGTCCCAATTTTATATAGCTTACTCACGCCTTTTTATTAGGATTCAAATCCTATCAAGACTATTACTGATTAACTGATTATAAATAAATAAATTAAATAGCCTCCACTGAAATCTGAAATATCAGATATTTGATAAATAAACTTTTAAACTTTCAAAAAGAAAAGTTGAAAGAACTTTTTATGGTAACACGTAAATAATTAAAAGTTAAGAAAATGGTAGCTTCTAAAGATAATTTAGCAATAGAAAAACTCACAGCTACGAATTACTCAATTTGGAAATACAAGGCCGAAATTATGTTAACTAAAAAAGACTTATTTCATGTCATTATGGAAGAACCGCCTAATCCAATTACGGACGCTTGGTCCAAAAGTGATAAGAAAGTCCGTGCCCTAATTAATCTAACAATTGATGATAGTCAGATTACACATGTTAAAAATTTACAGACAGCCAGACAAACTTGGCAAGCTTTGCGCGAAATCCATGAGCAACATAATTTGTCTAGCAAACTTTATCTCTTAAGAAAACTTTACGGGATTAAATTAGCGGAAGGTTGCAATGTTGTTAACCATATTACAAAAATAATGGAATTAGTAGATAAATTAGCGGCCATAGGAGAAGTTATAAATGATAACCACATTTCTGCACTGTTATTATGCTCCCTACCCCAGTCTTTTGATACTCTCATCACTGCCCTTGAATCGAGAGAAGAAAATCAACTTACACCGTCATTTATTAAGTCTAAACTTATTGATGAATATAACCGACGAGATGATAATGATGCGAGACCAGAAAATACTGCCAGAGCATTTAAAGCACAGAAAAATTACAACAACAAAACAAGTAATAAATACTGCTCCAACTCTCGAATGAGAAACCATTATACACAGGAATGTTGGCATAACAAAGCCAAAACACAAAATACACCACAAAATCAACACATTAGACCTTACAAAAAACGTTACTCTACATCACTAATTTTTCAAAAGAGTGAAAACAATTTTAGAAGTGAACAAACACCAGAATCAAACCGTAGGTACAGTCACTCTGAAAATGAAAACAATACATGGAGGGCGAGCGAAAATAAAAATTACGCCTTTATAACGCAAGGAATGGAAAACAAAACATTTATAGTAGACAGTGGCATCTCAAGCCCTATTGTATGTTCAGAATCAATGTTTACAGAAATAAAATCACACGAAAAAACAAATGTAACCATCGCAAACGGAAAAAAACTTATCAGTTATGGGTCAGGTGATGTAAATATAAACACGCGAACATCAGACAACAAAGTTCATGAAATAACCCTTAAAGATGTATTACTAGTACCTGATATCGAAACAAATTTATTATCGGTTAGCAAAGCGACGCAAAATGGATGTGAAATTGTATTCAGAAATGACAGATGTATGTTCAAACTTAACGGAGAAATATGCTTAGAAGCGCGAAAAGTAAATAACCTATACGAAGTTCAGTTAGCATTCGAAAACTATGCAAACGTAGCACAAAGCTGCAACAACAAAAATTGCCTAGAATTATGGCATCATAGGTTAGGACATAGAAATCTAACATCAATTAAAGAAATTACGCAAAAGGAATTAGCTAGAGGAATCCAAATAAACAACTCTAAGCATAACATAGATTGTGAACCGTGCATTAAGGCAAAATTAACTGATGAACCCTATCCAAAAATTGCAGAGTATAGAGCAACTAAAAGACTCCAGCTCATTCACTCCGACGTGTGCGGATCTTTTCAAACACCGACAATAGGGAGGAAATCATACTTTTTGACTTTTATTGATGACTACTCACGATTTACGATCATATACCTATTGTCTAGAAAAAGTGAAGTTTACGAAAAACTTAAAGATTTCATCGCGTTAATTAGCAACAAATTTGGAGAAAAACCAAAAGCAATTAGAACAGATAACGGAGGGGAAGTCACATCTCATGAAATAGAAAATTACCTCAGGGCTAATGGAATAAAACATCAGCACATAGTCCCATATTGCGCAAGCCAGAACGGTGTCGCAGAGAGGAAAATAGATCGTTAGTTGAAATGGCAAGGACAATGTTAAGTGAATCAAATTTACCATTAAAGTTCTGGGGGGAAGCAATTTGCACAGCAAATCATTTGCAAAACAGACTACCGACAAAAGCAAATGAAAAAACGCCATACGAGTTATGGACAAACAGATAGCCAAACTTAAGTTACGTTAGGGTATTTGGCTGCAAAGCCTTCCCGTATATCAGTAAAGTCAGAAGACAAAAATTAGACGATAAAGCTATAGAGGGAATTTTCGTCGGATATGATAATGAATCCAAAGGAAACCGAATATATGTAGGAGGAAGTGCAATAATGATTGCAAGAACCGTTAAATTTCTCAAAAACTAATTTAAATATAGAAACGAGAAAGTAGAAAACAAAGCAAAACAAGATGAAAATCGGGGTAATGAAAACTTGAAATAGAAATTTCAAATAGCAATGAGACACCATCCACGTCCAATCAACCAGTAGCAGAACCTAGACGATCAGAAAGAATTAATAAAAGTGTACCTCCTGATAGGTTAATATACATGGTTAAGAACGAAAACGCTACTGAACCAAAAAATTATGAGGAAATCGAAAACATGGAAAATTTTAAGGATAAACAAAATTGGATAGATGCAATGAAAAGCGAAATGAACTCCCTTATGAAAAATAAAACTTGGTCAATTGTAGAACCTCCACCAAATAGGAGAATAATAGGTTGCAAATGGACCTACAAACTAAAACGCGACAACACAGGAAAAATCCAAAAAATATAAAGCACGTTTAGTTGCAAAAGGATATTCACAAAAATTCGGGGAGGATTAGGATGAAACTTATGCACCAGTCGTGTCATATACAACAATAAGAGCATTATTAATAGCAGCATTGCATCAAAATTTAAATGTAAAACATATTGATATTGACACCGCGTTCTTACATGGAGAGCTTAAGGAGGAGATATATATGTCACAACCAGAAGGTTTCGCTGAACCAAATGAGGAAAATAAAGTATGTAGGCTAAACAAAGCCATATATGGACTTAAACAAGCCGCGAGAGCGTGGCATAATAAAATTACAGGAACACTAAAAAAGATGAATTTCAGTCAGAGCAAATTTGACTCATGCCTTTTTATGTGAAAAAGGGGCGATAACACAACATACATAATAACATACGTAGACGACATTTTAATTGCCGGAAAAGACGAAATAATAGAGGAAGTAATCGTGAGCTTAAATAAAGAATACGAGCTAAAAGGTTTAGGTGACATCAGTAACTACCTATCCATGAACATTAAAAAAGTAAATAAAAGCTGCATGATAAATCAAACTCAGAAAATAGAGGAATTAATCAATAAATTTAATTTGCAAAACGCAAAACCGTGTAGCACACCCATGGAAACAAATTACACACGCTTTAATGATGAGGATAACATTTTACCAAACAACACATATTACAGACAAGCCATAGGAGCACTTCTATATCTAGCAACTATAAGCAGACCTGACATCTGTGCAGCAGTAAACATTCTTAGCAGAAGAAATGAATCACCAAGAATGAAAGACTGGAATACAGTAAAAAGAGTGATAAGATATTTAAAGACTACAAAAAATTATAGTCTAGTTCTAAGCGGAGAAAAGAAACAGATACTTGAAGTTTATGCGGATGCAGATTGGGGAGAAGATGTAGATTCACGAAAATCAACGAGTGGGAACCTATATCTGTTAGGGGAAAATCCCATACAATGGTCGACCAAGAAACAATCCTGCATTGCATTATCATCGGCAGAGGCCGAGTATGTGTCAGCAGCAAATGCAGCAATTAAAATAAAGTGGCTAGTCAATCTACTGGAAGAATTAAACCTAAAGCAAACCTTACCTATAGACCTATATGAAGACAACCAGTCCACGATCAAGATGATAGAATTAGAAAAGCACTCAAGTAAAACTAAGCATATTGAAATTAGGTTCCACCTGATAAAACAACTAAAGCAAGAAGGGACTATCAACCTAAAGTACTGCCCAACCAAATTGATGATAGCAGATCTGTTTACGAAACCAGTTCCCAAACCTGTTTTTCAAACCCATACAAGGAACTTAAATTTGTGTGACAATGAAACTTCAGAAATTAAGGAGGAGTTGATGGACATAAATCAAGCTAAATAACTGTGCGAAAATAATTTCTTCAGTTACATAATATAATATTTCAACTTAGCCATAAATTTCTTCAAATGTATTTAACCTTGAAAATCCTTTGATAAAGATAATGACTTGTTGAGTGAATGAATTAAGACTCATAAACTACAGTAACTGATTTATTATTATTGTTATGTACTTATAATGTTTTTCATTCTGAACATGTAGTTTATCCAGGAAAGAGGCATAAAAAATGCTCTCTTTTTTACAATATATCTCGTGTGAATTAAATAAGTTAAAATGTTACCGCTTCTTCATTTGATATAACAAATAGTCTACAATTTCTTTATTTGAGGGAGGCATGAAAAGCAATTAGAGAATACAATTTCCAACTAATTCAACTATCGTCAACTAATACATATTGGATTAAAAGTAAAGTGTGGATTTACACCGAAATGGATAAGTATCCTGAAGAAGGGTAAGTCCCAATTTTATATAGCTTACTCATGCCTTTTTATTGGGATTCAAATCCTATCAAAAAGATGTTCCCTGATAGTGCTATAGCAAAAAATATTTATGTACAAGAACAAAAAAACAGCCGCAATTGTGAATGAAATTGCCAATAAATTGGAAATGACGGAGTTGTGCATTGAAAATATTTGTAGTGGCTATCTACTCATCTGTATTAACTATATAATATTAAAAATTACTTTTTAAGTAATGATAGTGTTAGAGAGGAAGATTTAAAAAATAGAAAAGGTAAAGAGTACGTTTTCATATTTCATTTATAATATTTGTAGTTTCATTGCTTAAAAACTAATTTAATGTATTTTATGTTGGAATATGTGGCTAGACTTTCATATAAAAAATTTGTTATAAGAGCGGTGTTCTCACCAGATGTTTTTTGTACCTTGATGGCAGGTTAGACATTAGCTAGCCATATGTATTAACTGATGTTTTGAGTGCGAGCATGTTAAAATTTGAATTGGACAACTAATTAAAATTCGTGGGTAGAACGCTGCATTAGAACCAGGAATTTAAAATAGAAACTTTCTTTTCTGAATTACTTATAGCATTTACATATTACTTAAATTTGATTTCCCCTTCCAAGTAAAACAGCATTTGAACTAAAATATTATTAAGTTGATAACTTTGTTGCTTGTAAAATAGCCTTCTTAATTGTCTTGTATGTGTGTTATTTAAAATAATTTTCCTGTTTCATGTGCTTTTTCTCTTTCGCAATCTCATGCCTGTAATATATAACCGAACATACAACCTGAAGGGAGGTATGTGACACTGACAGAAAGGGAAGTCCCATATGTCCCCTTTCAATTCTTCTGTATTCCCCAAACAACTGCTACAAATAATTTTATTTCATAATTTTACCTTTTTTATAATATTGAACAATTTTTGTGATATATAGTATTGATACAATATTTTGTAATAAATATCAAAATTAATTTCAAAATCGAATTCATTACTTTTGATCTATAAAAAGATTTTTGAGTTACAAAAAATTTTTAATCCAGCTATATTTTCTGTGACTCATTGGCAAATTTCATGGTTTCTTCTCGCGAATGCGAATGATGGATGAAATTCACGATTTTTCCTCCTGACTGATCAACTAATTTTGCAATTTTTTCCTGAGACTGATTGCGAGATTTTGCGACATTTTCTCGCAATCGATCGATGAATATTGCTATTTCTTTGCATGACTGATAGTCAAATTTTATGTTTTATTTATTATGACAGACTGACGAATTTCACGATATTTTGCCATGACCGCTTGATGAATTTCAAGATATTTTTCCATAGTCGTTTTAGGAATTTCACATTGATTTCCCATGACCGATTGACGAGTTTCGTGACATTTTGAACCGATTGAGAACTTCAAGGTTTTCTTCTCTGACAAAAACAACAAATTTTGCAATTTTTTTCCCTCAACAAAACGATGAAATTCATGATTCTTTCTCTCGACCGACTGACGAAAACGATTTTTTTCCTCTCGACTGTTTGACGAATTTTGCGATATTTTCCCGCAACTGACTGGCAAATTTCGTGGTTTATTTTTTTAAATGCTTGACATTCACTTTTTTTTTTTTTTTTTTTTTTTGCGATCGATTGACAAATTTTCTGATATTTTCCAGTGATTGATTGATGAATTTTGCGACATTTTATCGCAATCGATCGACAAATTTTGTGATTTTTTTCATGAGACCGATTGCCTAATTTCATAGTTTTTATTGTGAGAAACTCCTGACGAATTTCGTGATACTTTTCCACCACCGTCGTTTGACGAATGATGTTTTTCCGTACAGCCGGCTGACAAATTTCACGATACTTTCCTGCGATCAATTGCCTAACTTCATGGGTTTTTTCTGGCAACCAAACGACAAATTTTGCAATTTTTTCCTGTGACAGATCTACAAAATTCATGATTTTTCTGCCCTTGACCGATTGACAAGATTCACGATTTTTTTTTCCTAGGTAGATTGACATTTTTCACTATTTTTCCCATGTGACTAAAAAAGGAAAAGGACTAAAAGCATGCATCATAAAGGGCCACTGAGCACTGCACCCTGAAAATTGATCTAGAGTCAGCACTAAATTAAAATGAGTTTAGAAGAACTGCAAAAATCTTGTGGTGTACATGAAAATTTTTTTTTTTGCTGAACTCCAAGGAAATATATTTAGAAACAACAAACTTGTTGATCCTTGTAATTTACAGAAATTAGCGACTTGACAGTTTAAAGTCAACCTACTCCAACCTTTCCAAAATCATTTCTTCTATTATATTTCTCATGTCATGTAAGAAATTAATCGATGGTTTCCGTTTCAAACTTTGGACATGGGTTTAAAATTTCAATGCATATGCATAAAACCTTTGTTCAATCAAAGAAAATACTAGGGATTTCAGCTTTGGCCATAGTTCATTAAGGATACTATAATAAAACAATTTTGTTCAGAAATAGATATTGAAAATCCTATCACCCTGAATATGCATTGTTCATGCAAATATTTAAGCACAAAGGCACATCAGTTTTTGTAAAGTTGTCTGAAAATTTTTTAAGAGATCATAACTATAAGTTTCTTATAATTTCCAAAGTTATAAAAGTTGATCTTGTACTCTGTCACAAGTTTATCTTGTGAAAGAACCTTCAGCATCTAAAATCGAATAAACTCTAAATTCAGAAATTCATTTAATAACCCAATTGTAAGGGCCCACAATGCTGGAAAAGTTGAAAAATAGATGTTGTTTAACCATCAGATGACTCAGTGGGGCCATTTTCTGACCCCCACCACAGGCCCGTAACCAGATGGGGCAGAGTGGGATGAGCCCCCTTTAACTAGCTTTCTCTAGAGCCCCCTCTAATCATTTCACTATTTTTTATTTTTTTAACAAAATGTATATTTTAACTAATCTCTGAAAAAAAAAAAAACTATATTTGCAAGCAAAATATTTTAGATGTTTCAACTGCTTTGAATGCAACGGAAAAATCCAAAAAAATTTCTCCCTAGAAGCATATTAGTTGTGTTATATTACCTTGTGGTTTACAATTCTCTAAATGCAAGATGAGTAAGGAAATTTCTTTTTCCTGAAAAAATGAAGTCCAGATGCATAAACCGGTACCACATGTTTTGGTACATCTTTTGAATCACGTTAAGGACATCTTAAAAGCGATGTTCCCTGCACGGTGAACGGAAATAGGCATGTGTTGTCCAGATTGATCTGTAATTAGTGAAGCAGTCGGCAAACCGTCTTCAAACTATTCATTAAAAACGTATTTTCTAAATTTTAATGGTTTGCTTGTTGACAAAGTTGATTTAGTTAATGCTGAAATATTGCATGAAAACACGATATTTCACTGTCAGAAGGAAATTACCAAAGAAAAAGATTATCAATTTCTACAGATGCAGTAAGAAACAAGTTGGAAATTGCTTGTCAAACGTGGCAAATGAGGTGCGTTCGTACTATAACTAGTTTTATAAATATTTTTTGCACCGCATATTGTACTGAATGTATATTTTAGTGCACTTCATAAGTGCATATCAATTTCATTCTGTTCGAAAGGCTGTAACATCATTAAAATGCACTTGAAATATTTTTTTCCCATTGGCCGTAATGTAACGGAAAACTTTTGATTGTCCCTGTCATTAAACTATACATCCGATTTTCAGAAAATTTGAAATGACTCAACAAACTTTTGCAACTATTAGGGGAGACTTGGGAGACTTGATCCCTTTTTCAGTTTTTAATTTTTATTTTGGAAAAAACAAAATATTTAAAAAATGTTTCCAGTTATTCTTAAAGGCTCATGTGTCTTTCTTGTTACAGTATTTTTTTTATTTTTGAAAAATTATTTTTAAAATAAAAATAAATAGTTTTCCGAAAAATAAAAAAAGGATCAAGTCTCCCCAATTGGAGGGAGACTTGATCCTCGAAACAAATGCATTGAAATGATTCAAATTAAGTAGTAGAAATCAAATTTATTGTTGACTAAGATGTAAAAAGGAAAAAAAACACAATGATCAAAAACATTTTCAAAGCTTGAAAAACCAAATGCAAATGTTAAGATTATTGCAGTTTGAAGAATTCCACCGAGTATGGTTGGTTTGGGTAGTTTTTTCTCAATGTCATCATTGTCCACAACACTATTTTCAACCTTTTCTGGATAAATAAATTGGTTGAAATTAAGTCCTCGTTTTCTTAGAAAATTGATTTCACATTCAGATGATAAAATCTTCTTTTAAATTTTTCCTACAAAATGACTAATTTTCTTCTTTCCCAGAAATCACACAATGACAAAGTCATTTTCACAAATCGAAAAATATTTTGGATCTTCAATGATTTCAGTAGAATTGTCATCAAGTGGATCTGGGTCGGTTGAATCATAAACACTATAACTGCTTTTATAACTTTCTGAAGATTTGGGTCTTTCACTTTTAGTGTTTTTACTTTTTTCTTGAGATGAAATGAGTTTTTTCTGACTTTTGTTTTTTATTCAGTTGACGATCTTGTATTTCTTCTGCATTCTGTCTTTTAGTTGGTGTGCTTGTCAAAATTTTTGAAGACCCTTTTTTCATTTCTTTAGATTTTCCCATTTTTGATAATGAAACTTTAGGGAAGGCTTGTATGTCTGCTGGTGTCACTATGTTTGGTTTAACTATTCTTTTTACTGCTTGTTGGAGTTAATGGTTGATTTGAGACGAAAGATGATAAAAAATCATCTTGAGAAATTCCTGTTTAAGGGATATTCCAGTGATTTTAAATCCATTTATTCTGTTATTTGTCATCATGGCTTTAGGATAGGTAATTCCGATCAGTTGAGCAAATTGATAAATTGTTGTTCTTTGAGCAGGATGTTTAGTCATCCAGTCTTGAGCAGCTGCATTAAAATATCTTTTAAATGGTTCATATGCAGTACGATCCAGGGGCTGCAATTTGTGAGAAATGTGCGGTGATATTGTTAACAAAATTATTCCATTTTCTTTGTCATAATTCAAACTCTCAATGCAATGCTTATATGGTTATCATGATTATTCATTATGATTAACACTTTACTGTTTTGGTTATAATATCTTGCATTCTTTACGAAGTGCTGTAAAAATTTTGCAAAGTTAGACGTATGTCTCACATGTGCATTCATCCACCATGTGCTTGCTAACCACCATATACAACCACATATATGTCTTTGTCAACCATCTAAAATCAAGCAACCATATTCTAACTAATACAGATAATATCTAAATATCACAATGAGAAGTAGGTGGTTAATAAAATTTAACATTAATTTAGCTTAACTTTGGTTTGGGGAGACTCGATTCCCAGGATCAAGTCTCCCCATACAACAGGGATCAAGTGTCCCTAATGTGCATGTTTGGGGAAAAAAGTAGCTAAATCAAAAATAAAGATATTGTGTTGAATTTAAATAACAACATTTAAGGAGTAAGGTACGTTAGTATATTATATCAATAAAATTAAGTAATTTAGTTATATTTAGCAAAAAATATGAAACACAAACTACGCACTCAAAAAGAAGTTTGATTGTAAGAAAACAGAGATTCCTTTTTTACAACAAAAATAAAAATGTCTGAATCAAAGTATGTTACTAAATATGTTGATAAGGGATCACTTTATTAATGTTTCCAGTTTCAGAGACTTAATTGCATTTTTTCTTTGGTTTTAGACCTAGGGATCAACTCTCCCAAATCTCCCCTATATATTTAAAATTTCAGATCATTCGGAAGGCTGTAACATCATTAAAATGCTCTTGCAACAATTTTTTCCCATTGGCCGTAATGTAACGGAAAAATTTGGCTGTCCCTGTAATTAAACTATACATTCGATTTTCATAAAATTTGAAATGACTCGACAAAATTTTGCAACAATTATATATTTAAAATTTCAGACCATTCGGTTGGGTAGTTTTTGCTCTGTTATATGCGGACAGACAGAAGGACTGAACGACGACTATAGGTGCTACGTATTTATATAATTACGAACACACCTAAAAACATTATTTGAACGCCATTTATTGTTTTCCAGTCGTGGATGTCAGCAGATATATTAGCGAAGCGGGATAGGGGCATGTTCCTTTACCACTTTTGATTCCTTTTATCTGTTTTTTTTCTTTTATATTTTATGATTTTTTTTTTTTACTAATTTGTCTTATAATAAGTAAACATTAAGCGAAAAAGTATTAATGTTAAGTTTAATTTTACATTTATTATCAGGTTTATGACAAAAATCTCATCATGCAAACAGTTGATACACATTTGTGAAATAATTTTTATCTATAAAAGGTACAAAATTTGCAGGTATGGTTATTCAAGCTCTAAGAATTTTACTGAGTTTTACGTTTTATAAGGCTGTTTTCAAATCGAAACAAGATACTTCTCGAAAAATTTTTATTGTTAAAGGCATACAATTTGCAGGTAATCAGGCTTTAATGAATCGAATAGCGTTTTATGTTTTCCTATAACCAGGGTATGAAAAAATCGCGATTTAAAAAAAAATAAAAAAAAATCGGATTTTTTTTATTAAAATTAACTAACGACATTATTTTAAACTTTGAAGGTTATAACGTGTCATTTTCAATTATTTTATAAATACAATTTAGATAGACACTTGAAAATAGTATTTCAAAAAATTTTATGTATATAAATCTTTATACTTGATTTATAATTTTTTGTGTAATGATTAATTACATCACTTACCTTAAGAGCTGTCAATAAGATAGTAACACCATTCAAAGTACCATCCATTGTCTTAATGCACCACTTCCCAAAACAAATCCCATCATTACATATTATTTTAAATATATGTTATTAGTACAATATATAAAAAGATTAATACTCGTAACAAATGCAAGACTAAACCCAGAATAAGCATCCAATAAAGTACAAGTGCATTCTTTGCCCAATTTAGCTAATATATATTTTCACATGTTTAAGGCTCAAAATAAAATTAAAAATACTAATTTTATAGCTGGTCATATTACAAACTGGTGTTAACTAAAATAATAATAAGCTAAGTTCTGTTAAACTCTTATAATACAAATTCATAAAATACTGACATTTTTAAAGAAAAAAATGGACAAGTTATCAAGGTAACCAATTATATTTATTTACTTTCTTTAAATCAGGAAATGTAATCATGAAATTTTTAATAAAAAACTAAGTTCTTTTAAAATACAAATTCTTTTGGACAAGGTATCAAGATAACTAAGGCAAATTTAATGCTTTGTAGAGAAAAACTAATTTTCCTGCTTTTTCATGACCCAACTTGTTTCGAAGCGTAGAGTGCACTAAACCATAAGCAGAAAATATTCTTTCTACAGAAGCAGAAGTAGCTACCGCAGAAAGTAGTTGCTTTATCGCATTTTGGTCATCTACACAAACAGTTGTTTTGAAATGCACCCTCCACCATTCTAAAGGTGACATTTGGGCTGTGATGCTTTCCTCGAAAAATAAAGGATAAAAAGGATCTGCCTTAGCTAAAAATTTCATAATTAAAGGCATAAAGGAAGTTGAATATTTTTCATTTGCAAATTCAAACGCCTTTTTTTTCCAGTTCAGTTAGCTTGCTTCCACAAAATCGTGGTTCTATTAAGTATGTAAAGGTCAAAATTAGCACTAGCCACCGGCCACAGGGCCAGTAAATGAAAAAAAGTGGCTAGTGAAAAATTGTCTATCAGCAGCCACCTTCCGGCCTCTTTTTTACAAGGAGATAATAAAATTTTCTTCCATTTCATCAAGGATTCTACTTTTTTTGGTTCCAGCATATTTATATTAACATATTTATTTCGGCTACTCAATTTAAGATTAATACTTATAGAAATTTTACTGTTTAGCATTTTGAAATAAAAAAGTGGCCCCTAGTTTAAAGAAAGTGGCCACTTTAAAAATTAGTCCTACCGGCCAGTGGCCGTTAATGAAATTTCCCAATTTTGACCTATATAAGTATGCAAGAAAATGAGGTGCACCAAGTGCTTGATCATATCGAGTTGAGAAACACTTAATTTTTTTTTTCAAGCTTTTGCTGGATGAATTTTTCTTCAAGTTTTTTCCAAATATCAACAGAACCAGCAATGGAACAATTATCTTTCTGTACAGAATCTAAGGAAATGGCAATGGGTTCAAGTCTGTTTATCAAGTCTTCTGCATTTCTTTTAATAGAGAAGTTTAACACTTTATTACTGACAACTTTATCAATTTTTTCTCTGTGTTCCTCGCATATTTTCATTAATGTTGACCACTGACCAGTGTTTTATATAAGTTGATAGACAGTCAAACATTGTATTCCAGCGAACATCCTGTGACATTACTAACTTTTGGCCAACTTCTTGTTTATATTAAGCAGCTGCAAAGTGATTATTTCTGAAGTATTTAACCACATAAACAACGTGTTCTTTCACATCAGGAATTTGCAAATCACTGGCTAATAAATTTAAAAGATGTACAGAGCAGCCATAAGTAAGAATATCATAATTTTCATCCTTTTCAAACTCTTCACGCATACTTTTAACGTTAGCTGCATTATCAGTTACGAGACTGCTGATAAAACAATTAAATTCTGACTGACATTTGGATATTGTTTCTTGAGCAATTTTAACCAGATATTCTTTTGTGTGAGAATGACCTGATGTGTCAATCGAATCTACCAGATATAAATTCCCATCACAAGTACTGACAGTTGTACAAATGATTGGCTCATTGTGGACATTTGACCAACCATCTAAGCTCATACTGACTGTTTGGCTTTCAAGAACTTTAAAGCTTTTCTGTCTCTCTTCTTTATAAATTTCTTCTAAAAGAACACCTCCAACTTCTTTACAGGTTGGTGGAGTATAACCAGGACGTAGCATAGCAATCATGTTTTTAAATTCTTTATGCTCCACACTGCGGAAAGAAGAATTGGTTGCATAAACGAATCTAGCTACCTGTTTATCAATCATGTTCTTTTGATTACTTGATGTTTTACATACATAGCTATCAATTTTTTTTTTTGCTTGTAGTTTGCATTTCATTTTCAGAGGCTTTTCTTTTTTGTTGTTTAGCAGTGTCCACAGTATTATTGCATAACATCTGTTGTGAACTACATGATGCTGGTGGACAATCTATAAAATTAAATATAAACTTATTTAATAAAAATTAAATTTATAATAATTCATTTTTTAAACATTAATAATTTAAAAACATAAGATAATGGAAAGAAAAAAATTATCACAGTCCCATTCAAGACTGTGTTTTATTTTGCTCATGTTAGGTTTAATTATTTAAAATAGTCATTTCATTAAGTTATATGTAAATGTTTATTCTATTTTTATTAACATAAACATGTTTGAATAAAATATAAGTATATTTAAAAAATTAAATTTATAATGATTAATTGTTTTAAACATTAATAATTTAAAAACAAGATAATTGAAATAAAAATTTTATCCCAGGCTCACTTGATCTTGTGTCTTATTTTGTTAGCTTGGTAGTTTAAAATGATTTAAAATGGACTTTTTATTAAGTTACTATACATAAATGTTTAATCTATTTTTATGAACATAAATATATTTAAATTACACACATATATATATATATATTTTTTTTAAGCAAAAAAAATAAATAAATAATAACTACTTACCTATTTTATCACTTTCAATCTTGAAATTACCAGCATCATCAGTAGAATTTTCACATATCTCTTGATGTTTTTTCAGTCTTGCAACTAATCCCATCATTTCTTTCCCACATGTTTTGCATTTAGCTTTCAGACCTTTGCCTGAAACTGTTGATATCTCTGAGAAATAAAGCCATATGGGATCCTTTTTCCTACCAGCCATTTTGGAAAAAAAAAATCCAATTTGTCCTATACTATATCAAATTTTTCTATCTGCAGTTCACTAACTTGAAACTTCAAGCAAAGCTTGTAATAGTATAGTTGATTCAAGTATTTTGGACCAAGTGTTCATGCAAAACAGGTTTGAAACTAATCCCTGTTGGTCAGTGGACAAAAGAAAGAAATTCTTCTTTCTTATCTATTTACTCTGGGTCTGGTATAGCTTTGTTATCCCAAACAATGAAGTCCCTTATCTCTCCAGGTGACTACAAAGAAAAGCTTTCAGAGAATTTCTGTTGAAAATAAAAGATATAGTGCATTGAGAATGTACATTTTTTTTAAATTATTTAAATAACATGTACTCTTTCCAAGATTATTTTAATTTAGAGTATAGTTAAAAATTAATGAAAAAAAATTGTGATTTTAATCAATGATTTTTTTTAAAAAAATCAAGTGATTTAAATCATGATTTTAATCATGATTAAAATCAAGCTGATTTAAATCAGCGTACCCTGCCTATAACAGTAAACAATCTTTTAGAACATGGTGTGAAATTTGAAGTTGTAGGCTGATATTTTCATGTCATAACCACCGCGAAATGGTAGTAATCTTGTAATGATTGGTAATAACTCAAGATGTATGAAATTTATTGGAAAGCGGAGAAAGTTTTTCGATTCTTAGGCGCATGAATGTGAGAACATAAATTTTTTCGACAAGTAGGAAAGAAAATTAGTTATTGAATGTGTCAGGAATATTCACGTTGTGAAGGGAGAGAAGAATATTTTTTAAGACCCGTACAAACGCGTAATAATAAATAGTCACCTACATTTATTGAAAACTAATTTGTTACGAAAATGTGTGGCGTTCACATTATCGAAAATTAGCCACTGTGAGATTGGACTATCGAATTTTAGGAAATACATATAAAACATAAGCTATAGCCTTCTCTCCCCCCCCCCCCTCCTAATAAAAATATAGAAGAATATGGAGATTAGAATTATAATAGTTTTTTTTTTAAACACTAAATCGAGGTATATCTTGAAAATATGTAATTAAAATATATATTTATAATAATTGATTCATAGTTGAAAGAATATAGTCATATGCAGAATTTAAATTTCAATTCATGGAATTCTTACTTTCTATTGCGAATGGTCAGCGGGTAATAAAATTAAGTGAATAAAAAAATATAGAGGCCGTTTACGCATTTTTGTAACGGTTTTGACTTTCTCTATGATTGTAAAATTAAATGAAAATACAAAATAAAATAAAACCTATACGACATCTATTCGTAATAGTATTAATTATCGTGTGCATCATTAAAAACATTATTTTCTTTAAAATGTTGCTGAAAGTAAGCAATGATCGAAGGCTAAGTACACATTTTTGTACCGATTGTGGAAATGAAATATGTAAACAAAGATAACAATTTTATTTTCTAATGTGTTCAATATGATAGACCCTTTTATTTAATTATCATATTACATATGGATTTCTAAGATAAAAGAGCTTTTCTTAAAATATCAAAGTTGATTTTGTTCCACTCCTCAACCATAATATTCCAGAGTCCATCTAATGTTTTAGAATGCCGCTTATAAAGAGCTTGTTTTAAAAGTCCAAATGCACTGTCATCCATAAAAGATATGTCGGTGGAACTTGGGTGGGATAAATTTCGTTTCATTTCTGATTTTGTGTTTCTAAAAATACAACAATAGATTTTGAGGTATTGCTGATAGCTTTATCCTGATGGAACTTAACACAATGAAGAGTTATAAAAATAGAAAATAAAGCCTTTGTGCAACAATATTAAAAAGCAGAAAAACCAACGTTTAAAATGCACAAATAATATATGAAAAGCAGCAAACAGCTGTTTCGAATCTACTAGCGAGATTCTTCTTCAGTGCAAAAGGAACAGCGTGCTAGAAAAAGCAAGGCTGAGCAAAATCATAGACAGAGACGCGCTGGCTTTTATACTCTATGCGTGTGGCGAAGGCGGCGAAACAACCAATGAGAGAGAAGCAGTGGAAACGACTGGGTGGACAAGTAGCGACATCTACCGGAGAAGTAGAGAAAAGAAACCAAAAAAGGGGAATTAAATTAACGCTTTCCAAATACTTGGAAAATCTGGAGTACTAGATAAGTCATTGACTAAAGAGTGAGAATTTTTAATGATATGGTAAGCTTCCCAAAAATCAAGATCAAGGTTAGAAGAACATTTTTGGATAATGATGGCTGAGGAAAAATCGAACCTATGTTGAGAAGACCAAGAATGTTGAGCAATAGAAGAACGTTTGAGCTCCTGATTTTTAACATAACCTTCATGCTCTTTTAAACGAAATCTAAGAGCACGTTTAGTCTGATTAATATAAGAAAGACCACACTGACAAAAGATCTGGTAAATGCCCCAATTATCTAGGCGATCAACGGGGTGTTTGAGGAAAAAGGGATTTTATTAACAGGAGAAAAAATAACTTTAAAATCAAACCTTCTTAGGATTTTAGCAACTTGCTGACTGATTTTAGGAAAAAATGGTAATACAACTGAAGTATTAGAGTTGGAATTAGAATGCTTTTCAGAATGGTCGGATTTCGTCAATTTCTTATAAATAGAATCGATAATATTAGAGGAATAACCACGATCGACAGCAATAGCTTTGAGGTAATTAAGTTCAGCACTAAGTAACTGAGGAGTGGAACAAATATTAGTAGCCCGAAAAACAAAAGTATTGAAAGCACCAGAAAGTACCAGAAATTTGCTGATTTCAATACTTTTGTTTTTCGGGCTACTAATATTTGTTCCACTCCTCAGTTACGTGCTCTTAGATTTCGTTTAAAAGAGCATGAAGGTTATGTTAAAAATCAGGAGCTCAAACGTTCTTCTATTGCTCAACATTCTTGGTCTTCTCAACATAGGTTCGATTTTTCCTCAGCCATCATTATCCAAAAATGTTCTTCTAACCTTGATCTTAATTTTTGGGAAGCTTACCATATCATTAAAAATTCTCACTCTTTAGTCAATGACTTATCTAGTACTCCAGATTTTCCAAGTATTTGGAAAGCGTTAATTTAATTCCCCTTTTTTGGTTTCTTTTCTCTACTTCTCCGGTAGATGTCGCTACTTGTCCACCCAGTCGTTTCCACTGCTTCTCTCTCATTGGTTGTTTCGCCGCCTTCGCCACACGCATAGGGTATAAAAGCCAGCGCGTCTCTGTCTATGATTTTGCTCAGCCTTTCTTTTTCTAGCACGCTGTTCCTTTTGCACTGAAGAAGAATCTCGCTAGTAGATTCGAAACAACTGTTTGCTGCTTTTCATATATTATTTGTGCATTTTAAACGTTGGTTTTTCTGCTTTTTAACAATAAAGAGTGTTTGTTTAAAGTGATGGAATGTCTTCTTTGAATGCAGGTGTTAACATGTAATTCTGATAGCAACCCAGTTAATTTTGACTTTTTTCTGCTTTTTTTATTTTAAGTTTTTTTGTTAAAACATAATTCAGCAATAACTAGAAAATCTTTATCAAAACTTCCTTTGTTTTCCCTGAACCAAACTTTTAGGTATTTTTCTCATTTTTTCGGTAGTAAATCAATCTTTTTCTATTACAATCAGATAAATATATCCGAACCTCATCAATTGTAACTACATATTTCCATTTTTATCCCATTTTATTTTTATTCCCATTTCATCTGCCAAATTATTTTTGTCGCATATTTTTTATGGACTTAAATATCATTGCGTGGAGAGATATATTTACAAGAATAATACATACATCTTGCTTAAACAAGTATTTAATAACGAACACATTTTACAGCAGACGATCACAGAAAACACAGATTCGGCATAGCATACATTTACCGCTTAAGCACAAAAAACATTCTATTTTACTTTTTGCGCTAGTCGCGGTTACAGTCAAATACACCACATCTCCTCCCTTCCAAAACTTCTTCTATAGATCTAATCGCTTTGGAGGTTTCCGGACTCTAGTGGATCGGCGAACTGGTTGTGGTGTCGGAGTTGACCCTTGGGCTATGAGTGGAGCATGCTCTGGTGTAGGAATTGAGACTGGCGTTGCATCAGTCGTCTCCGTCTCCCCACTGGTCGGTGATGGGGTTGACTCAACACTGGATGCTGGAGTCGCAGCATTTTGCACAGGAATGGCAGGTTTTGCAGACGGTCGTCGGAGCTCACACTCTTTTTCCTCTATGTCACCTCCATCCCGTATTTGATCCACATGTCTACGCCACAATTCGCCATTCACATCCACAGTGTAATGTAGTTGCCCATCTTTACTAACGACTCTTCCAAACCTCCATCGCTTGTCTCCTTGCCGGTAATTTCGTACAGCGACATTGTCGCCAATTTCGAACCCTCTATCTGAGAATTTATAAGTTCCTTTACGAACTTTTTCTTCCACTCTGCTCTTTAGATCAGGACGCAGCAGATCGATTCTCGTTCGAATCTCTCTCTTCAACATGAGCATGGCTGGACTATGGAGTGTAGTGAGGTTCGGAGCTTTTCTGTATTGCATAAGGAACGTACTTAATTTTTGTTGTATCGTTCCGCCATAATTTTGCATAGCTCTTAAAGATTGCTTCACTGTAAATACGTATCTTTTGGCCTGCCCATTGCTAGATGGCTTAAAGGGCGCAGTGGTTCTGTGTTTAATGCCGTTATTACGCATAAACATTTCAAATTCGAACGATGTGAACTGTGGACCGTTGTCACTTACAAGCATCAGTGGCAATCCAAATCGTGCAAAACAGTCTCTTAAGCATTCATTGGTTTTTGTTGCTGTGGTGGATCTCCTTGGATAAGCTTCCAACCACTTTGAATGAGCATCTACTATAATCAGGCACATATGTTCAAAGATAGGTCCAGCGAAATCTATGTGGATACGTTGCCAAGGTGTACTAGGATACTCCCAGTAATGCACCTTCATTTTTTGTGGGTCGGTTTTATATCGAGCACAGTCTACACAGTTCTTGGCCGTGTTTTCTATGTCCTTATCGATGTTTTTCCAGTAAACGTACGATCTCGCGATAGATTTCATTTTTACAGCACCTAGATGGCCATGATGCAGCTCTTCAAGCACCTGAGCCTGATACCGTTTAGGAACGCACACCCGCTGACCTAACAGTATGCAACAATCTTGTAGACTATATTCTGCTTTTCTTCCCCTTAAAACTCCTCCACTCTGTAACACATGAAGTATTGTAGCAAGGTCTGCATCCAAAAGAGTTTCTTTGGCTAAGTCACTAGCTGTGACAGGAAGAGTTTCTATTTGTGCTAACTGAAATAGAGCAATTTCATCTTTAACGTCTAGCTGTTCGGAAGTGGACGGTAGCCTAGACAAACAGTCAGCATTACCATGGTATTTTGCACGACGATACTTTATGTCAAACTGGAAAGACTGTAATACTAAAGAATAATGTAGCAATCTTGTCGCTGCCAGAGCTGGGAGACCTTTCTTCGATCCGAAGATGGCCAGTAAAGGTTGGTGGTCAGTTAATAATGTGAATCGTCTCCCCTTTAGGTAAAGATAAAATTTCTTGACACCCCATACAATTGCGAGTGCTTCTTTATCAATCTGAGCGTATCTTTGCTCTGCTTTTGTGAGGGTTCTGGAGGCAAAAGCTATTGGTCTTTCCGTTCCGTCAGGTAAAGAGTGGGAAAGTACCACCCCTACCCCCACTAGAGATGCGTCAGTTGCCAATATCAATGGCAGTGCTGGATCATAATGCATTAGGACACGCGGAGAACAAATTTCATTTTTAATTTTTTCAAAAGCTTCCTGACAATCCTTTGACCAAACCCATTTAACATCTTTCTGTGTTAATTTATACAAAGGATTCGCTATTGTAGCCAAATTAGGACAAAATTTTCCATAAAAGTTAGTTAACAAGCCCTAAAAAACTCTGTACTTCTTGTACGTTTGTAGGTCTAGGAGCTTTCAAAATCGCAGAAATCTTCTCATCAGTTTTATGTAAACCGTTTTCATCAATTTTGTGCCCCAAAAATTTTATTTCTTTTTGAAAAAATTTACTCTTACCCAAATTTAATTTCAGCCCATGATCTTTACATTTCTGAAAAATTTTTCTTAAGGCCTCTAAATGTAAATTATCATCTGATCCAGTCACTCTAACATCATCCATAAAAACTTTAATATCTTCCATCACCTGGAAAAGACCATCAATATATCTTTGCCAAATAGCTTGGGCAGAATTTAAACCATACATAAGTCTTTTACATACATATAATCCTTTATGAGTATTTATTGTTAAGAGTTTTTGACTATCGGGATGCACTTTCATTTGCAAATATGCATGCTTAAAATCAATTTTTGAAAAATGTTTACCCCCATTTAAGCTTGAAAATATTTCCTCTAATTTTGGTAAAGGATGTTGTTCTACCATAATGTTTTGGTTTACGATAACAGAGTAATCTGTACATAGGAGCGCCTACCCATCAGTTTTTTCAACCGGGACAACTGGTGTCGCCCAATCCGAGAATTCTACCTTCTCTATGATACCTTCGTTTTCAAGCCTATCAATTTCTTGTTCAACCCTATATTTTAAAGAAAATGGTACAGGTCTGGCTCTACAAAATTTTGGTATTACATCGGATTTAAGTTCCAACTTTACTTCATAATTATTAATTTCACCTAACTGATCATCGAAAAGTTCTTTATACTCTTCTAACAATTTATTCAATTCATATTCATAAGATGTTCTCACTGCTTTGATAGAATTCCAATCCAAATTGATACTATATAGCCATTCACGGCCAAAAATTGTATCCAAATTTTCCTTAACAATGTACAAATTTAATTTGAATTTTTGATTTTTGTATTCAACATCAGCAGTAACAAATCCCAAAGGTACAATTATTTCACCTTTGTATGTTTTAAAAACTACTTTTGAGGGCTTAATTTTTTTCTTCGAAATCTCACGAAATTTTTTAACGCTCATTACCGAGACGGCCCATCCAGTTCCATACGTACAGGTTTGTTTTCAACATTTAGTCAGGCGCGGATCCACGGGGGGGGCGATCGCGGCGATCGCCCCCCCCCCCCCAAAATCCAACGATTATCGCGAATTTCGACAAATGGTCTCCGAAAAAAAAACAATTTCGTGAATTGTTCGCAGGTGAAAGGGTCGCAAAAAACGCGAATTTTGTCAAAAGATCGCGCAAAAAACGCCAATTTCGTCAAATGATCGAGAAAAAACGCAAATTTCGTCAAAGGATCGCGAAAAAATGCGAGTTTTGCCAAAGAAGCGCGGAAAAATGCGATTTTCGTCAAAAAAGCGCGCATTTCATCAAAGGACCACGAAAATAACGCAAATTTCGACAAAAGATCGCAGAAAAAAACGCAAATTTCGTCAAAGGATCGCAGAAAAAACGCCAATTTCGACAAAGAATTGCGGAAAAACGCTAATTTCGCGAAAGAATCGCGCAAAAACGCTAATTTCATCAACAGATCTCTGAAAAAAGGCGATTTTCTTCAAAGAATCGCGAAAAAAATACGCAAATTTCGCCAAAGAATCGCTGAAAAACGCGAATTTCGTCAAAAGGCCGCGTAAAAAACACACAATTAGCACAGGGAAGAGATTCCCCTAGGTGCGCATTTACGAGGGGGGGGGGGGGGTTCGATCGGGGCAAAGAAGAGAAGAACAAATTTACCAAGTTGGTTTATAAGAAATCAACACACCATACGCATTTTAACTGACTGGGATTATGATATAATCCTCTTTCGTTCATTCATCAAATACCCTTAAAATTTACCAATGTGGGTGGCAATAACAGTACATTTTTTACACATTAGTGGCTGTCTTCAGAAAACATTAAGATGCTTAAATTTTTCAAAGGACCTTTCTTTTTCTTGCTTCTTTCTTTCTTTGGAAATTGTATGAATCCCATTCTTTTCTCAAACAATAAAGCACTCCTCAAAAATATTGTTATACAGAAATTAGAATTGTAGCTTCTTTGAATGAACAAAAAAGTTTCAACACTTTAAAGGGACCCGCATAACGTTGTCAATTTATGTTGTAGAGATTCAACAAAAGGTACACGAAGTGGCATCGCCCCCCACCTCAACCCATAGTGTCAAAAATTATGTCGCCATATGCCTTTTGACTGGACATAATCCTATTTTGTTCACTAATTGCCGAAATGTCAGAGAGGTTTACCATTGATACCCGAAAAGTGTTTGGTTTTCGTTTACTTGTCTGTGTGTTCCGCGAAAACTGCCGTTAAAAGCGTTGGATTTATATCATGGGGGGGGGGGGGGGTGACCTCCCCGATCGACAACCCCCCCCCCCCGTGGATGCGCTCCTCCTGGTGTTAATTGTGCGTCTTTTCCGCGCTTCTTTGACGAAATTCGCGTTTTTGCGCGATCCTTTGACGAAATTCGCGTTTTTTTTGCGAGATCCTTTGACCTGCGAACGATTGATGAAATCGATTTTTTTCGGCAACCATTTGCCGCAATTCACGATAATCGATGGATTTATATTTTTTTAACCAAGGGGTGGGGGGGGGGGCGATTCGCGCCTATGAAGAGGTATAAACACCACTTAGATGACACATTTTGATTTTCAAGGATGTTAAGGTCCTTCAAATTTCTGTAGGCGATCCTTTTTCAGCGATTACTCTCTTCCAGAAATCTGATATTAAAAAATAGATGTGATTGTTATGTTTTTCAGCTACGGTAATTGGTTCTTGTGTATTTTTTAGTGCTGAATCCAAAAATGACCTTCATTTTTTACCATACCATCACGTCAGGATTTTTCACAAATTGCAAATTTTTAAATAGTCGAAATATTGCGAAAATCTGCTGCTGTAAAATAGTCGTAACTTTTTTTCATAATAACTTTTTTTTGCTTATACTATGGATTTTTACAGTTAAACATGTAAAATATTTAATATTTAAAATCCTTATAATTTTATTCCATGCGTGGAAGTTTCTTTGAACCGCTCATGCTCTGCTTCGCGCTTTTCTTTTAATCTTCTCTATGGGGATCATCTCGGTATCCTCTTTTATTTTGGCGGTTGATAAAGCTGGGAAATTTGTGGCAGATGTATTTAAAACATTTACCTTCTTTTGTTGTTGTACTTACAAATTGCTTTGAGAGATTTTCGCTATTTTTAGCCCCCGGTACGGTATGCTATTTCTTTCTCCCAGCTTATTTTGTGACATCTCCAAAAAATAACGTTACCTTACAGAAGCCAGCCGTTTAACAAAGCAGTACGATTAAATACTCTATAGCAATTTTTTAAACTTCTAAGCATCGCACATTTTCAATGTTTATACCGTCATATTCGAAAAAAAAATGTACTTTATAATGCAGTTTCTTTGAAAACTGCATCTCCATTTATTTTTGAAATATTAATTTTTTTTTCTCTTTTTTTGTAGTTTTTAGAGCCATTTGCTTAATATTGGCAACGGAAGAACTCCATTTCTGTAGAAAGTGAAAGAAAAATAGCAATTATATCTTTTTGTTGCTATTTTCCCATAAAAACTGAAAAAAAAAAAAGTTAAAATACGTGCTATTTTCAAAAAATATAAATGAAAGATTTCTGATAAAACAGAGAGCTTTTAGAAACTAAATTTCATTTTAAATATCTATAATGATAATACAAACAAATGAAGGCTTGTGAATCTTTAGATGGCCGATTTTTTGTCGAGTTTTTTGAATGACGAAATCTCTTTTTTTTTGTGTGTGTGTGTATTATTCAGCGATAGTGACGTCTTAAGCGTACTTTACTATAGATGTTGTTTAACACTGGATCGCAAATGATGAATTCTTCAGCGGATGTGGATGGCGTCACTTTATGTAAAGTAAAATCGCATGTTATAAGTCTTAAAACTGAACTACAGTAGAGCTCCGATTATCGGAGTTTCCGCATACACCGAGTTATTTTCTTCTGATGAACTGATGGCTTCCATTTTTTTTTTCCAAAAAAAAATTATAGCCATTTTTCCCCTCATTCTGACCAGAAAATCAGAGTTCTAACTTTTTACGACTGCTCTTTCATCTTCACCTAACACTTCATTTATAACGACTGTTTCATAATAATGGAAGCCATCAGTCCATCAGAAGAAAATGATCCATTCCAAAGGTATAAGTTCGATTAACTCGGATAATTGGGACTCTACTGGATCTATATTTATATACATATATTTTTTGTCATCGGGGGCGACACTAAATTCTGAAAAGCAGAATTCCTGTTTTCTAGTTTTACTTTTTAACTTTGAAATTTACGATTTGCGAAAATCGTGACGTGATGGTTAAAAATGAAGGTCATTTTCGCATCCAGTGCTAAAAAAATACATCAAAATCAATTACCAAATGTTAAAAAACACAATCATCGCAAGCTTGTGTTATTAATGTTGTTCACTATAACTAAAAGAACAAAAAATAAGATAAATAATTACGATAGTACAAGAGTAAAAAGAAAAAGAAAAAAATAAGACATTTAATAAATAAATTCTGTTATAACGTTTTTAATTTTACGACCTAATAAGTAACAATAAACCATATTTTGAGAGGGCGGGATTATACAATAAGAGTGTTGGATAACCGAGTGTTTCGGTTAATCGGACGTCGGATAATCGAAAGTCTGTAACATTTTCAAATCGCATTAATTATTTCATATTCATTTAAAAATTAACTGCAAGGAATGATTTGAGCAACAGAAATTATGACTACGTTGATTATATGTCACTCGGGATCGCCCCCCCCAAAACGATTCTCTGGATCCGCCCCTTCATTTAGTGTTAACATAATAGGAGGTTTTCTTTGCTCCTCCTCTTTTAGCAAGTTCAAATCAAAAGAAGACATCGGGATAACATTTTCACTAGAATAAAGAGTATCTACCGGGTTTTGTTTTACCATGTTTGCTTTTAATCCTTTGTTTGCGGCAAAACAGGCTTTTTGTATGTGCCCAATTTTTTGACAAAAATGACACTTAGCTAATTATCTGCAGGAATGCTTATCGTGATTAGTTGCCGTACACCGTGTGCAATTTGTTTTTTCCTTCTTTCCCCAATGATTTTGTTTTCCAAAGTTTCTCCTTTGCGAAACAAATTTTGACTGCTCTTTATTTTTCCCCACGCTAAATTCCTTAATTTCTAAAGATTTCCCCATTATCTCATTTGCCCCTTTCATAGCTTTCTCCATAGCTAAAGCAATTTTTAAGGTATTCTCGATATCTATATCCTCTTCCTCGAAAAGTCTATCTAATATTGCTCTATCCCTTAACCCGCCTACAGAAACATCCCTTAACATCGTATTTAACATTTCTTGTTTATACTGACAAGGAATTGCTAAGGAGCGAAGTTCAGCCATAAAAGCACTGACACTTTCCACCTCTCGTTGCTTACGATTTAGAAATACATGCCTACTAGGAATTATAAGCGGCGTCGGAGTGAGGTGAGCTTTTAACGTATTTTTTAGGGTAAGGAAATCTTTATCGGAAGGACTGTCAGGAGCTAGCAGGTTTTTCAACAAATTGTATAATTTTGCTGACAAACTAGAAATAAAAACTTTCCCACGTTTGCCATCCGGAACATTTTGAATGTCCATGAATGCTTCGAAGCATTCTATAAAAGCATCAAAAGCTTCATTTGTATCATCGAACTTTTCAAATTGAACCGAAACTTTAGGTTCGTGGGTTTTCGGACCGGCAAAAGTGGGTAAAGTTTCCATTAAGGCTTTATTCTGTTCTATTAAACTTTGAACGAGCTGCTCCATTTTTATCCTTCTTTAAAAGATAAATACAAAATATTTTTTTTTTTTTTTTTAAACCTTGGGCAGTCTTCAGCAGCTAATTATCCATCGGCATTGTCCGTGGTCGTAATGACTTTGAAACTTTTAGTTACAAACACCTCGTCGCTGTCGTGTATTTTTTATGGCCTTAAATATCATTGCGTGGAGAGATATATTTACAAGAATAATATATACATCTTGCTTAAACAAGTATTTAATAACGAACACATTTTACAGCAGACGATCACAGAAAACACAGATTCGGCATAGCATACAGTTACCGCTTAAGCACAAAAAACATTCTATTTTACTTTTTGCGCTAGTCGCGGTTACAATCAAATACACCACAATTTTCATAGAACAACCTGTACATAGGCTTTCACTGGGAAATATGTTTTCGCATAAGGCGGTGAATATCATGGTTTTTTGTTCTGATTAGCTTTAAATAAGATATTATAATTTTATTTACAGTTCTTATAGAAATGCTCAATTTTTTCCCGATAGTTCTTTTGGGGAGTTGGATTTTCTTTTAAAACATGTGATGCAACTTTAAATATAAAAAGCATCGAAAGTACCGTTGTTGGGTATGCATTCTTTACCTTTGTCCCAGTCAAACGCAAACTTTGAAGTTTTTTTTTTTATTCATTATTAATTATGTCGCTTATTTTATGTGTGGAAATCTCCAAATCAGCTTTTTTAATAATCAAATAATAGTATTTCATTTCATAAAGCGCAAATACATAGCCTACGATCCATTGTTTGTTTTACAGCAGCATTTTTTGAACAAAGAATACGTTTAATGATACAAACTGTAATTAAATTTTATTCTGAATTGATTCCATATAGGGTTTTTTTTTTTCAATTTAATTTAAATCTAGAGATAGTCAAAATCATTACAAAAATGTTTGAACACCCTCTGCATTTTAATGATAATTTAAACAGGATTTAGAAAGTTACAATTTATTACTTTACAGAAATATTATGTAATCGAAATTACATTTGCTTGCTACTTTTATATTATTTCTGAATCTACTAAATTGAGATCTGAAACTCTAATATAATAAATTGTAAAGTAGAACCTAAATCAGTGTTCACTGCATGATTTTTCTTCATTTTACTTTTGTTAAGTACTAATCAGTTTTTTAAAACTTGCCTTAACATCAGTTAATAATTTTTACTTATTATACCATTTGTGAATTTGATTGGAAATATTTTTATATACTACATTTTCCAAGATAGGCTCAATAAATTGAAACAATTATAGGCTATGAGAATTGGAAAATACCAGCCTAACGAATGGGTAATGCATGATTTTTCTTCATTAAAATTTGAATGAAGTTACTTTTTTATGAGATGTTGTATGCATTCTATGTTTTGTATTAAATACAGTAAGACCTACTAAGACAAAATCTCACTGTTTTATATTCTTTTCGCCGGATTATGAATATGATTTCGTTATATGTACAGGTTACGTTATAGGCGGGTTTCCTTATAGCAAGGTTACGTTATAGAAGGGTTACTTCATAAACAGGTTTTACAGCATTTAATTTGCAAAAGAGATATAGATTGTTAAAAGATATTAGCCCTCCCAAACTTTTTCAGAGCCCTCCCCCTGACATGACCCACTGGTTACGGCCCTGCTCCACCGCAAGTTTAATCCTAATGTGAATTAATGATCATTTTATTTTTTAAGTCCTTTGTTCCAATAATATTGCATTTTCTATTTCTTTCTATGGCTGCAACTGTTATATATATATATATTATTAAATTAATTTTAAAAGCTAAGTTTTGGAATTTGTTTGATATGGTAAATAAATATGTGTTTTTAACTATGGGATCACTGAATGACTCCACATGGCCTTTCATAATTCAAATTTTCACCTGGTCATCCGAGGGTGAATAAAGCTTGGCTTTCTTCCTTTTTTTTTTTTTTAAATAAAAATAAACATTTTGCATAATTATTCTGGGTTGTCGATAATTTATTAGTGGTTTTTGTCATATCTGTATTAATGCAATTCTTTCAAATGCACATAAAATAAAAGTGGGGTTTAAAGATATTTTTTTCTCCCTCCCAAACATTTAAACTCCCCTCTGTTTATAAAGGTTGGAAGGGAGACTCCCCTACAACGAAAAATTGAATTTCAAGCCCTGTAAAGTAGACATTCCATTCGATAAACTTGAAGCAATTTACAAATTTTTAGCTTTTTTTCTCCGGATTGTTCGATTTTTACATATATTTGCTCCATGATTTTCAGTTTTTACAAATATTTCACTCTGGATTTTTCCATTTTTACAAATTTTTCTCTTCGGAATTTTTCATTTTTACAAATTTTTCACTCAGGATTTTTCAATTTTTACAAACTTTTCACTCTAGATTTTTCAATTTTTACAAATTTTTTGTTCTGGATTTTTGCAATTTTTTTGCTTCTGATTTTTACAATTGTTTACTCTGGATTTTTTTTCAATTTTTATAAATTTTAACAATTTTTTGCTCTGAATTTTTTTATTTTTACAAATTTTTAACAATTTTTGCTCAGGATTTTTCGATTTTTGCAAATTTTTAACAATTTTTTTTCTGGATTTTTCAATTTTTAACAATTTTTTGCTCCATATTTTTAATTTTTTACAAATTTTTTCCTGTATAAAAACAACACTGCATATACAAAACTCTGTGTGCTCCAATTCCTATAATGCACAAAATACATTACTTACCTTTCTCTCTCTCTTTTTCTTTTTTTTTAACGGTGAACCAGGTTTATGTATATCCTCTTCATCATTCGGCAACACACAAACTTTACAAAAATCCTCTCTCTCATCCTTCCCATCCCCCAATTAACAAAAATGACAAGGAAAAACAGAACTGCTTGCTCCACACGACAAAAGTCAAACTTGCCCCTAAATATGCCTATTCGCAAAATATGCCGCAATATACACAGAAACAAACTTCAACAACATCCATTTCCACAGATGAAACCACAAAAAACAAAACCATCATAATTCTGATGAAAATTCTTGATAACTACTGTACATAAAACCATCATTCAACTCACTTCACAAAATATACAAATAAATAAACAACTAAACACAAAACTTATGTCTCAGCATTTAAAAAAAATCAAACCATACAAAAGACAATAAACGGACAAATCTGATCAAACCAATCCAAATTCCAGATCAAACCTTCAGTAGACGTGGAAAGAATTTAAGAAACAAACTGGTTACAACAAAAACTCATTTATTGCCTCTCTCTCTCTAAATTCTATGATGCCAAGTGTCTCACTTGTTCTAGGATTCAGCCCCTTTCCCTGCTCATTTAATTTTCATTATTTCTACATTAGTTTTTTTTTAAATTTATTTAAATTTATTTAATGTGTATTTTCTTTAATATACACATCATAAGTATACCCCTATGCCTATCCTATACGTTTTATATCGATTAAATTAAAATAGCTCAAATTTTTTATCTTTATCATCACATATTTAAATCATTAATCAAAATATAAAGCAATAATTTGTGAGAAAATAATTAAATGTACAAATTGATATGTTTCTTATCTACCTTTTATATTTGAGCACATTTCTATTCAATCTAGAATCTATATATATTTCTCTTGCGTAGCACTAAAAAAAGTCTGAATTTGTAGCTTGCCTTTTGGCAACAAATGCAGTAACATAAAATTAATTTGCCTTTACATTCCAGCAATCTGTGGCGTGATTTCATCACTGAAACTTGCGTCATATTTAAAAGAAATATTTCGATATTTTTCATGATTCTAAACGTATTAAAATGATTCTTTTAAATATGCACTACTCGCGGAAGAGCAGAACAAAGATTATATATTAAAAAATATTTAATTGCGGTCCAACTAAAAATATTTTGGTACTATTTAGTTATTCTGCCGAACAATTTCGCCAGATGATATAAAGCATCAAACCACTCGCCAAATTATACAAATTGACATACTTTTATTTTAAATAACGAAAGAACAAATAAATTAATATAACATTAATAAAAATACAAATAAAACGTCGAAATAAAAACCATTTGATGACGTAAACACGTGTAACTTGCATAAAGTCTAGTGAATGTGACATTTACAGTCAACCATTATTGGCATTTAATCTTATAGTTTGGCGATAGATTTTTGGTCAACGGGATAACCAAGTAGTACCAATATTTTTTATTGTGTTTTCACTAAGGTTTTAAATTATTTTTATTTCAAGATTATTATTTTGAATTTTATAAATTTGTAAATTTCATAATGTTAAAGTGATTTATAACCATTAGCAGTACCATCTAAATACATTTTAATTTACATTTTCAACAAAGTTTTAATTTACTTTTTTATACATTAAAAATATTTGAAAATTTCATATGTTATAATGATTTAGGACATCCTGGCTAGAGTTGACACAAATATTGGCAAGCGTAAGCGAGCTGGGATCACGTAGCGGTCAATATGTGAATTGCGTAGCAATTCACGGTGGTTGGCGAGCGTTAGCGAGTGGGGCTGAGCCCCCTAGTATTTTTATAATTAGACATAGCCAATCAGTAAATTAGCTTAATGATAACATCCAGTTTCTTTTTACTTGAATGAACTTTTGTTTTTCCCACAATCCTTATCCTCAATAATAGTCAATAAAATTTTATATTTTCATAATTTATTTTGGATATTGACTACCGCAAAATCCCGATTGTAAGTCACCCCCTTTTTCAAAAGAAAAAGCAGTTAAATTTGGGAGGGGGGCTTATAATCGAGATTTTTTTTAAATAATTATTTTAAAACCTGTTTTTATCATTAATTTAGAAGTAAATAAGGTAAATACAGAGCTGAGAATCTTTCATATTTTGACAGCTTGGCGATTTGTATAAAAAAAAAAAAAAAAAAATCTAAATCCCCTCTCCCCACCCTCCCAAATAAAAAAATCTAAGCAAAAATTTTAAAAAATTACTTTTTTTTAAATGCACTTCTTTATTTGTTATTTTACTGCAACAATATTTAATCAATCATCTAAGCCCCCCCCCCTTCAAAATATTGCTTCCCCCTTCCCCCCTGTGATACCAAATATGCATAATTTAACCTATAAAACTCTTTAAATTTCTTAATACACAATATGCTATACAAATACACTATAGTTACAATAAATAATCTATCAGATAAATTATTCTCTCCCTGTCTGTCCTGACTCTTATATCATGATCATCCCCCCCCCCCCCACCCTCCCTGCATCTCATGCAGTTTAAAATCTGTATTTTTTTTTAAATTTCTGCTTGATTTGTGATTTTGTTATAAAATATTTAAATAACCACCTAAATTATTTCATACCCTCCTCCCAAAAAATGTTTTTCTTTATCTTTTTTTGCCCCCCCCCCCTCCCCCAACATACGCAGTATATTTAAAAACAAATTGTTTTTACTTTTTTGGCTCTATTTAATCATAAAATACACATGTAATTCAAGGGTTAGAACAGCCAAACTACAGAAAAATCTTTTGCTTTCCTTCTGCATATTTAGAAATCCCCTTCCCCACACACACTCACCACCACCAGTTGGAGAGAAAGAAAGGATGGAGAAAAATTTCAAAGAGGATGAAGATTTTAGATGAGTGATACTTGTATGAGATTATGTAGATGAGATTTTAGATCAATCACCTTGATACAAAATACAGTTGAATCTTGATAATCCGGACATCCAGATTCCGGAAATCTCTAAAATCCGGACATTTTCCTGATTTCCGTTTTATTAATTTTTAAAATAAGACTGCTGTATCTTTCGTATTTCTCATCAAATGCAGTTAAATTCTTTCAACTATAAACACTAAATAAATAAATAAAGATATATTCTGGTATATTTTTATAATGATTGGCCGTTAATTAAAGACTTTAATTATTACAAAAAAAAAAAAAAAAGACTGGACTTTAAACGTTGATGACTCGAAGCTTCATATATTTTAATTCTAATAAAATCACTAAAGTACATATTTATAACTAAAGGAACAAACATGCAATTTCATTTTCGTTTGATTGAACTGAAAGATAAGCACACTTGATAGTCATTCCATTCATTAAAACACCTGCTCCATCTCCAACAGAATGATCAACCTAGTGACACATTGCCCTATGATCTTGACGCGCACATTTCCCGATCTCGATGTGTTGTTTGTTTCAGTTTTGTTTCCTTGAAAAGAACTTAGAATGCAGTAGGAAAATGAGAAAACAAGATGAGGTTTTTTTTTTTTTTTTTTTTTTTTTTTTTTTTTTTTGCGATCCTTTGACAAAATTCTCGTTTTTTTTTTTTCTCTCTTCCCGCAATCCTTTGCAAAATTTGATTTTTTTTCAGTTCGCGATCGTTTGACGAAATTGCCAATTTTTTCTGCGATTCATTGACAAAATTGATTTTTTTTTTTTTTTTGGACGATCATTTGTCGAAATTCGGATATTTTTCTGCGACAGACTGACAAAATACATTATTTTTTTTTCTCACTCTTGACGAAATTTGCGATATATATATATATATTTTTTCGTTTATCGAAACCCTGATTTTTTTTCTGCAACCTATGACAAAATTCGCGATTTTTCTCAGCGAATGATAGGCAAATTTGATTTCTTTCTCCCTTTAATTGATTATTGAAATTAGTAACTCTTTACAGCGATCAGTTGAAAAGAAAATCTCTAATTGTTTCTTAAATATGTGACGAAATTCATGATATTTTCCCATGATTGTTTGAATAAATTCTCTAAATATATTCTCGGAAGAATCGCGCAATTTTACATGTTATCTGAAAGAAACTCTAGAAATGGCACTAAACCTTCTCAGATAAAGAATTTGTGATGTAACTACACGATTTCACTCATATTTAACATACATTAAGAGGATTTTATGTTAAGAAGTTTGTTTTCTTTTCTAGATTTTTTTTTTTTCTGAGGATTTTTTTAATGTCTGATTTTTGGGACTGGTGGCCGATATTTCTTTAATTTTCGGAACCGAATGACTTAAATTTTCGGAAAATTTGGAATAAAATCCCTTCTGTATTATTTATTGTGTACTATATTTTAATTTATTGTGTTTTAATATGTATATTTAATTTCAGCATAAGTGTTATGTTTTAGTGTATCATTCCAATTTTATAACTTAATTCGGCAATTTAACCGTCGTTTATTTGCACTAGGCGGAAAAAATGCATTTTGTATGTTATCATATTGCCACGAAAAATATTTTTTAACAGATCTCTAAAATCCAGAAAATTCGAAAATCCGGAATCGTCACGGTTTTTCCCACAAAAGAATTTGTGAAAGGAAAGGGGGGGGGGGGGGGCTTATATTTGGGAGTGTAAAATAAAATAAAAAGTGCTTAAAAGTGGGAGGGGGGCTTACAATCGGGATTTTACGGTAGTGATAAAATAATAATAAAAAATAAATGATGGATTAATGAATTTCTGAGTGCGAACAAGTCATTAATTTTTTTATGTAATTAGATTTAAGAATATAAATGTAACTGAATTAAATCATTAAGAATTTAATTTTAATTAAAAGTATATTAAAAAGGCTAATAGATGCAAAAAATTTTAAGTATTAGGTATTAAGTGCCGAATACCGAATATTCGGCACTTTGACCGAATTTTCGGTGTTCGACGAAATTCTTGCTTCGGTCAATCCCTAATTACAATATCAATTGCAATATCATAAAACATATTAAATTAATTTAATATCCTTATATTACTGCTAAATCTTCATTTAGTGACCCCAAAATCATTATAAAACTGATAAATTTTTAAGATCCCCAAAAACATTATAAAACTAACAAATCTATATTAAATGATCCCAAAATCATTATAAAACTAATACATCTATACTAAATGATCCTAAAATCTCTATAAAACTCTTAAATATTCATTAAGAGTGACGAATGTAAACAAATTAAATTTTTCTATCATGGATCAAGAATTTTATCATGTATATTTATTTCTTAACATAAACAAACTGGTTTTTCATGTTATGAATAATCATTATAGAATCAGATTATGAACAATGAAATTGATTACTTTTGCAAGAGGGCTGGCATTACACCAAAGCAATCGCTATTTTTAAAAAATATTTATTTCTAATATTCAGATTGTTTTGAGATTTTTATAGTACATAATGAAAATTTAGTGTACAATGATTGTTAAAATACCAACATTTAATTATATTTATAGTACAAAAAAACTGTCTGGCTCTATCCGGTAAAAAAGCTGTTAGTATGGCCCAACCCTGGTTTGTACAGAAACTTAATTGGCACGGCCTGGTCCAACCGAATTTCTGTGAAACATGCCAATATTTTTGAAGTAACATTATTCTCTGATTAAAAATTTGACTTAGACTATTATATTTAAATGAACATTCAGTAAGAAAATTAGCAGTTGCTAAACAAATGTATAACATCACTATAATTTGTACAAAAATAAATAAATAAAATTTTGGCCCAACATAGTGTCAGGGGAGAATTTAGAAGTCTGCACATGCTGGGGAAATAAGTTTTCTTATGGGCAAAATTTTTACTTCTTATCCCTGGCTGGGCAAATGAATGAAAATTTCGGCCCTTGCTGACCTCTAGGAAGGAGGAAGTCCAGACCCGAAAAGAGAAGTCTCTTCCAACCCAACCCAAGTCTGCAGAAAAAAAAGTAATGCTCTGGGTTCAGGCTGGCCCTGAAATGTGAAGATCAGTCCAGACCCTTTCATACGCAGACCTCTAACATTTTTTTTTTTTTCAGACCTTTTATTAGCCCAAAAGGGAGTGATTGCCCTCCACTCTTCTTAGATCCGCCATTGCAATGTATTGTTGTTGATTTTCAAATGTTAATATTAAAAAAAAAAAAAAAAAAAAATGATAAAAAAATTCTATTGATTCCTCTGTTGAATTTTTGGAACTATTTTTTGAGTTACTTTATATTTTGTCAATTTCACTCTTGCCTGAGAAGTTGTTTTATATCTGTAATATATTTGATTCCAAACATGAAACATATTTTAACCCAAAGCTTTTTAAAATAATAATAATAAACAGATTCCAAATTAATGACTTGAATAATTTATTTAACAATAAAATTATTTCTGTTTAGTTGATTATTTTACTGTTGCGTGTACCTCCCTCTCCCCATAACAACAACAATAACAAAGCATTAAATTACAATCAGCATAAGTTATCATTATGATGAAATGTATGCAAATTTTGTCATTATAGTTCAACTTACTACTTACAGTGAAATATTAGTGAATTGTTTTATATTATTTATTTATTTTTGTCAGAGAATATGCAAATTATTTTCAATGTTATGTTGGAATCAGTTAACTGAATTAATATTCCTCACTCACAATTTATTAAAACACTTGGAAAAAAGAGTTTTTTGTAACTCCCTTTTGAATTTCCTGAACTTGAATTTATGATTTACAACAATTTTAAACAAGTTTTCTACAGCTATCAGCAAAATTCGCTATTGTGTTGGGAAAAGTCATCATGTGTAAATAAAAACATATTCAGTTTAGCAAGTCAACAATCAAATCTTGCATCGAACTGGCTGTGGCTTCTGATTTCTTTGTTATTTTCCTGTCTGACATCAATCAGATTATCAGGGTTGTCAGTTTGACATCCAATCAAATAATCTAAATCATATTATCCAGCCGATATGGCAATTAATCACTCGTTTCTATTTTGGTAAATTTAATAGTGGCACTATTATTTTTGAGAATCTACATTAGATGGCAGTATGAATGTCATCTTTCTTCTTTGGTAGAATCAAAACAAAGTAATTATTTGGCCACTGATTGGGTATAAAGGTGCTCGACTGCCAAGGTTGTAGTGTACCTGGTTTGGCTCCCAGTGACTCCATTGTGCATTTTGTCAACCGAATTTAACTCTTCAGTGATATCTATTTGGTCCTCATTTAAATGAAGGCTTGTAATTGTCAGTAGTTGTCAAGCAAGAAAATGTTTATTGTTATGAAACCCTTTCTGTAAATGCCTTAGCCGATTTAAAACATGGTATCTTGTGTCGTACTTTTTAGATTTTTTTTCTGAAAATAAACATGCAGAACTGAGTGTGAGAACCCTGATATGGAGATTTACTATTAAATAGAGAGTAAACCTGTGTCCTAATATGTATTCATATAAGAGAAGGGGATTTTTAGAAGATAAAATAATTATTGAATGCATTATTTTTAAAATAATTTTTATTTAATTTATGTGTTAATGTATATTTGATAAAACCAATTTTACTCAATATTTGTAATTAATTTCATTCTTAAATCAAATTAATGTTTAATAAATAATTATATAGGGGATAGCGGGGTACAGTGTATCTAGGTACACAGTGGACCACCCCTTATTTTAAATTTTTAAAGCTTTTCTTTTAGGCTAACTGATAACAGCATTGGGTTGATTACTTATAGCCTTCAGAACACATCGTTAGCTCAGAATGAACTCTTTTATCCAAACTGGTTGTTATGAGCTCCTAAAAGTAAAATTTTTCATCATCATACTTTTCTTTATTGAGTAATTAAAGGTTGTGGATAAATAAGATAAAACAACTTTTTTGAAAAGGTAAAATAATGGTCTTTATTTAATTTAAAAGTTTATATGCTTAAAAGAAAACTTTAAATAATATTTTTATGAGTATGTATTGAGCTTCAACATGGGGCACAGTGGACCACCCACTGCTGGGATACAGTGGTCCGTAATGAATACTGCTCCTGTGATGAAGAATTTTCAAAATATTTAATAATTGCTTATTCTCTATAAAGAAATATTGTTTTAAAATAGTTATTTAACTATAAAATAAAGTAAACAAAGAAAAATGACAATTTATTTAACCCTACAATGCATAGAGTAGCCATTTGGCACACTTTAAATTTCATTTTATATGTTGTTCAGATTATAATGTAGCCATCTGACACTTTAGTTTTCCCCTAAATTATGGATAACAGTTCACGTATGATTTTAAAAATAAGTTTTCTTGTTCAATATCAATATAGCAGTTTGTTTATTTTTGGGAGGAGGGGGGGTAGAGAAGGAGAGAAATGAAAATCATGCATTGTAGAGTTACCATATTAAGAAATATTTTGTTTTGTATTTATTGCCTTTGAAAAATATAATTGTAGCCTAATAAGTAATAGATGAGCCCATTGGATTGGTTATTTATAGCTTCAGAGCACATGGTTAGCTCATAATGAACTATTTTATCCTGACTATTTTGAGCTTCTAATAAATTTTTCATCATCATATTGTATTAATGTTTGCTGATTTTTTTGTACTTAATTAATAACTTATTTGCAATCACTCCTGTATCTTAATTTCAAAATATTATAAATTTTTTGATAATTCTTTAGTTTTTATGTTTTTTGTTTCAAAGTGCTACTTGCAAATTTGTATTATTATATTATTTTCGAGGTAAAGGGGAAATAAAAAAGAATTACATTAATTATAAATAGATTTATATTGTATTTTAGACAACAACTAATAGTGGACCGCTGTGCCCCAGTGGGTGGACCAGTGTACCCCGTTTCCGGGATACACTGGTCCACTTTACAGGTGTATAATTTTTTTTTTTTTTTTTTTTTTTTTTTTGAAAAATGTATTGGGAATTATGTTCTGCGAAAATTATGAGGCATGTAGAAAGGTTTAAAGAATATTCAAAAATATTTTCAGGTAGATTGGTCTCTCTGTTAAAGAGAAAAAAAATGTTAACTGCAAAAGTGGACCACTGTACCCCGGTCTCCCCTATTATTTATGATTTCCATGCAAAATACTATTTAGATAATAACACACACTTGTAACTGTAAATTTGTTTTATGACTATAAAAAGAAGCAACTGTATGTAATTTTCCGCATCAATTTAGACAGAGGGGTGCTTGGTGCATTACATTATTTTTACATAGAACATTTCCTTGAGAGATCAACCATGAATCTTGAAAAAGACAATTTTAAATTAGAATAAGCTTGTAAATTTATAGCTTAAAGCAGTGTATTTTTTACTTTCCCATTTTGCATAAAATTTGAATTTTAAATTGGAATTTACATTTTTTTTTTTTGTTCTTGAATATTCTTGTCATAAAACTTTATGAAACTTGCAATACCAGGCAGGGGGTGGGGAGGCCAGTGTTGCCAGATACTCAAAAGTCAATTTGCCCAAAATTTCTGAAATTTTCCCCAAATCAGTGTTTTTTTCCGAAAAAGTCCCCAACTCAGTTTTTACTCAAAAAGGGAATTTTTAAATTTTCAATTTACCTCTATAAAAAATATTTAAGTAATTTATGCTAAAAACTTTTCCCCAAATTAAGCCTTTTTTTAAAAAAATTCCCCATTTACAAAAAACAAACTTTTAAACTGGACTGAATGCATATTCTGTAGCTACATTAAAAGATTGAGAGATATATTTTGCAGTGACAAGTTATTTTACATTTGTTTTTAAAAGTATTGTCTAACAATGTTGCACAATTGTTACATTTAGCCCCATAGCTTTAGACAATCTCTTATCAGTTGGGATTTGAATGAATCCGAGATGGTAGCTGTTTTAGTTTTTTTGTCATCCCTATACTGAAGTTCATGATCATAATGAAAAGTATTTTCGCTGTATCAATCGATGTGCTTTTGTATATCATCAGAGAAAAATATCTTCTTCCCACATATTTAATTTAAATTTTCTTTTAAGTACGGGCGAAAGAATTTTTCGTATAAGTCCTTCAGATTTAGTCACGTGTAGGTTTAAGCTGCTTAAGGCCTAAGCTTATAAAGAGTCTGATGCATCTATAATACGTGTGAACTGTAATGTAGTAAACAACGAACATGACCACATCCGGGAGAATAATGATTGATATTTCCGATTTCTGGATTGTATTTTCGTTTTTCAAATCAAAATTGAGTTTGAGACAGATCAAGTTTTTCTACAGGACTACAAGAAATCTTTACAGAAAATAGTTTAAAAAAATCCCCAAGTTTTTCCCCAAAATTGTTTGTAGTCCCCAAAAATTTACCCACGAACTACTTGTCCCCCAAAAATTCCCCTAGAGGTGCAAAATTCCCCAAAATGGGGACAAAATCCCTAATCTGGCAACACTGGGGGAGGCACAGGGATTTTTCCTGTCTATACTCCCTGTAGGAAAAATCGGCTTTTCAAGGCCAAACGTTCCTTTTTCATTTTCCCTTCGTTACCATAGTTACAAACCTAAGATAAGGGCCAAAGAGTGACTAACGAAGGGATAATGAAAAGAGGACGTTTGTCCTTGAAAAGCCAATTTTTCTTACAGCGAGTATAGTCCCTTCCGCCTCTTTGCTCCACTGCTTACAAATGTAATCAATATATTTTTTATGTATAGAGTTGTTTTTTCAGAAATGAATAATCAAACATTGAAAACAGAAAGTAATACATTTTTAACAACTCATCTGACTTAACAAATTGTCTTCATTTGAATGGTAAACTGCATGAGCCCTCCTCCTTCTACCCTCCTGAAGATTAATTTCTGCTTCCCGATTATTTTGATTAAGATTGCCAATAAATAATAATAATTTGGAACAGTTTATTTTATAGTTCAGTTTATTTTTTTTAAATATTAACTATTTGAAATAAAAAGTAGCTGTTTATAAAAAATTAGTTCATCATTACTTCCATTAATGTTTACTAATCATTGCTTGTATATTTTTACACTGCATACTTTTAACAGAATTTTTATCAAATCATACATATCTGCTTACTATTGTTGAATATTTAAAAATATATTTATGTATTGTTCTGAAAAAACAACATTCACTACTTCATGCTGTCTCATCACAAAATACACACAAAGAGACGACACTATTTAACTAGAATTTGTGCCTTCCTTTTCTGAAAGTGGATGTAATTTTTGAAAAAGAGGTCATCTGCACATTGCAAATTGTATATTAACTTTGACTTTATACCTGAAAATACCCACTTTTGATATCATATTTATTATATTCATATCATATCATCAAGGTAACCCAGAAAAGGTACAGTTTATATTATATACTTTTTCTTAAATCTAGAGTTAGAAGAGATCAAGGTTTCATGATGTTAATATTAAATGAACATGATAAACTTTAATTTATATCTTCCCAAAATATCATCTTGTTTAATTTTGATATTTAAATCAAGCAGATTCTAGTAGATCCATGTATCATTGCCTGGGCCAATAACCTTTAAAATACCTAAAATTACTTTTTGGTTTCCCAGGATTATTTTAAATTATGTTTCTGTATGTTGGCCAGTATTTCCTTGTGACAAATAACAACAGTAATAATAGCTTCTGAACACAAGGCCTTGCGTCTTCATAGCAACGATTTCTGTCAATAAAGCAATTACTCAAGAAACCAATGCTGCAACATTTCCCTCTTTTTTTTCTTTTTTTCTGTGTTTAATTGATTGCCTTACATTTTTTATAATTTTTTTAAAAATATTTTTGATTTTTTTAACAATTAATGGAAGTGTCCGCTCATTATAGGGGTATAAAATATAAGATTGGATGGTTAAAGTATAAAATAGATTTTGGTTGATAAAAAAAGTGAACTTCTTATTTTCAGCCAAATGGGCACTTAAGAAAAAAAATAATCATGAAAAATTCACTGTACGAATTCCGAATGAACTTTATTGAAAAAGGGGACAAAATTTACAATATTGGGATTTATTAAGATTGAATTGGGTTTGTTAATACAAGTATAGATCAAAATCGCAGACAAACTTGGAAGATAGGGGAAATACACAAATAGTTCCTTTCAATATGAAATTACAAGAAAAAACTGATTTAAAAATCCAAAATCTAAGCCTTAGGTACATTAAGACCTATCTTTGTCTATCCAATTTGCAGACCTCTATGTATGATATATTTCTCTAGCCATTGCAGACAAACCGGCACATAATGCAAACAAACTGTTTTTTAATACTATCGATACAATGAATAGACCCAAAAATGTTTGAGACATTTTTTCAATTCAAAAATATAATTCTTTTAATGAAAATTATTAATAAATTGATATAAAAATATTTGAATTATCAACTACATTAATTTTTACATAAAACTAACAACAATCATCAAAAACATGTGTATGTAAGTTTACAGCTCATTCCTATCATTAGTTTTCGAGATAAATTTTACTTTTCGACATTCTAAAGAAATCATCAAATCCCCTTCTCTTCAAAGCAGCCATAGTAAAGAAAATTTTTTAGACAGTACCTGAAAAAAATTATGCAATATTTTTTCAATTGGAGTTTTTTTTTTTTTAATAATTAGAAACACTGTATATTTTTTCTGATATCTAGTAGTATGTTCTGGGTACTTTTCATTTTAAGATGATCATTTATTTATTTTTAATTTATCGATAAATCCCTAACATATTTTCTTTTATAATTCTATGAAGATTTAGAAAGAAATATATATAAACTATATCTTTTTTCAGGCTGCCTTGATTCAGGGAATGCATATATGGTGTCAAAAATGTGTGTTACTATTTGAAAATTCAATGTTGGTAAGATTTTTAATATGTAAACGACACCTATTTCAAAAATTCTATTTATATTCAGAAAGTAGATGCAATTCCCAGTCAAACAGTACTGCTCATATCTCTATATGACAAATTTATGATGAAATAGTGTAGTGTGATTATTTTTTGTTTTGTTTTGTTTTTTTATTTTAACAGAACTATACATATTATATAAAAATTCTTTGTTTCTTTTTAAATATAGTTTTGTTATGAGGTTCTTGGAACAAGATGGATTGTCTGGAATCCTGAACTTCTTACTAAGTATGGACTATAATACAGCTGAAAGTCCTATACATACATCTCTTATAGGATGTGTTAAAGCCTTAATGAATAATTCAGTGAGTTTTCCTTTTCATTTTTGAAAATATTGTAATATAGTACAAAAATATTCTTATGTGTACTTTCTATCATTATAAAAAGTTATTTTAATATATTAACTTGAAAATAATCAAATAATCTAATTAGATGAATGCCCCTCATATAATAGGGTAAAAAATATTTAAAAATACTGTAAAATTCCAAAAATAAGCCCCCCACCCTCAACAAGATGAAATATTTGCAAAGTACGGAGTGGGCTTATAAATGGTATTTTCTTGAAAATTTCCTCAATATCAATTACCAACTCTTAACGTTAATGTCTATTAACAAAAATTTATTAGTATACAATAAGATTATTCCGTAAATATTAAAAATAAAAAGCTCTAAGAAAGTTTTAAAAATAAACGAAAAATAATAATTACTTAAATACAAGGTGTATCTGAAATGCTTCAACAAACTTAGGGGATGATAGTACTCACCAAGATGAACAAAAAATGCAATAGAACATGGGGTCGCAAACCACTTATTGAGTCACAAATACAGGGTGTTTCACCCTAACTGAAGTTGGCTTGTCGGTAATAATTTTGCGAAAAATTAAAATATTGCAATAAAAATGTAACGATATGTACCTTATTTTGTATGAAATGTGATAACATCACAAAAAAAAGTGGTAGAAGTTTCCATTATACGCACCAGCAGTATGCATTGGACGCTCACCATTTTGGACTGTGATTATCAGTTCATACGGTATCATCAATTGTGTGAGCACCAGAGCTTTTTGTGATGTTATCACATTTCATACAAAATAAGATACATATTGTTACATTTTTATTGCAATGTTTTAATTTTTCACAAAATTATTACCGGCAAGCCGACTTCAGTTAGAGTGAAACACCCTGTATTTTGTGACTCAATAAGTGGTTTGCGACCCCGTGTTCCATTGCATTTTTTGTTTGTCTTGATGATTACTATCCAGGGGCGAAGCTACTGGGGGGGGGGGTCTTTCCCCCCCCCCCCCCCCCCCCCCCCCCAATGTCGGAAACTTTGATCATAGTCGACAAATTTTAAATAGTCAGTATCGATTAATACAATTCTGAAACAATCGATTTTTTTCCCCAATTTTCTACGTTTTTTCTTAAAACATACACTAAAAAACACCAATCCTTAGCATTTGTCTTAATTTCTTTCGAAAATCCGAAGCTTGCCCCTCCTTTCTTCGACTTCGTGTGACCGCTGAAAATAAATTTAGAAAGAACCAGGAGAGACTAGTTTCTCAATGTGGAAGGGGGTCTTTCTGAGAGTCCGCAGCGGTTTAGTAGGGTTCTGAACATCTAGATGATCAACTAGCATTGAAGATTATAACGACTTCGATGAAGACATTCGTGTTAATCGTGGTGTATTGAAATGTGCTGGAAAATTAAATCATTTAGTCGATTGTTTAAACGATTGCAAGCCGAATTGAAAAATTGACCCTATCTGACGAATTAAGTGTTTTCTTGTGCCCTAAGGTTGTTCTTAACTGCTCTGCTCAACAAGCACAAAACATTTTGACACATTTACAAATTCATTTGTAAACAGAAAGATATAAAATTGGAAAGCCTGGCCATGGAAGCGATTTGGAATTGAACTGTGTTCTCCATTTTTTGATCAATCAATTGCCTATTGAGTTACAAGTGTTTTTGATCACGTGACAAACACATTTTTCGCCCGCTCTTGAGTGCTTATTCTCCGTTCGTGCGGAAAGTCGGTTCAAAACGTCCACTTCGACACTATTTTCTGAAAGATTTATTGCGTTTGCAAAAAAATGGAAAAAACAGCTCAATGACATAGTTTCTGAACAACAACACCAGCTAGTTTCATGCATTTTCGAACAAAAATAAATTAAAACTTATGTCAGAAAGTTGCCCTTTGGGATTTGAGAACAGCCTTAAGGAGACCATAGACATAACTGACAGGAAAAGAAAATTGTTCATCTGTGTCAAATATTTAAATTAAGATCATGAAAGAAATCGAGCAGAACCGAGGAGAGGTTAGCATTACGGAAAATGGGAACGATTCCATTATTGAACATGACCCAGGAAAAAGGTCTAAAATGAAGTCAGACAATCAGAGACATATTTGATCAGTTTAGGTTCGTATCAGCCAAAAATCAGAGTACATACGATAAATGGTTCCATCCCGTAAGATAGACAGCGGCATTTCAACACCGCTTGGTACAAAAGAGCATCGATTTTTGGAATATTGCTCAGAACGCAATGCTATTTTTTTTTTTTTTTTTTTTTTTTGCCTATTTCATGAAGGACATAGAAGAGAAAAAATACAAAATGCAGTTGAGAGTGGTGTAAATAAAGAACACAAAATGAAGAACTTAAGGAAAAGAAAAGAACAGAAAGTTTGCACAACATTTCTCTTCCAACTCCCACCGAACTTGCTGTTTCCTATTTTGTCAGTTCATAATGACGCATAATCACTTACTAGACAAGAGAAAGCGCAAACAGATTATTCTGGAAGAACAACAGCAACATCTTGCATTCAGCACTGAAATTGTAGCAATTGTGATGGACATTACGCGAATGCGGAGTAGACAAGGTCTGGTTTGTGGAAGTGATAAAACCGAAAACTTTTGGCAAGTTGTGAAATTAATTTCCAGACATAAACCACAACTGAGGAAACATTTGAGGACACATTTCAGGCCACACCACATATAGTCCAAGAACCGACAGCACAAAAACCTATGTTATCAAGCACAAGAAAAAAATCTTTATTTTATGGAAGAGTAGAAGTAGGGGTATCAAATGATCCCTGTCTGCCGAAAGCAAAGTGGTGTATAAGCCAAAAATTAATACCACCAGTGGTTGACTCGTAAGTTTATCATTGTGTTTGTCCTACAAACAAAGGTGTGAAAACATGGAGGATAGTTGTAGGATAAACACAATGATAAACCTACGAGTCAACCACTGGTGATATTAATTTTTGGCTTATGCACCACTTCACTTCTGGCAGACATGAATCATTAGATTCCCCTACTTCTACTCTCCCATAAATTAAAGGTTTTTTTCTTGTGCTTGATAACATAGGTTTACGTGCTGTCGGCTCTTGGACTAATAACTTACCTTCCCACTTCATCCCAAAACGAGATGACTGAATTTCTTGCTACAGCAGTGCGCAAAACGATAGTCAGAGATTTTCAAGAAGCATAATTTTATGGAATTATGGCAGATACGAAATAGTTACTGAAAAAATGAAGTCGAAGACTCTTTAAATAGATGCTGTGAAAATACTGAAGACTTGTATCAAATCATTAGAAACAATCGACAATGAAAATATGAATAGTGGAAATATAGAGTGTAGTTCTCTTTTAAATCAAGTAAGGTGTTGATCCGTTAAATGAATTTTCTATTCAGAAGGTACTGGATACCCTTACAGTGGTGATAGCTGAAAGGCTGAAAGTCTTAATTCTTTCATCAGCATAATCCCCCACTGGATAAAATAATATATCCTCCCATTACAAGAAAGAAGTAAAAACTAAATCTGTTTAAGAAAGCGGTAAATGTCTTTCGTGAAACATTGGCAATTCCTGAAATGGAAGCATTACACGCAGAGATGAAAGTTTTGTCAGACTTCTGCACAGAGGCTGAAAGAATGGACGATATTTATATCAAAACAGAACCTTTGAGTTGAGATACATATTGTCACTTGTGACCCATGTCAATCATCTGCCTCTAACTTCTCCAGTCATAGTTGCCTCGAAGGAAAGAACAATGTAAATTAAAAATTGTGAAAAAAATAATTAAAAATCTTATGGTACTCATCAGCATACATGTAAATAAAAACTATATTAAAAATACATTACAAATTATTCCCAACGTTTCGTGCTCTTTCTAACGAGCTATCTTCAGGGGAGAGAGTCCTTGACCTCATTAGAGTCATTAACACAATCAAAATCAGTACTGCGTTGGATATGGCGCCATCTGTTGTTAGGCTAACACACCACAATAAGAAACTAGGAAAACTCGAAATAAGCACTACGAATGTATTTCTTTTAAAATATTCAACCAAACATTAGAAATTTGAAATGAAATATTGTCATTGCATACCTCGTTTTTTCTTAGACTTATTTCTATGGATTCACGTATAAGGGATTTAAGTGGGTTGGAATATTTAGAGATAATTTTTACATTGTCAAAATGAACTGCCTTGACACTGCCTTTAAATGCTAATCTAGATAAAGCTGTAGATAGTCTATTGAATTTTAAATCACTTATATGTTCTTTAATCCTTTCAAACAGGCATCGTTTTGTCATTCCAATATATGAAGTTAATAGACCAGTATTGAGTTGAATAGGGATTTCGTAAACACCAGGAAGCAAGATCCTCTACCAATTTTATTCCATCCTGGTGTTTACGAAATCCCTATTCAACTCAATACTGGTCTATTAACTTCATATATTGGAATGACAAAACGATGCCTGTTTGAAAGGATTAAAGAACATATAAGTGATTTAAAATTCAATAGACTATCTACAGCTTTATCTAGATTAGCATTTAAAGGCAGTGTCAAGGCAGTTCATTTTGACAATGTAAAAATTATCTCTAAATATTCCAACCCACTTAAAGCCCTTATACGTGAATCCATAGAAATAAGTCTAAGAAAAAACGAGGTATGCAATGACAATATTTCATTTCAAATTTCTAATGTTTGGTTGAATATTTTAAAAGAAATACCTTCGTAGTGCTTATTTCGAGTTTTCCTAGTTTCTTATTGTGGTGTGTTAGCGTAACAACAGATGGCGCCATATCCAACGCAGTCAGGCGGGGATCCACGGGGCGGCGATCGGGCGATCCCCCCCCCCCCACCCCCAAAATCCAACGATTATCGCGAATTTCGACAAATGGTCTCCGAAAAAAAAACAATTTCGTGAATTGTTCGCAGGTGAAAGGGTCTCAAAAAACGCGAATTTCGTCAAAAGATCGCGCAAAAAACGCCAATTTCGTAAAATGATCAAGAAAAAACGCAAATTTCGTCAAAGGATCGCGAAAAAACGCGAATTTTGTCAAAGAAGCGCAGAAAAAATGCCATTTTCGTCAAAAAATCGCGCATTTCATCAAAGGACCACGAAAAAAAACGCGAATTTCGTCAAAAGATCGCAGAAAAAAACGCGAATTTCGTCAAAAGATCGCAGAAAAAAACGCGAATTTCGTCAAAGGATCGCAGAAAAAAACGCCAATTTCGACAAAGAATTGCGGAAAAACGCTAATTTCGCGAAAGAATCGCGCAAAAAACGCTAATTTCATCAACAGATCTCTGAAAAAAGGCGAATTTCTTCAAAGAATCAGGAAAAAAATACGCAAATTTCGCCAAAGAATCGCTGAAAAAACGCGAATTTCGTCAAAGGGCCGCGGAAAAAACCCACAATTAGCACAGGGAAGAGATTCCCCTAGGTGACAATCTACGAAGGGGGGGGGGGGGGGTCGATCGGGGTAAAGAAGAGAAGAACAAATTTACCAAGTTGGTTTATAAGAAATCAACACACCATACGCTTTTTAACTGACTAGGATTAGGATATAACCCTCTTTTGTTCATTCATCAAATACCCTTAAAATTTACCAATGTGGGTGGCAATAACAGTACATTTTTTACACATTAGTGGCTGTCTTCAGAAAACATTAAGAGGCTACTTCAGTCAGGCGAAAAGACCCGTTCGCTAATGCTAATCCTATGGAAGAAATTTATAAAGATATCTCGGTTGCATTTCAATATTTTTAAATGATTTTTTTTTTCATTAGACAGCTGAGATCGATCTGTACAAAGGTTGTTTTTTACTTTTTCGATTTTGTTTACAGATATTTTTTATGGGGACACATTCATTTTCGGAACCGGTTTCGAAAGTGAAAACTTCCTCATAAAAAAAATCTGTAATGAAAATCGAAAAAGTAAAAAATGGCCTGCATACAGATTGATCTCAGCAATCCAATGCAAAAGAAATCATTTAAAAATATTGACATGCAACCGAGATATCTTTATAAATTTATTCCATAGGATTAGCATTAGCGAACGGGTCTTTTCGCCTGACTGAAGTAGCCTCTTAAGATGCTTGAATTTTTCAAAGGACCTTTCTTTTTCTTGTTTCTTTCTTTCTTTGGAAATTGTATGAATCCCATTCATTTCTCAAACAATAAAGCACTCCTCAAAAATATTCTTATACAGAAATTAGAATTGTAGCTTCTTTGAATGAACGAAAAAGTTTCAACACTTTAAAGGGATCTGCATAACGTTGTCAATTTATGTTGTAGGGATTCAACAAAAGGTACACGAAGTGGCATCGTCCCCCACCTCAACCCATAGTGTCAAAAATTATGTCGCCATATGCCTTTTGACTGGACATAATCCTATTTTGTTCACTAATTGCCAAAACGTCAGAGGTTTACTATTGATTCCCGAAAAGTGTTTGGTTTTCGTTTGCTTGTCTGTGTGTTCCGCGAAAACTGCCGTTAAAAGCGTTGGATTTATATCATGGGGAGTGACCTCCCCGATCGACCCCCCCCCCCCCCGTGGATGCGCTCCTCCTGGTGTTAATTGTGCGTCTTTTCCGCGCCCCTTTGACGAAATTCGCGTATTTTTTTCGCGATTCTTTGACAAAATTCGCATTTTTCTGAGATCTGTTGACGAAATTCGCGAAATTATCGTTTTTTGTACGATTCTTTCGCGAAAATTAGTGTTTTTTCCGTAATTGTTTGGAGAAATTAGCGCGTTTTTTCTGCAATCCTTTGGCGAAATTAGCGTTTTTTTCTGCGATTCTTTGACAAAATTCGCGTTTTTTTTCGATCCTTTGACGAAATCCGCGTTTTTTCTGCGATCTTTTAACGATATTCGCTTTTTTTCTGCGACACTTTGACGAAATTCGCGTTTTTTTCGCGCTTCTTTGACAAAATTCGCGTTTTGCGCGATCCTTTGACGAAATTCGCGTTTTTTTGCGAGATCCTTTGACCTGCGAACGATTGATGAAATCGATTTTTTTCGGCAACCATTTGCCGCAATTCGCGATAATCGATGGATTTATATTTTTTTAACCAAGGGGGGGGGGGGGGGGGGCGATTCGCGCCTATGAAAAGGTATAAACACCACTTAGATGACACATTTTGATTTTCAAGGATCGCCTTCAGAAATTTGAAGGCGATCCTTTTTCAGAGATTACTCTCTTCCAGAAATCTGATATTAAAAAATAGATGTGATTGTTATGTTTTTCAGCTACGGTAATTGGTTCTTATGTATTTTTTAGTGCTGAATCCAAAAATGACCTTCATTTTTTACCATACCATCACGTCAGGATTTTTCACAAATCGCAAATTTTTAAATAGTCGAAATATTGCGAAAATCTGCTGCTATAAAATAGACGTAACTTTTTTTCATAATAACTTATTCATTTTTTTGCTTATACTATGGATTTTTACAGTTAAACATGTAAAATGTTGTGTATTTAAAATCCTTATAATTTTATTCCATGCGTGGAAGTTTCTTTGAACCGCTCATGCTCTGCTTCGCACTTTTCTTTTAATCTTCTCTATGGGGTTCATCTCGGTATCCTCTTTTATTTTGGCGGTTGATAAAGCTGGGAAATTTGTGGCAGATGTATTTAAAACATTTACCTGCTTTTGTTGCTGTACTTACAAATTGCTTTGAGAGATTTTCGCTATTTTTAGCCCCCGGTACGGTATGCTATTTCTTTCTCCCAGCTTATTTTGAGACATCTCCAAAAAATAACGTTACCTTACAGAAGCCAGCCGTGAAACAAAGCAGTACGATTAAATACTCTATAGCAATTTTTTAAACTTCTAAGCATCGCACATTTTCAATGTTTATACCGTCATATTCGAAAAAAAAAAGTACTTTATAATGCAATTTGTTTGAAAACTGCATCTCCATTTATTTTTGAAACATTAATTTTTTTTTTTTTTTTTTTTTTTTTGTAGTTTTTAGAGCCATTTGCTTAATATTGGCAACGGAAGAACTCCATTTCTGTAGAAAGTGAAAGAAAAATAGCAATTATATCTTTTTGTTGCCATTTTCCCATAAAGACTGAAAAAAAAAAGTTAAAATATGTGCTATTTTCAAAAAATATAAATGAAAGATTTCTGATAAAACAGGGAGCTTTTAGAAACTAAATTTCATTTTAAATATCTATAATGATAATGCAAACAAATGAAGGCTTGTGAATCTTTAGATGGCCGATTTTTTGTCGAGTTTTTTGAATGACGAAATCTCTTTTTTTGTGTGTGTGTGTATTATTCAGCGATAGTGACGTCTTAAGCGTACTTTACTGTAGATGTTGTTTAACACTGGATCGCAAATGATGAATTCTTCAGTGGATGTGGATGGCGTCACTTTATGTAAAATAAAATCGCATGTTATAAGTCTTAAAACTAAACTACAGTAGAGCCCCGATTATCGGAGTTTTCGCTTTCACAGAGTTATTTTCTTCTGATGGACTGATGGCTTCCATTTTTTTTCCCAAAAAAAAATTATAGCCATCCCCCCCCCCCCACCCCATTTTGACCAGAAAATCAGAGTTCTAACTTTTTACGACTGCTCTTTCATCTTCACATAACACTTCATTTATAACCACTGTTTCATAATAATGGAAGCCATCAGTCCATCAGAAGAAAATGATCCATTCCAAAGGTATAAGTTCGATTAACTCAGATAATTGGGGCTCTACTGTATCTATATTTATATACATATATTTTTTTGTCATCGGGGGCAACACTAAATTCTGAAAAGCAGAATTCCTGTTTTCTAGTTTTACTTTTTAACTTTGAAATTTACGATTTGCGAAAATCGTGACGTGATGGTTAAAAATGAAGGTCATTTTCGTATCCAGTGCTAAAAAATACATCAAAATCAATTACCAAAAGTTAAAAAACACAATCATTGCAGGCTTGTGTTATTAATGTTGTTCACTATAACTAAAAGAACAAAAAATAAGATAAATAATTACCATAGTACAAGAGTAAAAAGAAAAAGAAAAAAAATAAGACATTTAATAAATAAATTCTGTTATAACGTTTTTAATTTTACGACCTAATAAATAACAATAAACCATATTTTGAGAGGGCGGATTATATAATAAGAGTGTTGGATAACCGAGTGTTTCGGTTAATCGGACGTCGGATAATCGAAAGTCTGTAACATTTTCAAATCGCATTAATTATTTCATATTCATTTAAAAATTAACTGCAAGGAATGATCTGAGCAACAGAAATTATGACTACGTTGATTATATGTCACTCGGGATCGCCCCCCCAAAACGATTCTCTGGATCCACCCCTGAACGCAGTACTGATTTTGATTGTGTTAATGATCAGTTACCGTAATGTTTTCAATTGTGATGTCGTGAAAGTGAATGTGCTGTTGGAAACTTCGCTCCGAGGAGGTCAAGGACTCTCTCCCCTGAGGATGGCTCGTTAGAAAGAGCACGAAACATTGGGAATAATTTGTAATGTATTTTTAATATAGTTTTTATTTACATGTATGCTGATGAGTATTGTAAGTTTTTTAATTATTAAATTTTGACAGTGTAAGTCCAAGTTTTTCTTATTGTGAAAAAAATATCTAAGAACAACAATGACGGATCCACATTTGAATACACTCTGCTTACGTTTGAGAAGGATATTTTGAAATACCTAAATTTGGGCGCTGTCATGAATAGATGGGCTTGTTTAAAAAAAATAGTGGGTTAAAATGCATGTTATGCAATGGATGAACAAAGATGTAATAAAAATAAGTTTTGATTTAATTTTTTTAATGTAAATATAAATAAGCTGATTCTGTATAAGTTGCAAGTAGCATCTTACTGAAAACTTCAACTTGTTTAATTAATCCGAATTGCAGAGTTCCATCTGCACATTCAGCAAAAAATATCAAAATACTTTACGGCAATATTTACAACAATGTAACGTAAGTGAAGGGGTGGTGTGTCTATCTTTAAATCTACCTTAAATTCTCCTTATTATTCAAAAGTGTAAAGTATTCGACGTTCTAAAGTGAAAAAATTGATCTCGATGGGTTAATAATGTTGAATTTTATGTAGAACATACCGGGTGTACTAAAATGGATTGTCTGATTTTAAAATTCAATAACTTGCAAATGGTGATAGCTATTTAAAAAAAATCTTGCAGGAGGGTTAAGTAAGATATCAGTAGCTTTTTTACAGCGATTCTTGATTTTAGTTTAAAACAGCAGCGATACATGGCACTGCTAGAAATAGGTGCTAAATCGGGGCCTCATTTTTTGTTTTTCTTCTCCCTCAATATTGATGAGAAAGAAGGAGATTAAATACATGGAGTGGTTCTCAGTCGCCAATGCAATTGTGTTCCTAGGGGCCCACTGCATATATTTAATCTCCTTCTTTTGCATAAATATTGAGAAAAGAGAGAGGCCAGGTCCCGATTTAGCGCCTATTGATAGAAGCACCATCTATCGCCACTATTTTAAACTAAAATCGATAATTGCAGTAAGAAAATTCCTGACATCTTACATACTTCTCCTGCAAGAATTTAATTTTATAGCTGTCACCATTTGCAAGTTATTGATTTTAAAATCAGTCAGTCCATTTTAGGACACCGTGTAGATGCAAACACTATATTGCCAAAGATGACCAGCAATTTGTGATTTTAGACATTTTCTTAAATATCTAGAAAAATACATGATGAATCTTCCTGAAACTCCAGGTGTGTAAACAGAATATTTCTGTGAAGATTTTTTCCTGAAACCCTATAGGGGACCGTAAACAAATTGAAAAAGAACGAATATCTTTTGGATAACCCTGTAAAAACTAATATAGCAAAAGCGTTCAAACTGAAGATTATGATTAAAGGGCTTATTGTAATAGACTGTGTTCATTTTTATGAGAATAGCATGTATACTCGTAGAGAAATTAAAATTTTTATAAAAATAATCCCAAATTTTGCCAAGTTTTTTGTTTATAATTTGTAGAGTTTTATTATGAAAAGAAAATTCTTTTCAGAAAATATGACAAACAACATTGTACACAATACCCTGCAATCAGAATTTAAAAATATTAAGAACTGTATGAAAAATGAGCAGGTTTACTAAATAATGATTCACAGCGCATAAAAGTCTCAAAAACACAATTTGAAAAGTCTGAAAATTATTGTTGCTAGAATAAGCTCAAAATCCGTTATTCCCAAAAGGAAGCAAAAAGATGAGTTTCTGTATCCAAATACAGCAGTATGTGGAATATTATGTATGCTATATTGGCACTAATCAATGAGTATATGGATACAGACCCTCATCATTTTGCTTCATTTTGGGAATAACGGATTTTGAGCTTATTCTATCAACGATAATTTTCAGAATTTTCAAGCTATGTTTCTGAGGCTTTTACAAAAGTTGCTCTACACATTTAGCTAACATATTATGCACATTATATTTTGATTGCATTTGGGCATGCACAGTGAAACATTATTTAGTAAACCTGCTCACTTTTCATACAATTTTTACTATATTTTAATTCTGATTGTAGGGTATTGTGTACAATGTTGTTTGTCATATTTTCTCAAAAGAACCTTTTTTTATATATATTAAAAACTCTGCAAATTATAAGCAAAAAACTTGGCAAAATTTGAGACTGTTTCTATGAAAACCTGAATTTCTCTTTGAGTACATATGCTATCCTCATAAAAATGAACAGAAATCATTACGATAAGCCACTTAATCATAATCTACACTGTGAAAGCTTTTGCTACATTAGTTTTTACAGGGTTATCCAAAAAATATTTGTTCTTTTTCAATTTGTTGGCAGTCCCCTATGGGGTTTTGGAAAAAAATCGTCACGGAAATGTATGACCTGTACTATTCTGTTTACACACCTGGAGTTTCAGGATAATTCCTCATGTATCTTTCTAGATATTTAAGAAAACGTCTAAAATCGCAAGTGACCAGTCATCTTTGGCCATATAGTGTATATACAGACACAGAAACGTACTTTTAAAGATATATATATATGTTTAAGTTAGTCGGCAAAATCGTCATATACGCCACCCTAATGAATTCTGCTTAAATACGCCCCTGGTACTATCATCCCCCTAAGTTTGTTGAAGCATTTTAGATACACCCTGTATATACATTATTTTATTTTAAATAAAAAATACATTAGTCTTCGTCAAATGAAAGGTTGTGGTTGCCGAAATAGTGCTACAGACAATTGAATTAGATATTATTAATGAACTTGGCCCCCGTCTGAGTTTTTGGAGAAGATACTTGGATGATATTTACATAGTAGCCAGAGATAATGACCTGGATTACATTCTCTCGACAGCCAACTTAGTTGCAGATCCTTTCAAATTTACTCTCGAGCATGAGGTTAATGGTAAGTTACCATTTTTGGATATCCTTGTTCAAAGGAAAAATGACATTAATTTTCATTTAATTTCAACTTCAGTTTATAGAAAACCAACTTCAACAGGTCAGTATACGCATTTTGATTCAAATTGTCCTATTAGCTACAAAATCTCCATTATAAAAACATTAGCATTTAGAGCTATAAAGTATTGCAGTAGCGATCAAATCCTTGAAATTGAAAGAAATAAAATATACGAAGATCTTAAGAATAACGGTTATCCAAAAAATCTAATCAGGAAAATTTTCACAAAAACTTTGGAGTTCATTAATTCAACCTTCTCCCCCCTTCCAGCAGTTTAAACCTCATTTTTTTGTTTCTTTACCATATTATAATACTGTGTCAGAAAAAGTTTCATCTGTATTTAGATCTTTTGACATTGGGGTTTCTTTTAAACCAGTAAATAAATTAAGTTCCTTAAACATAATTATGACGTAAAAAAATCGACCAGTGTGGTTTACATGATTCCATGCAGTAACTGTGATAATGTATATATAGGTGAAACTAGCAGATCATTTGATATCAGACTTAAAGAACATGTCGGCACCTTTAAAAATGTTAGATTGAACTCTAAATTAGTACAACATGCATTTGAAATGGACCACACCCCAGCCTTCGAAAATTCTTTAATTTTGAAAAGAAATTGCTACACTTATCATTATAGATTGCTCATGGAGAGCTGGTTTACAAAATTATACCCTTATACATTCAACGAATCTGGTGCGATCCCGATGGAATATTTTTTGTTTTTGAAATGTTTAACTTTGATTTTGACCGAGTCCAGGACATGTTTCGATATTCTGTTGTAGCTGATATGTGTTCTGATAAGGCTGTGTGTTTGCACAGCAAAACGTCTTTTATATGTATTTCTAGTTTTTAATTAAATGTTTTTATATTTTTAAATTTAATTGTAGTCAAGTCTGTCTAATGTATGAAAATTAATTTAAAGATTTTAATTCAAAAGTTAAAATGTATGTGTATCTTATAAATAATTAATAATAATGCATAACTAAATAGGCATAATTATAATGAAATTTTAAAAAGTGACTAAAATATGATAGTAAAGATCAAGTAAATAATTAATAATGCATAACTAAATAGGCATAATTATAATAAAACAATGGGTTAAAAATTTACATCAGAATTATAAAATAACAAAGTTTTATTTCATGTTTAGACAGACCTAACCAGAAAAGCTTCATTAATACATAAATGTATTTGATAAAAAGATGATGCCACTGGTATCAGTACAATCTTCAATTTTTTTTTTTAAATAAATTTGTACTTTTTTCATGAGAAGTCATTTTAACTAGAATTACATATTAAATTGTATACAGAATGATATAAAAAAAAATTCTTGAATTTTTTCCTGACATCTTAACTTTAAGTTTCACTCTTTACATCTGTAACAATGTGTGGATTTTAGGATTTTATTTATTACATGCTACCTATAAATAAATTTCCAGTCTCAACATCTTAATGTTTATCATTCATCATAACCGCAGCCATGATCATAAAAAATACCATTATGGAAGGTCCCCCCCCCCTTTTTTTTAACCTAGAAAATTTTTTACTTTTTAGATCTGGGAGATTAGATTATAATAAAGATATTTTTCATGGAGAAGCCACACCAAAAATTTTAAGTTAAGTAAATATTGAAAATATAATCTTTTTACAAGCATTTTAACTCATTAATACTCATATTGGGAGAAGTGGAGAGGATGAAGCAGTTTCAGTGTAATGAATGACCATGTTTTTTCTGAATTAGAACAGATTGATCACTAAGCTTTTTTTGTATGTGTGTCTGTTTTAAATTCATTGTATAAATTTTATTCTATCGTATGCAGAGCCGAAACAACTATTGTGCAAACGGGGTCGCTGTCCAAAGCCCCACGTCAATTGGCAGGGATCTGCTTAGGAAGAAATTGGCTCCTTTAAAGGACCCTTCACAAAAATTTTCATATCAAAACAGGATCATTCACAAAATTTTTCATCTCAAAACAGAACCTTTCACAAAACTTTTCACCTTAAAAAGGACCCTTCTCAAAATTCTTTGTCGTAAAAATAGACCTTTTACAAAATTTTCCAACTCTAAACTAAACCTTTCACAAATTTAATCATTTAAAAGTAAAATATGACCTGGCACTTTTACATCTATAATGAAAATATGTGTATTTTACATACATATGTCTTCTTAAAAATATATTAAAAAAAAATCTGAATATAGCTATCATTTCATTCACAAAATCAGGACCTTGAGAGAAAAGTCTGAAGAATTCTACAGACCCCTGATTGTGGTCTTGTTACAGGCCTCAAATCTCTTTATACGATTTGAAATAACATAGCCTCTATATAAAATAACAATATTTTTAATCTAGATTTGTTTTTAAATGTTTCTTCATGAGAAGAAAGTGAGTATTAACTGCATTCCTTACATGCAAAGTTGATAAAATTGTCAGGAATGTGCAGATTTGATGTTCCTGAAACTAACTGTGAATTAAAAAAAATAAATGTTTAAAATATTGCAAAGGATACAAGATTTTGCAAAATTAAAATAAATATGCATATTAAATTGGAAAGTAATCGTAGTTTTAATGCATTTTATTATATATATTACATATTATTCTATAATATATATAATTTAAAAATAAATTTTATTGGTCCAGTATTGCAGTATACATTATGGGCCCTGCTAACTGCTCTGCCAGGGCCCTGGCGACGTTGCACTGGTCCTGATTGTATGTATTCCTCAAGAAGATAAAGCTGCCATTCTTTATTGAGGGGTTATATTAAATTTCAAACCATTCTTAGCATTTGAAATATTTATAAAATATTCTTATTATTTATTTTTAATTCTTCCAAAGAAAACTACAGGTTTAGTTTGATATGCATTTTACCTTAGTGTACATTGTTTTCCTTACAGAATGGACGGGCTCATGTTCTTGCTCATCCTACTGCCATTAGCACCATTGCACAAAGCTTAAGCACAGAAAATATTAAGACAAAAACTGCAGTTTTAGAAATTCTAGGTGCCATGTGTTTAGTTCCTGGTGGACACAAGAAAGTATTAGAATCTATGCTGCATTTTCAAAAATTTGCTGCTGAAAGAACTAGATTCCAGGTATGTAATCCTTATATTTTGCTCCTATTGCAATTTACATTGTATTAAAGGATATTTTCTTCGATTAATTTACAATATAAAGCAATTTGTACTAGTGACTAATAGAGTACTTATGTATATATAACGCAAACCAAAAAATGCAAGGTTGTGCATTATGTACAAAAAAGGGTAGGGGAAGGTGGCCTAAAATGATCCCCTTAAGGGGAAAACTTGTGTAAAATAACAGAACTGTTTAAATAAATCTTTGGTCCTATGCTAATATGTTTTACGCTATATTTTGCATCAGAAACATACTTTAATAATATTTTAAACCCAAATTGAGTAATGAAAAAATAGATTTTTGAAAATGTGTCCAAAGGATCATTTTACCCTGACCCACGGGCAAAATGATTCTTCATTTAAAAATAATTGTAAATTGTTTTTTATAGGCAAAATAAATTATATAAAAGTAATACATAAGGAACAAAAATAAGTTTTACAATCAAATAGCATACATAATTTATTTTATGTAAATTTTAAAATAAAAAAGTATCACAAGTAATTTTGAAAAAACAATGAAATCGAATATTTGAAAATTATGATCCAAAAGTAATAGCCCATAATAAACGCATAAATAAGTTAAATAATGCCTGTTTCCACACCATCCAAAAACTCAGAATATTTAAGAACATATCGCAAAGATACACATAATCGTCATTCTCATCTATCCATGTGCATGCATTTTATGCCCACTTACAACACTTGTCACACTGAATCGAACCTTCACATGTTGCAGAGGAGGAAAATAGTTCTTCGCAATAAATACACTTGTGTTCATCTTCTGAATCTGTTTCACTATATTCCAAATATTGTTTTTTAGGCACACTATTCTTCTTTATGGGAATTAGTGTTGCCAGTGGGCTACTATTTTTAAATTAAGATTTCTTGATTGGCACCAATTTTTTGAAATAGTAAAATTCATCTTATTCAATGACATATTAATTAAGGCGAAAACAAGACGAATTTTACCATTTCAGAAAAGTGGTGCCAATCAAGAAATCTGAATTTAAAAAAAGTAGCCTACTGGCAACATTGATAAAAATACGTCATTGCTTTGACTTCATGCTCTTTTCTTTGCTTGGTTCTGGCTATTTCGTTTTTAGATTTAGCATATTTTAATTGAATTTTCTCAGCTGCAGCTTCTTTTATCTTCTCATTCTGTTCTCTATTTTTTGTTTCCAAGCACAGTTGATTCTTATAAGGACTGTTCGTCAAAATGGCACTTTCCATCGATTTCCTTTTTCTCAAAGTGCTTGTTTCTGTTTTCTTTGGAGGCAGTAGGATAACACATGGACTCAAAGAGAAAAGTTTAGGGCTGTCACTCATTTGGCTTCCATGATGGCTAGGAACCGGTACCGGATTTTCTTCAGCCAACAAAATGGTAGTAAAACGACCCACATAATGGATCATTTTACCCGGCAACATGACCATCCAGTTTAGGTCATATAACTAGATGACGCCGAGAAACATCATTAACTTAGCATTGCAATTCACATCTGAAAACATACTGTATTAAGTAAACTAAGTCATATTTCTGTACATAAAAGACTGTATACGTAAATAAATATGAAAGTTGGTGCTTATCTTATAACAGATGTTATAAAACCCACTTTTTCAAAGAAATCTATTCAGACACGTAATACTGCGATCGTTTGAATACCGCCATTGCTTCTTCACTTGGCACAACTAGTATATATGTTACCCTGTAGATAGCGCGACCTGTCTGGAATAAAACCTATGTGGATCGTTTTGCCCGCTAGGATCATTTTAGGCCACCTTCCCCTACTTGTGTATTATCTGGACCGGGAGATAGATCACCAAAAAAGTTGACGTTTCTCAATCTTGTTTATTGTAGCCACGCAAGCTCAAGACAATTGTTTGACATATATTATTAAATGCACAACATTGTTAAAAATGGTAAATAACATTAATTTAGTAAAATTAATAAATGGTAAATAAAACAACATTAATTTAATACACATTTACTAAATGCACAACAAGAGGTTAACAGTTTATAGCAGTAAAAAATACCAATATAAAACAAATATCTAATATGAAATAGTAATTTAGTATGACTTTTTAGCATACATGGTGTGTTCACAAAGTTTCAAGACTGGTCTGAGAATACAAAATTTATTAAACATTTTTGTACAGTGAACTGAAATTCTTCGAAATATGACCCTTGAGCATCAACACGCCTTTGCTAGCATTTTTTCCATTATTCATAGTCTCCCTGGAAGTCTTCACACGTGAGGCTGTTAAGGGACCTTGTCGAAGCTGGAATCGTGGATCGCTGGAAACGTGTCAAATTGCTTCCTTTTCAGGTTTTTTTTTTTTTTGATCCAGAGGAACAAAAAAAGCCACTGGGAGTGAGGCTGCAGCTGTAGGGGGCCTTGTGGCAGGATTGCCACGTTAAACTTAGCCAAAACTTTGATGGCCGCGAACGGCATGTGAGAGGTGCATTGTCGTGGTGAACAAGGCAATCATCTCTGATGTCTGGGCTGACGTGCCGGGTCAGGTCAGTTTTATGCTGGAATGCACCACCATTTGAAGGATCGAGTATGGCGAGTCTGCCCAGACATCAGAAATGATTGGATTGTTCACCACGACAATGCACCTTCTCAAACGCCGCTGCTGCCGCCGAAGTTTTGGCCAAGTTTAATGTGGCAATGCTGCCGCAAGCCCCCCTACAGCCCAGGCCTTGCTCCCAGTGACTGTTTTTGTTCCCCGGGTCAAGAAAAACCTGAAAGGGAAACCATTCAACAGGATTCCAGCGATCCAGGCAGCTTCGACGAGGTCTCTCAACAGGCTTGCGGGTAAAGACTTCCAGAGAGCCTATGAATAATGGAAAAAATGCTGGCAGCGGTGTGTTGATGCTCAAGCGTCATATTTTGAAGAATTTCAGTTTGCTGTACAAAAGTTTTTAATACGTTTTTCATTCTCAGACCAGTCTTGAAATTTTGTGAACACACCATGTATAAATAATTACTAGGTGATAAAAGGATTTAACATGATATTTTGTTTTCTGGCGGGAATATTTCTGCAATAGCCTTTAACATAGCATCAAAAGTATTGTTTCCTTGTTTAACATGCAGAAAAAAAAGGATTATTGTAATTAGCATTATTGGTACCATGCTTGATACAATTGTATCGGATCTGGCCCAGATAATATGTGAATACAGAATTTTGCATTATATAAATCACATTTCACATATCATTAAACATACCTTGTAAACATGACCAAATATATCTGAAACTTATCAAAATGCAGTAGGGTATCTTTATATTCCATTCCTTGGGACCAGGAGTTATGCTGATTATAAATTTTTGTATAATATAGATTTCATACATTATTAAATTAACTTAGAGTGATCCAAATATGCCTAGACAAAATCAATATACAGTCAAGGATCGATAATCTGCTTACCCATCATCTGCAATTTTCTCTAATCCATTTTGCTTAGCAAAAGTAAATATCACAAAATTTTTCAATCTATTGCTGAAAAATATTGAAAACTTCAACAAATGGTCGTGGTAAGAAATTGCGAATTTCGTCAGTCGATCACAGAAAAAAAAATACAAGTTTCGACAAACAATTGCAGAAAAAAATCACAAATGTTGTTTAAAGATCGCAGAAATATATAGCGAATTTTGTCAGGAAAAAAAATATATTGCGAATTTTGCCAATCATTTGTTGAAAAATATCGCGAATGTTGAAAAATGATTGCGGAAAAAAATGTGAATTTCGGTAAACAATCAAGGAAAAATATTGCAATTGAATTTTATCAAAAGATTGCGGAAACATAGCAAATTTTGCCTGTCTGTCGCTGAAAAATAGCATGAACTTTGACAAATGGTCGCTGAAAAAAATGCAAATTTCGGCAGTTCATCGCAGGGGAAAAATGCAAATTTTGTCAAACACTCTTGGAAAAAAATCATGAATTTTGTGAAACGATCACTAAAAAACCACGAATTTCAGTTAACAATCAAAGAAAAATATTGCAAATTTCATCAAAAAAATCCTGGAAATACATATCGAATTTTTTCAAAAGATTGTGGAAGCACTTAGCGAATTATATAATCCTATCGCTGAACAATATCACAAACTTCGACAAATGATCGTAGAAAAAAATTGTGAATTTCGTCAATCGATTGCGGGAAAAGACACTAATATCGTCAGGTGATTGTTGAAAACAATCGTTAAATGATTGTGAAAAAAATGTGAGTTTCGGCAATTGATCGTGGAAAAAACTGCAAATTTCTTCAATTGATCTTAGAAAAGAATTGTTAGTTTCGTGAAACAATCACTGCCATCACAAGTCACAAATGCCGTCAAATGGTCAAAAAAAAAAAGAAAAAAAAATCGTGAAATTCTATCAGTTACGATTTAATCAGCACAATATCAATAGTTATAGGTTTAAAACACGAAAAGACGCTAAAACTCGCGTAGAAAATTGCGAATCATTCAAAAATCTCAATGAACAAAATTACTGCATTGGGCTTGCAAGATTGAATTTGAAACAGCATTCCTTCTCCGAATATCAAAAGATCGCCATACTTTTAATTCCCCTCCCCCTTTTGCAGTTCTTTATGAGTACAGTATAGAACCACTTATCAGGAATGGTTGGGGTCAAATATATTCCAGATAACTGGTTTTTCTGGATAACTGGTTGGGCATTAAAGCAACAATAATTTGATCAGATTGGTAGAATATATGTGGCTGTGGCATTGATTCTGATTTCAAATTGACTATTAAATTGCACAAATTAAGATTCAGTCGAAACAAGATCAAAAGTTAATTGGAGTTTAAAATAAAACAATTTATGTGAATATCTTGGAAACAAAAATTCTTATGTTTCCTTTGCATAAAAATCGAAATGTCAAATATCTGTCTAAATATGACTCTATTTCAAGTACTAGATGTTGGCATCAAGTTGTAGTATGTGTATTGTATCAAGCAATGCACATGTCAAACTGGTACAGTATGGCACTTTATTTCTGAAAAGATTCTGAAATCAATGAATTGGAAATATCATTCTGGATAACTGGTTTTTTTATAACTGGTTCCATACTGTAATATATATTGAAAATTAACTTTCTGATTTAAAGGAAATATATTTTGAGAAAAGTTGCAATGCTTAATAGTATTTAACTGATATTCAAATTCATTCAAATGCAAATTTTTGTACGACATTTTCCACTGTTTGGCTGTTTTCATATAGAACATTAATAAGTTTATTATTTATATACTTGTATGAAAATATTATGTATGGCTTGCATTTATCAATTAAAGAACAGTTATAATAATTTGCTGATTTAAATATATGCCTGTAATATCTCCTAATTTGCTTTAATTGTTAATGCTGAGTTAAATTTCCGCATGTTGAATTATAAGTAATTTTCATTATATATATATATATATATATATATATATATATATATATATACAGTACAGAACCATTTATCTGGAATGGTTGGGGTCAGATGTATTCCAGATAACTGATTTTTCCGGCTAACTAGTTGGACATTAAAGCAGCATCCAATTGATAAGTTTTGTGGAATATATGTTTTTGGGCATTATTTCTGATTTTAAATTAATTATTAGATTACTTAAATTAAGAATCAGATGCAAGTAAGATCAAAAGTTAAACAGAGTTTGAAAAAGAGTAATAATGGGAATCCCTTGGGAACAAAAATTCTTCTGTTTCCTCTGCATAAAAATTAAAACATCTAAAATATAACGAAATATGTTTCCATTTCAAATACTAGATGCTGTCATCGTACTATACAATTGTTTCAAGCAACCTGGCAATGTATGACACTTTTTTCTACAAAGATTCTGAAATCAGTCTATTAGAAATATCATTCTGGATAACTGGTTTCTGGATAAATGGTTCCATACTGTATCTGTAATAATTTTTTTAATACTTTTCTATTAATTTAATTTTCTGTATTTTTTGTTTATTAATTTTGTTTTGTGCATAATTTCTTCTTTTTTTTCCATGGTTTTTTCCACCTATGGCAAAAACTTACCAACCCTGTTTTGTGCATAATTTCTTCTTTTTAGGCATTATTGTTATACTTGCTGAAAATTATTAAAGAAAAAAAAAAAAAACCTTAATTCTCATAATATATCAAATTATCAATGTATTTATTATACTCTTTAAATATATAATTTTTTTAATAACAGAACTTGGAAAACTGTATTTTTTAAGATAGCATATTAAATTATTAGATTTCATATTTATCGTATGTTATACTGAATATAGTATTAAAATGTTGTCCAGAAAAAACAAAATGACTGATAATCCACACAATATTACACTATAATACACAATATTCTATAATCTGCACAACCTTTGGTCCCAACTTATACGGATTAAAGAACTTTGCCTGTATTAGTCTTTTCCAAAAATGTTCAGTTTAATAACAACAATGTTGTCACTAAAAAACTCCAAAATAAGGTGTTAGCAATGACTCATTTAAAATTTTTTTATTGTAATAATAGCAATTTTTTCATTAAAAAGCTCAGAATTAAGGAGATAAAGATAGACTAATGTATCAAATTTAGTTCTCTAGAGAGTAGCAATTTTTTTTTTTAAATGTGGAATGCAGGTACTTCTTAACTTCAAAATTCATTGTTTTCTACTGAGAAGTTGTATATTATAATATAGAGCAGGGATGGCGAACCTATGGCATGCATGCCGAACTTGGCACATAAGAGAACTTCTCTGGCACGTGGAAAAAACTTATAGGTAATATTCAGTTTATGGAGAACAATCCACTTTATGTTTTTTTTTTTTGTTGTTGTTTTTTTACAAAAGGTATAGTTTTGTGTAACAGCTATATAATTTACTTTAAAATAATCCGTTACTTTTGAATGAATTAAGGTATAAATTTCAATAAAAGCACCTTGTAGCATCATTTTCTCACTAAACCATTCAACATATAGTATTTTCTAAATCATTTTACTTCTCTATCAAATTTCAAAGATATTATTTTTGAAAATTGAATTTTAAGAGATAGTTTGCAGGGTAATATACCTAACTGACATGCTTCTACTTCAGATTAGGTTTGATTTTATTTAGGTTTAGGGCTTTAAGTTACTTTAGGTTTTAATATATTTAGGTTTTAATTTCAAAAATTGAATTTTAATTGTTATTGTAAATAATTATGTATCTATTGAACCTGCTTCTATCTGAAGAACTAAAAATGATCTAATTCGGAAGTATACAATAAAAGAAAAACTCATAGATTATTAATGCGAAATTTGATGCGACATGACTATATTATTGGTTAAAATTTATCTGGCACGTTAGAATGTTGGTACATAATAATTTTTAAATTTTTGGCATGCATACTCAAAAAGGTTCGCCATCCCTGATATAGAGTATTGTGTTATAAAGATCTTCTACTGTATTATCATTACCAAAAAGATTTAAATGAATTGATGCAGTTTCATTTATACATCTATGGCATTTTATAGGGTCAGTAAAATAACCCCATTAAACGTGATTAAAAGCTTTTTTTTTTCTTTCTGTACACAGAAGTGTCTTAATAACAATAACAAATTCATATAGACACTATGTATTCAGCAATTATATGCATATTTTATATTTAAAAAAATACTTTTTGTAACATTAATGCTTTCATTTAATACTCTTTATTCATAGTTTGATCAATTTAACATATTGCCAAATAATTTTTTAATTGTGTTAGTAGAGCAACATATTTTTACAGTATGGGTGCAAATCCAAGATTAGTCGTATGTACCATGAAAATTCTGCAAAACTACTACCACACACTTAGAATTACAGAAAAAAAATCCTTAAAGTATGTTTAGCTGCTTTGCTTGTGTAGTTTATACAGGGTGCAATATGTTATCTATCGCCAACCTTTAATTTCTCAACCGTTGGTCATAGACCTATAGTTCCAATTGCAAAAATGTTTCAAATGAGGTAAATATTCATGTTGTAGCATTATTTAAAGTAAAAAGTCAATTTTATAAAAATTAGGAAATCTAACTTTTTATACAGCCCCCCAGTCCCTATAGTTATATTTAGTAAAAGTTTACACATATCATGACAGATATAATACAAAAAGTTTGACATCTGTACTACAAAAGTTGACACAGTTATTAAATTTCAAAGTTTGAGATTTTTGAACAGGATTTTGTCTTTCATTGAGGGATCAGTTAAAAGATGAATTAAAATAATTTGAGATCAAAATCAGGGTACAATGTCCTCTTTATGGTGAAACCACCTTTAGCCGGCATCACCAAAGAGGGTTATTTCATCTAAAACTTTGAGCGGACTTTTAGGTGTCGTTTACAGAACAAAGAATAAAATATTAAAATTAAACAGAAAAATAAATATTTATATAACTTTTATGGGTCGAACAACATTCAAACATCAAAGTAGGTAGATTCGACAACCAGAAAATAAAACATACTCACTAAGGACTAGATAAATGGCAGCAGAATGCAAACGATAGCTGAGCATGAAAATTGGGATTATGCAAATTACAATTAATGCAGTGCCATACGCTCAGGATAAAACATAAGCCATCTAGCAAAGGACATGCTAGTCAGCACTGAGATCGTGATGGCAAGCTACGCATGCATGCAATATGCCAAAATGATTCTTATTTATGGTGAATGTCAGAAAGGAATGCCAGAGAGGCTGCGAGTGTTTATTCAGAACGTTTCCCTAAGGATCTACACCCAACACATGAAACTAACTGATGCATTGCACCATCTTAGAGAGACCGACTCTGTTTCACCACGACACAGAACAAGTAGACGGGAAAGGTATAATGTTCGAGTGACACCGGAAGAGGTGCTGGCAATCGCCCTTTTAATTCCACAACTGAGCACGGCAGAAATAAGCAAGGCATGTGGTCAGCATGTCTGCATTTGTTACATGCACATGATACGCATCCATACCATCTGACACTGGTGCAAGCATTGATGCTGGGTGACCACACACGTCAATTTCATTATCAACATCTTAGAGGAAAATCTGCCATTCTTTTGTGACATTCTGTGGACAGATGAGTCAATGTTTACACAAGGTGGCATTGTGAACGTGCACAATGAGCATTACTGGTCTCTGGAAAACCTCCACATCGCCCGCACAGTACGACACGTATGGTACGACATATGGGGAACCCAGATTGTTGGAATCATCTTCTACGATGGGACCTTAACGGCCAATCGTCACCTGCATCTGCTACAAAACATGTTTCATGACTGATATAAAGAGCTGCCTCTCCGACATGCATGCTGGGTGGGGTTTCAACCTGATGGGACCCTCTCTGCATAAAACATCAAACGTCTGGGCGTATCTGGCAACCGAATTTGGTCAGCAGATCCTTGGATATGGTAGTTCGGTAGAGTGGCCACTGTGTTCGCTGGACTTGACTCCCATGGACTTCTACCTCTGGGGATGCATCAAAGCATAGGTCTATGTGACTGAGACCACTTCTCTGGTTTATCTGAAGCAGTGCATCATCCTTGATTGTTGCACAGTTTGCACACCTGCTATGCTCTAATGTGTCCAGGACTCAGTACTATCACGCATTCAATCGTGCATTGCCACCAATGGAGAACACTCTGAGCAGTATCTCTAGTAGATTTCAACATTTGATGTATTCGTTTTTTATAATAGACCGTTTTCTGGTATTATAATAAATTGATATTTATTTTTCTGTTTAATTTCAATATTTCATTCTTCGCTTTGTATACGATCCCTAAAAGTCAGCTCAAATTTTTAGATGAAATAATCCTCTTTGGTGATACTGGCTAAAGGTGGTTTCACCGTAGAAAGGACATTGCACCCTGATTTTGATCTCGAATTACTTTAATTAATCTTTTAACTGATCCCTCAATGAAAGACAAAAATCATGTGCAAAAATCTCAAACTTTGAAATTTAATAATTGTGTCAATTTTTGTAGTACAGGTGTCAAACTTTTTGTGTTATATCTGTTATGATATGTGTAAACTTTTACAAAACATAACTATAGGGACTGGGGGACCATATAAAAAGTTAGATTTCATAATTTTTATAAAATTGATGTTTTACTTTAAATAATGCCACAACATGAATATTTACCTCATTTGAAATGTTTTTGTAATTGGAACTATATGTCTACGACCGATGGTTGAGAAAGTAAAGGTCAGCGATAGATAAGAAATTGCACCCTGTATATTTCATTGTAAGTTGACTTCAATCTCAAAAATTTCCATTTTCTTTTCCTGCCTTATAATAAGAGATTTTGATGTGAAATTCTTAAATTTTAACTTTATAACTACATTTTTTTTTTGAGTTAGTAATTAATCTTTTCCTTTTATTTCAGACCATAGTAAATGATTTAGATCGAAGTACTGGCATGTATCATGATGAAGTTAGCTTGAAAACAGCTATAATGTCCTTCATTAATGCCATAATAAATTATGGTCCTGGTGAAGATCATTTAGAATTTAGATTGCACCTACGGTATGAATTCCTCATGCTGGGAATCCAACCTGTTATGGAGAAGTTACGTAGTCATGAAAATGCTACCCTTGATAGGTAAATAAATCTGATATATTTATGCTCCCATGAAAGAATTTTATTATTAATTATAATTTTATGAAACAGAATTTAGCAATTTGTTCATTTATTAGAAATACATGCTCCGATGTTGTACCTATAACTGTAATTTAGTAGTTTTTATTTAATGTGTTTCCTTTTTTTAATGATATGTGCAAACATGTCTCTTGATTGATACCAAACAGACAGGGTTATGAAATTGAAAAATATATATATTTAAACGAAATGAATGATTTCTTATGCCAAAATTTGATTTAGTTTTGATTTTTCATTATTATTTTTCCAATTGTTAGTCTAATCTGCACATTCAGGGTTTAGTTATATGATTTCTTCACCCCCTTCTCCTCTTCTCAGTGTTCATAATAAACCTTGATAATTTAAATAAAATTTTCCTTTTCATGTTTTTATTCTTATTGCTATGTACACAAATCTTCCTTTAGGTATGAGGCTGTAGAAAATTATCTGTTTGCTAAAGCAAAAAAAAATCTTTCCATTTGAAAAAATTATCCTTTTTATAATTCATTCCTTTGGTACTGTTCTGCTAAAATGATGGAAATGTCAGTCATAAATCTGAATAATACAGAATATTTTTATTTAATTTTAATATCATTTTATGTTAATTACAGAATTTATTTGTAAGATAAAGTCAAAATAATATTGAAGATAAAGTGTTGACTCTAAGCCGCTTTAGCAGGGTGCAGCGCCCAGTGGCCCTTTTTATTTCTTTTTTGCACCCGGCAGCTCTTTTAAACCCTTTCAATGCACCAGGCTGCCCTTTTCAACACTTCCTATGCACCCTGTGGCAATTCAGTTGATCCCGGGAAAATATCTCAAATTCTAGAGACTCTAAAGGTACAAGTGTGCCCTTTTTTTATAGAAAATTGTTCCCTTTTTGAAAAAATGTACCCTTTTTTAGAATAGTGTTCCCTTTTTGAAAAATTCCTGCCCGGCAGCGCTTTTTTCTAGAGTCAACACTAACAAGGGGACCACCAAATATGATGCTCACTGATTTTGATGTATTTAATATATATTGTAGAGTTTTTATCCCTAATTACTCTGGTAAAGGGATTTCTTCAAATGGGCCTTAGATTTTGAGAAATGGGAGGTCAAAGTTCAACATATGTTTCAAATACTCACTAGTTTACAGTATTCAACGAGTATTGCGTGACGTGACGACAGAGTTCGCCCACCAGCCGGAGGCCCGAGTTCGATGCTGGCTCCCAACTCTTTATTTTTCTTTAAATTAATTTCATACTTTTGACATTTTTAAAATTTTAACTAAAGTTCCGAATTTCTACAGCTTTGAAATTTCGACATTTTCCTAAAAAAATCGATTTACATTTTTGATTTTTCATGGAAACATCTGTTTTTTCTCTAATTTTTAAACTAACATTTCTTTTGGCAGAATTATAAATTAATTTGTGTTTAATTTGTGCAGAAAATTTCTTTTCATAAAATTAATATTATTTACGTTTTTATATTTTAAAAAGAAGTCTCAAATAATGCATAGTATTTTATTAGAAAAAAAAATAACAAAACAAATATCTTTTTAATATTTGGTTTGTTTTAAATATATTAAAATATGTTACATGATAAAATATATAAATTTTTAATATTATTGACATTTATATTTAAGTTTAGTAAATATACAATTAATTGGGTGACATATATCGTAAAAATATTCAAAACGAAATATTCATACGGAAAATTTTCCTATATAGAGCATAATTTCTTACCTATTACTTATCTTCAAAAGAAGATGAAATATATCTGTTAAAAAAACATAATTTATTTAGATTTTATTATGAAAGTCTAGCAGACGATTTCTTAAACTGTATGTTTTGTAAGTTATATCTTATGTGGGATCCGCAGACGATTTTTACATTTCCAGTTGACAATTTTTGCTTTATTATCATTATTTTTTATAATGAAAAATGTTTTGAAATATAGTTTGTCCATTTTTATTCATCTAAAGATAAACACATTTCGACATTTGACATCAAAATTACTATTTATAATTTTCACTTAAAATTCCATAAAGTAAATAAATATGTATAATGTAGTATTTCTAAACTTTGCTTAAAATATAAAAATATATAAAGATAAATAATAATTTTAAAAAATCTAGACATAAAGTAGTTTGGATTTTTGTCTGTAGTGATAAATATATATAAAATATAAATTTTCATGAAAAAAAGTTGTAAGCGTAATTGTATATTTTTTAGGAAAATATAAAAAAATCAAAGTTGCAGCAATTCATAACCATACGTACAAATTGTAAAGAGTCAAAATATAAAATTAATTAAAAATGGTCAAGAGGTAGCATCGAACCCGGGCCGTCCAGCTGGCAAGTGAGCGCTCTGCGTCAACTCCATGGATGACTCGTGGAAACATTAAAACTAATGGGTATTTGAAACGTATGCTGAACTTTAACCCCTAATTTCTCAAAATCTAAGGCCCATTTGAAGAAATCCCTTCACAGGAATAATTAGGGATAAGTACTCTACAACACACCTTAAATTCATCAAAATCGGTGAGCACCATGTTTGGTGGTCCCCTTGTAAGATAGCTGATGTCTATTGAAGTGATTGAGGTTTCTAATATTTAAATTGATAATTTATGTTTATTAAGAGTCATTGCATGAGCATATCAGGCATGGGGTTTCTATAACCATCTCAGAATTTCTTGATTTTTTTTTTATTGTGTTGCCTTGCCCAAGGAAAGAGCAAATATCAAATATTTTTATTATATGCCTTTTAGTTTTAAAGTTAGGGGTGGTCAAAGTACCCCAGACGAGGGATGTAGAAATAATTTTGCATCATTTTTGTGACTGGCTCTGATGTGTTTCAGAGATTTTTGTTTTTCTATCTGGTACTATACCTTGAACATTAACATCCCAAATTGAAAATTCATTTGAAGATGATCAGAGCCCTCAAATAGCCCCCCCCCCCCCACACACACACACACAAATACCCTAATTTTGTAAAAAAAAAAAAAAAACAGTTTTTAAGAATGCTTTAAATCTTGGCTCTGATGTGATACACAGAAAATTTTTGCACAGTGTAATTAGACATTTTCATACAAAGTGAATTTAAGGTTAATATTTTTTTAAGGTCCCCAGAGCCATTCGGTATGGGTGCCCAAACATGTACACCTGAATGCTAATTTATGTAATTTCAAAGCATTGGTGTAGCTGGCTCTGACCTCCTACATGAAAACTTTTTACATGGAGTTGTATCATCAACATAGTAGTTTCATATTATAAAAAAATATTTTTTGAAGGTACCACCATTTTCAAGAAAAAACCCAATTAAGTTCACAGGTTTTGGCAGGGTAATTATTTGTTTGAAGCTCTTTTAAAAAATATATATATATAACAATCAAATATTAGCTTAGTATTAAAAAAGTACTATTAAGTGCAATTTGTTTGAAAACTACATCAATTTATTTTTGAGATATTAATTTTTTTGTAGTTTTTAATGCCATTTCTGTAATGATGACAACTGAAGTACTCATTTCTGTAGAAAGTAAAGGGAAAATAGTAGATTACTATATCTTTTTGTTGCCATTTTCTCATAACAACTAAAAAAAAATATTTAAATATATGCTGTGCCAAGATTATAGTCTGCTATAAAAATGTATTTTAAAGAATATTTGTGTGAATTATTTTGTCTGCATTTACTTAATTCTTATTAAAAAGCTGAAAGAATGTATATAATATTTGATATTAGCTGGTATACACATATACCAGCGATTAACAACATCCACAGTGTTGAATACTATGAAAACCATATCGCTGCTTGGAGATACTATGGAATGGGAAAAGAACATGAAGTATAATACAATTATCTGCCTTTTCAATCTGGCCTCGTGATAATATCTGATTTTGAAGAAGGCACTGTTTCCATTACTACTAAAGCTAAAAAGAAAAAAGCAGTAAGAGTCCAATTTCTCTATCCTGAAGAAAGCTATACATGTGTCTTTGATAATGAAAAGGATTTGCAGTCTTATCTCAACAGTCGCCGTGAGACATAGTAAGTCTAGGTCATGTTTGTATATGCATGTAGAAAGAATGCAAACTGCATATGTTGATGATGAACATATCTGAAGCTCTAAAGAGAAAACTTAAAACATGTGAATTTAGCAAAGATAAAATAGATTAAAAATATTCAATATTTAGAATAAAATATTTTGCTTTGAGAAAACACAGATTATTTAAAATTAATAACATAAAATGACCTTTAAAATTTCAGTCAAGCTGTAAAAGAAAATTTTCTTGATTAGGGAAATTATCTTTTGAAAAATAAAAAATAAACTCAAGATATGAAGTTGAATAAGAGGGCATTGAAAAATTGGGTGCTAGTGAAGCACCTGTTTACTTTTAACTAAAATATATAATAATATATATTTAAATCCTCTATTGCATAATCAAACCCACTATTTAGATCTGAAAAGAAAATGGTGGTGGTGTGTGTGTAGGGGGGGGGGGGGGGGGATCGAGATAAGGTTTGCTTGAGACATAATAGAAAAGGGTCTCATAAAAATGCCTAAAAGACATATTATTAAGTTTTAGTTTAGACATTTAAAAGTAAAATGTATTATAACAGCTTTGGGGAAAAAAGTCGGTGTATTAAGTCTAATGGCTGTTTAAATGTTTCAGTGGATGACGACTTTTGTAAGACTACTCTCCATTTTAAGATCAATGTTTTCAGCAGTCTAAAAAAGCTGGTAATTAGGTATTTCTGTTTAATTTACTGTCGCCTTTTTTTTTTTTTTTTTTTTTTTTTTTTTTTTTTTTTTTTTTTTTTAACCTGGCAGTTTCACAGAAGTGTCAAATGGCAATACCTAATACTTCTTGAAACATGTAAAGACTCTACTGCTAAATTCAAATCATTCCAGGAATTTTTTATAAAGAGCTTTATTTTCAATAGAAGATAATTATTCATGTAGTATTCTAACAGAAAAATCAGACATCTCATATAACAAATATTTCAAAGAAACTATTTTGAATAGCCATGGGAAAGTATATTAAATTTATGAAACTACATCATACATTTATTTATAGTACTAGTAATCAAAAGATTGTTTATTATGATTTTCAAGGTATTGATATTTCACTATGTAGAGCATTTTATTCATGAAACATAAGACATAGCTTTTACTAAAAATGTGTAAATTTTAAATAATTTCAATTTTCTACATAACTGATAGTAATTATTTAAATTATTTTTAAATGAAGTTTTATTACTTATATATCCAACAATATTTATTTTTATCGATAAATATGCATATTTATGTAATACGAAAACATATTTAAAAAAAAAAAAACCTGGTTTAAACCAAAAAAAAAATTTTTTTTTTCATAAAAACCATTTTTTTCCAACCCTGGTATGTTATGATATTTAAAAAAATGTTTTAACATTTTTACATCTTACGATGTTTTACGCTTTTTTAAAAATATAATTTTGCTTACAGACTGGGGAAAAACAGTATGTAGTTGCTGATATTGAGCTTATATTATCAGTTGCCAGCATTAAAGAAATGGCATTAAAAACTACAAAAAAATAATATCTCAAAAATAAATTGATGTAGTTTTCAAACAAATTACATTTAAAAGGACTTTTTAATACTAAGCTAATATTTGATAGTTTTATTTTTTAAAACAAAGAGCTTCAAACACATAATTACTCCACCAAAACCTGTGTACTTCATTGGATTTTTCTTGAAAATGGCAGTACCTTCAAAATATATTTTTTCATAATATGGAACTATTATGTTGATGCTACAACTCCATGCAAAAAGTTTTCATGTAGGAGGTCAGAGCTAGCTATACCAATGTTTTGAAATTACATAAATTAGCACTCAGGTCCATGTTTGGGCCCCCATACTGAATGGCTCTGGGGACCTTAAAAAAATATTAACCTTAAATTCACTTTGTATGAAAATGTCTAACTACATTATGCAAACATTTTCTCTGTTTTACATCAGAGCCAAGATTTAAAGCATTCTTAAAAACTGATTTTTTTTTTTTTTACAAAGTTAGAGGTATTTGGGGGGGGACCCTATTTGGACGCTCTGACTATCTTCAAATGAATTTCTAATTTGAGATGTTAATGTTCAAGGTATAGTATCAGTTAGAGAACAAAAAATCTCTGAAGCACATCAGAACCAGTCACAGTTGAGAGTATCAAGTGGCGAAAATGATACAAAATTATTTCTTCGCCCTTCATCTAGGGAACTTTGACCCCCTAACTCCAAAACTAAAAGAAATATAACAAAAATGTTTGAGATTTGTTCTTTCCTTGGGTAAGGCAAGACAAAAAAAAAAAAAAAGGGGGGGGGGAAATTCTGAGATGCTGATGGAAACATTTTTCTTTTTTTGCCTGATTGGTTCATGCAATAACACTTAAACATATTTCTTTTGAAATAATGTATTTTGACTTCACAATTTTATATTTATTTTAAATATTTTAGAAATATTTTGTTTAAATTTTGCATGTAAAAAATAAGCAAGATATTTTTGATCAAGGTTTTCATTATTAATGAATTAAAGAATGAGGTAATAGGTTTTCATTCTATTAACTTTATTTCTGAGATTATCTGTATTTCAGACAATAAAATGTTGTGACTAGCATGAAGTTCAGAAAACCTCCAGGAATACAAATTGTAAATAAAAACCATGATGCAATTACTCTTTGATGTCGAAAGAATATTGTCCATTAATAAATGTTTAAAATTAAGATCACACATATTTTCATAAGAAAATCGAAATAATCCATTTTTTATTAAATGTATGATAATGATGTCATTTATTATATGTATAAATGTTATTCCATCCTTTTATTATGAGTAAAGAAAAACACTTGTCTTTTTTTAGTCAAAATGAAAGTAAAATGTATTTAATGGATATCCTATCAAAAGCTACAACATTTGGCCATCTGTCAGTTAACAAATTAATTTCACAATGGAAAAAGTACAGTTGTTTTAACGTAATCAAGTCAACTTTTAACAAACAAAAATATCAGATTTCTTTTCTGATAGAAGCATGCAAATCTATCAAATAGTTAAACGTGTATGCTGTTTACAACCAAAAACTTTTATTATTGTAAGGTGGGTACTGTTTACTTGTTGTGTATCTTGCACATTAAAACGATAAATTGCCTATAATGATTTATTTTTCTTTCCCTAGAATATCGTTATAGACAGGTTTCACTGTGTACATCTGAGACAAAATAAATAAATGAAGTAATAATGAAGGGAATAATAATAATAAATGTATTTAAAATCTTTTAGTGGTTATCATTTTACATATGAAATACTCAGAATAATAGCTCATAGTCATAGCTCTTAATAATAGCATATAGACATAGTTAGGAACCAGAATTTTGTGCTGTGAATATCTATAAATACCTAGAATGCACAGTAGTGGATGTTAATAGAGACTGGAATTAGCCCATGAGTCCATCCAGGCTTTGTCATTACCATGAGATGTATATGATGTAACATGCCAAGCTTTGTCACCACAATGAGATGTATATGATGTAACATGTTGATGCTAATATTATTTTGATTACAGTATAAAGTTCAAAGATATTGCACATAAAACAGTTTTGGAATATAAGTGTAACAGAATTAATGCAAATTGACAACCAAATTTTAAAATTTTGATTTATGAAAACAAATTTTAGTAGCATATTTTATTTATGCTTATATCGAATCAGTTTGAGAAGATAACTGTTAGTTATTGTTTAACCTTACTTCAACTAAATCTTAACTGTGACAAAGATTTAGTTGAAGTAACTCTAACTTTAGTTTGCTCTAAAGAGCAAACTCTTCCCAGTAATAAGCACTTTCATTTTCTGGAGATTTCTAGAACCAGATAATTCACCACATTCTTTCAAATAGTCTGCATGTTTTATAAATGATTAATATTTTAAATCATAACTGTTTAGCCTATAGAAATTATTCCGTATTTATCATATATCATATTGAAGTTTAAATAAGAAAATATTTAATATTCTGTTCAAAATGCTCTATTTATTGATCAACTTATCTGAAAATTTATAAGGAAAATGATATTTTTTCCTTCTGTTTAAAATTATGTTAATTTTTTGTATTTATTTTAGGCATTTAGATATTTTTGAAATGGTGCGTAACGAAGATGAGAGAGAAATGGCACGGAAGTTTGAATGTGTATGTTTTTCTATTTTTTATGGAAAAAATATTTGCATATTAATTTTTAATTAATACCCTTTAATAAATATGATAAAATGCTTAAATTTCATTGGTGTTTGTTTATAACGTGAATCAGTAAGAATAACATATTTTATGAATTTTTGGCACCACCATTGTGTGTGGATACTTTATGGTTGGTGAATGTTATATTAGTTGTCTGGTCAGTTCTCTTCTTTCTAAAAGCAAATAAATCAAAACATAGTATTTCATCAAAATGTCAAGGAAAGATTCCCATCCTTCCCCCACCCCTTTTTACCATCATGCCATAAATAACTACATAAATGCTTTTTTAGCCACTTCAATGGCAATTCCGAGATAAAACTAATATGCCATACAGCAATCTGCCTCGTCGGCATAAGCACTGAGGTGTACATAATGTACAACTATTGGACCAAACTGGCATGAGCCAGTATGATGCCACCATGACACCTTCTACCAGCCAAGGGAGAGCACCACCCAATGGGCATCACTCTCCCTGTACCCCATAAACCATAGGAAGTCATGGTCACTGCGACAGTAACCTGTGTACTCAAGGATTAAGCTGCATGGTTTGGGGATCACACCTCCAAGTCTCCCAGGAATCTCAGATGTACCTGGTGCTCTTATGAGTACTGGGCCCTTGGCCTTATCCCCGGGTTTCTAGGAGGTGTTACTGCTCTACCAGTGGCTTTTAGACATGAAAGTCTATAGAGACAGTCACAAACCCTTCTGCTTTGGCTTGCAAACTAACGAAGTCTGGACAAGCAAACCTCTACCATGCGAGCTTAAACACAGACAGAAACTTGTCAACCTCCTGAGAAGAGGTCCAGTGGCCAAGGTACATATTTATAATGAATCACAACTCACTGATCTCCTTAGTGGAGATCCAGCAGCCAAAACTTAGCCACCTGCAGTACGCCAACTTCCTGAGTGAAGATTCAGCAGCCGTGACATAGCTATAACATAACAATCCCACAACATTCCAATCTCCTGAGTGAAGATCCAGCTGTCACAAAAAAAATTAACAAAATGACAACAAACTTAACAAAGTATGAACCTTTTACTTTACCATTACCGTGTAAGTGCCTGAGACAAGTCTCGTGCCTATGAACTATACACCATTCCCACTGGCATCGCAGGAGCCACGAGCCAACACCATTATGTGGTCGGAGACCATGGTAGGTTCTGGCAAAGTGGCCAGCCCTTCTGCGACCCAGATTGTGGTCTAATGTCCACAAGAGGAGATCATTAATGATAACTCTCACGCCCTTCTGACTGTAACCATCTGGACATAGATAATGCCATGTTCATGTCAGAAAGTCATGTGGGAAAAACTTTTCCAGAGTGCACACACATATAGACAGTACCTGATAGTGCTTTCGCAGCCTTGCAGAAACACATAGGGTTTCCATGGAAGATGCGAGTTTGGTGATCACCAAAGGGGCCGTGACCCGATATTACTTGATATACATAGAAGTCACCCTGCAGTGTACTGAGTGTGACCCATGGGAAGATTTCACATGTCATCCAACCAGTCTCTGAGTTGCTCTATCTCTTTTGCCAAGATGACAAGGCATGACTAATGAGATTTTTCTTGGCTTGGTGGCATGTGACTTTCACCTCCATGTCGAATAACTTGTCCATGGTGGCTTTGGCCAGCGCATCTGCTCTTTTATTGTAGGTGTCCCATGTGAGCCCAATCTAATGCATATGAACCTCGACTCCAATTCTTTTAATCAAGTTCTTAATCTTAGCTATGGCCCTGTGCTGAGGCACAAGACTATAAAGCTCCTGCAGTGCAGATCTCGAATCCGAGTAGCTATCGATTTCACTGAGACTTCTCTGTTGGGTATCAGTAATCTTTAATTGTATGGTTCTCCACTGCAAAAACCTTCACACCATCTGTGAGTCAGAACTGACTCTCCACCACAATTCAACCCTCAGCAACAGCCAAGAACGTACACCTGACTTCCATCCTATTGCTTTGATCTGTCCATGTAGTAGGCATATGTAATCTTCGGTTTGAAATCCAAAAAGTCCACTGTATCTGCCTGGGGATAGCAAGACTGTTTCCTTATCTCTACTGCAGTTAAAGTAGTTAAACTATGTTATTAGATTTTGTGTAATTTCACCCTGAAAGAGTTTTTTTTTTTTTTTAATTAGAACAAATAATATAATATAACTTATCTCCCTAAATTGTCAATACTTTCATGGATTGTTTAGAAACTTGTTTTATATCGGTGCGCTCCAACACCAAAGAAAAATTAATAATGCATTTTAAAATAAATTTTTAAAAATTGAACATTTTCAGTGAAGAATTTGTTTTATTTTAACTGTATTATGTTTTATGCTAACTGTATTATTTGTTATTTATGTCAATTAGCTTAACATTTTGATAGTAAAGTGGTTAAATACTTATAGTTTTGCATTTGTGTAGGTAAATGTGTTTACAGAGAACCTCTTAATTAATTTAATATTATTTTTTTTAAACTCTCTATCAGGTGTGTGGACTACAGGCATAGTAAATAAATATAAGGGACTTTCTGCAGTACAACACACTAAAAATGAATCAAAAACTAAATATTACACAAAGTTACTATAAAATTAAGAAAATCCATATTTATTTGGAAAGAAAAAATACCTCAGAAAATGTAACAGGGTTAGCTGCATGGGCTACAGGTGACGAATTATGTTAGAATGGGAGAACAGTTACATCATCGAGAGTCACATGCTTACTGATATGGAGGGCTCCCCACCAAACTCAGCTACTGAACTCCAGAGGTGCATTGCTCTGTTTAAAGCCAACACCAAGTTGCTAGGGCCATGCTAGACTATAGTTGTAGTCCATGTGCCTTGTGGGAGATTAATAACTTAACAAATTTCACCTTAATTTGAAATTTGCAAATTATTTACAAATATGGTAATGAATAGAAATAATAAGCCTTTGTTTCATTATTGGATGCTTGAAAATGTTGTACGGTTTTTTGTAAGAAACACAAGGAACATTTTTTTTTAATTCAAAGTAACAGTGATAGGGGCAACAACAACAAAGACATTGGTGGTTCTATCTGTATCTTCTTTTTTTACTTCCTAAATGTCTTCCTGGACACAAGCATTTGTTGTCATTACTACATTTTTTATATAAGCATCTGCTGCACTCTAATTCTTTTGAAATTGGCTAAAGACATTTATTGCATTCATGTGTGGAACTCAGGGTTGGCAAGGTTTTGGGCACAACGGTAAAAACCACGGTAAAATCCATGATTTAAACCGTACTGTCCAAAACCCTTCTGTCTAAAACTGTCCAAAATATACATTTTGTAGTAAAATTGTATTTATCAGAACAGTGCTAAAAGTTTAAAAAATTGGCAAAAAGATTACAATACAAAAATACCAATTTAGTATTAACAACCTAATTACCCTACATTATACTACCTAACAATTTAGTAGTAACAACCTAAATGCCCTACGTAACAAAGTAATTACATTAAAAAGATTAAATTTAATTATGTATCATAATTTTAATGTTATTCATTTAAATAATAGTAGTTAATAGAAGTACTAATGATTTTTATGAAGAATACATTCTGATTCTGTTACTGAAAGTCCCGAGAGTTGTTACTGGAAATAATTGATTAATCGAGTTCAGGTTCAGCATACTGATTAAACCAGCTTGCTGCTGGCAACTATGTATATGTGTATATTAAGAAATAGTATAAATAAAAATAATTGATTTTGTTTGATTATGAGATGTTTATATATTGACTATTATTATAACAACACTATTTAACTCTTAAGAAATAGAATGTTCACTAGAATTAGATTAAATTCATAATAAAAATACACATTTTAAAAAATAACTTCTAGATTTTAAATTAAATATTTGTGTTTTCTTTCATTATCCTATAATCTAGAAAAGATAATTTACAATGAAACATTATCTAAAAGAAATTTCTTTGTAACGTTTTCTTGCCCAAAAATTGAAACAAAAGCACTAGTGTTAAGAGGCTACTTCAGTGAAATGAAAAGACCCGTTCGCTAATGCTAATCCTATGGAAGAAATTTATAGCGATATCTCGTTTGCATTTCAATATTTTTAAATGATTTTTTTTGCATTGGATAGCTGAGATCGATCTGTATGCGATCCTGTATGCAGGCCATTTTTTAGTTTTTCAATTTTGATTACAGATTTTTTTTATGAGCATGCTTTCAGTTTCGAAACCAGTTCCGAAAATGAAAGCGTCCTCATTAAAAATATCTGTAAACAAAATCGAAAAATTAAAAAACGGCCTTTGTACTGATCAATCTCAGCTATCCAATGAAAATAAAAATCATTTTAAAATATTGAAAAGCAACCGAGATATCGCTATAAATTTCTTCCATAGGATTAGCATTAGCGAATGGGTCTTTTCACTTGACTGAAGTAGGTTCTTAAGCAAATCTCCCCTCCCGATACTACATGTGTGGTATTATAAAGAATTTCTTATTATTATAACTCAATTTTAACAGAAACAGAACTTTTTATGTTACACAGATATTAGAAAAATTTGAACTTTTTTTCATTTATCAAAGAATTAAATGGAATGTTAGTAAAATATATTGTGAGATATTTATATTTATTCATATGTTTAATAAGTGTGCAGTGGTTACATGTGGAATGTTGCTTTTTTTTTTAAAAGGTTTTGGACACTTTAGTACAGTTTTGGACATTTTAGTACAGTTTTAGACACTTTAGTACAGTTTTGGACAGTAAAACCCACATGTCCTGTCCAAAACTAGTTTGGGGCGTCCAAAACCCCAACCCTGGTGATACTGTGTGTTTCAGTTTTTTTTTTCCATATGTTTGGATGGTGATTGTCTAGATAAATAATAATTCATTACATTAAAGACTAGTTGTCTTATAGTTAATTGTGATGAAGTCATTTTAAATCATATGTCTATATTTTATATAGTGCTCTGAACAGAATAAAAATTGTTGCATGTTAACAGCACTCTTAATTTAAAAGCTTCAAAATAATGCCAGCAATATTTTCATTCTTGTATTTAATCTTAAAAATTAAACATTTCCAAATGCCTGATAATAAAACAAAGCCTTATTATTCTACTCATTACTACATTTCTAAATAATTTACTTAATTCACATTTGATTTTGATGTAAAATTTATAAACTTAAAGACATTAATTCAAAATTTAAATTATTGTGAAAAAATCCTTGCTCAGTTAATTATGGCCTATGCTGTACCTAAAATCATATAAATACACTGTAACATATATAAATCATGAGGCCACACTAAAACATTAAAAAAACCCTCTTTTAAAATAATTTTGTTGTTTGATTTGGTACCTAATGTTTTCTAATTATACTTTGACAGAGAATAATTTCTGTAATAATATGATTGTGTTTTAAAGGATTGATAATGTGATATTGCTTCTGTTTTGCCCTCTTTTCTTTTTGGTTACTATTGATTTTTTTTCTTATTCTTTCATACTTGCAAAATTTAACATCCTATCTTTATATTATTAATTTTAGATTTAAACATTAAAAATGTTGTTTATTTTCCAGGTTCACATTGATACAAAAAGTGCTAGCAGTATGCTAGAAGTTCTAAAAAAGAAACTGTCTTATACACCAGCATATCCACATTTTCTCTCTCTATTATATCATTGCATACAGCTTCCTTGTAAGTTATTTACATTTAAATATTAAATTTGCTGGCTATTTGTTTATCAAAAGTACTTTTGTTAATTCCTAGAATTTTTTTAATGAATCTTTAAATATATTTTTTTTATTAGAAATCTTGAATGTTTTAAGCTGTATATGGTGTCCCAAAAAAAATCTTAGTGATTTTATACTATGTATATATGAAAGTATAAAAATTAAACCCTATCTTTTTTTAATCTTAATATTCAAAATTTCTAACTTCTTTTCCTAATATGAAATCTAATTGTAAAAACTAAGTTTCATCTTTGACATTGATTGATGTAATGAATACTTAAAATTATAATAAGTTTCAGTTAAAATAAACATTAGATGATTTTTAAAACAAAGCACATAAATAGCTATTGTCTTTTCCCAATGTGACAGATATTAGATTCAGTTGATTACTTCAAGTAAACAGATTATATTTTAGCATCAACTTTCTCCATATTTGACAGTTATTAGATGTAGAACATATAAATCAAATTACATAATTACAATAAAAGATAAGTTCACATTAATGTCAAAATAAGTATTTGAAATGACATAAATCTTAGTCTCTCTAGCTGACATTTTTAAAAATATAAATCATCATTAATGTCAAGGGTGGTAATTATATTTTAGTGATGCAAGACCTGTGTAATCTCAGAAAACCAATCATTAAAAATAGTTTTAACCAATAAAAATAAATTTTCCTCCTATTATGAGACGTCTGCTCTCTGGCAGAAATAACGTTAATTACCCCTTTTATATAGTCAAGAGCAAATTTTTCCCGGGGCCTTTTACCATCATGCATTGTTAAATTAACATACATCACTCAACTGAGTGTTTTCCAAGAGTAGTTGGGACTAATATGCTATTCAGCTGAACCTGGTTTTAAAAAAGAGTTATGTATAGAAAGGATAATAAACCAGGTCCCAAGAATTCCCCTTAATATTTTCTGTGTATTTATTCAGCTACAAACACTTCTACACAGCTCTAAACTGCACAAAACATGATTGTTACATATATATATATAATAGATCTTTAAAGATTTGTAATTTTTCATTAGAAATCTTGGATGTTTAAAGCTGTATATGGTGCCTCCCAAAAAAACTTAGTGATTTTATAATATGTATATATGTATTTAATAGATCTTTAAAGATTTGTAATTTTTTATTAGAAATCTTGAATGTTTAAATCTGTACTTGGTGTCTCAAAAGTACTTAGTGATTTTATTATACATATATAATTACAAACAAATTCTAAAAACATTTTTGTTTGGTTCTAAATTACGATAAATGCTCAAATTGTTCCCATTTTCTCTCTTTGCTAGTATGACTATTAGTTTTTGTCTGCTGCTTTTCTTTTAGGTTATTGTGTGACCAGTATAAAGTTGCTGCATTACTCAATTGAATGTTGAGCAGAGTATTGAATGTTCACCAAACTTCTCACAAAACTGTCATCTCAGTTTTTTTTTATGATTTCTTGTTCGAAAAATGACTGTAACAACACTGAAAATGTAAAGACACTGTTCTGGGAAAAAGCATCCTGTTGACTTACACTTTCACACTTCTTTCTGGACACTACTAGTTAACTCTGTTCACATCACTGATTTAGGTACTCAGATTATACACCCCATTGTTGCTCTTAGCAACTTTCAAAAGTTTTTTGTCTTTGTCTTACACATGTGTGAATTAATTTAAATTCCTACTATTACAGGCAAAGTTCTTTAATCCGCACAAGTTGGGACCAAAGGTTGTGCAGATTATGGAATATTGCAAATTATGGAGTATTATGGATTACATCTCATTTTCTTATTTCTGGACACTATTTTAATTCAATATTCAGTATAACATGAAAAGAAAAATATGAAATATAATAATTAATTTTTCGGGACACTATTTTAATTCCATATTCAGTGTAACATGAAAAGAAAAATGTGAAATATAATAATTAATTTAATATGCTATCTCAAAAAATGCATTTTTCAAATTCTTGTATTAAAAAATTGATTATATTCACTTTTACATTTAAAAATTTCAGATATTTCTTTTAAAAAATCATTTTTGTATCTAGAATTTGTAAATTTGTTTCATTGTTTACATTCATTAAGCAATGCGAATTATAGAAAATTGCGGATTATGGGTGTGCGGATTATAGATCCTTGACTGTATTTTATTTGAGACATTCACTAAATGACTATTGTGTATCTAGATAATTTAACTAAAAATTACTATTAAATTTTGATAGAAAAGTATATTCAGTCATTTGAAAGTGGTATATCTGGATCAATCTGCAAATTTATATTTTAGTATAATATTCTATTTCATACAGTTTTGAATTTTTACATTTTTATGTAAAAATTCTCATACTCAACAGAGGCAGCTTAATATTAGTTTTAGAGATTCCTGCTAGTCTAAGCACTTTCCAATGTTAAGTTATAATTCTGCTTTGTCTGCAAATAGCTGTTGGCTGTAGATCTATTGATTCTTTCTTCAGGGAAACGTATCTACTAAAGTATTAAACCTAAATGTGGATACAGTCTTTTAGTGTTTTAAAATAACATGCATGAAATTTTATTTCTCTCTTTTGTTCATTTATTTCAAGTGACATAAATTTCTATGAAAGTTGAGAAATTTTCAGCTGAGTGAAAATGTGTCCAGGCCAGAAATAAAACCCTGAACTTTTGGCTTAAATTGCCAGTGCTCTTTCAGTCACCTGGAATAACAACTGGCCAACACAATTCACTCAGACAACTTTTTTGGCAATAGCATCTGGTTCGTTATGTAGACAGCTCAACAGAATAAAAATCAGGTAACTTTTTTACTCATTTCGAATATTTTCAACTTGTATGAAAATTTTACCAATCAGCATGGTTACGTTAATATAATAAAGTATAAATTTCTAATTTCTATATCACCTCTATACTGTTTTAACATTTTTTTTATTTTTTACAGTTTGAGTGAAGAATTTATGAATATTTTTTGCCAAAATTTTATACTTAGATGTAGATACTTAGATATTTATTTAATACTTAGATAGGCAGAGGTTTGTATAAAATTTTGGAGAAAATTTGCTTGAAGGTGATGCTGTGATAGTGAATTTTGTTCAATTTTCGGTATGGGTATGGTAGCTGTTGAAAAAATCATACTGAATCACCCAATTGTCCAATCTGTCTCATTTGCAGATATGTAATAAACAAAATTTTTCATGTTTTTGATATATTATGGATTGATTAGACTTCATTATGAAATTTGTTCTCCCCCCCCCTTCCCCCTCCCTCATGATTTTGAAACATTATTGACAAAATCTTGAATTTAAAAAATAAATAAAAATAACAGATCTGTTAACTATTTTTTTTTTTAGCTTCTCATTTTTTGTTTCTAATATACAGTTAAACAAATTGTTCTTTTTGAAGAATTAACATGTGTGAGATACAAGAAAGTTTTGGGATTGGCATATCTCACTAGTTTTTTAATATTAAATGGCCCAGTATGTAAAAAAAAGTAAGAAGAAGCACTTTTTTGCTGCTGAATTTGGTGGGGTTTCTATTATTAGGTTAATTTGGAAAGATTTTCATTTAAATATACAAATTCATTCAACACTGATTTTAGATACATTTAAGGGCCAGGCTACTCCGATCTTTTGTTTAGAAATATAAAATCAAAACAGACCCAAGTCTATCTCAGTGTATGCTGCTGAAGGCAGTGGGTACCCAAATATATTAAGGCTATTATCACAGGCCTGGACAATGCTGGCCAGGTCAGCTATTTGCAGTGGTGTAGTCGAGGGGGGACGCGGGGGGACGGCGTCCCCTCACTTTTTTATTTTATCTCGAGCGTCCCCTTACTTTTTATTTTCAAGGGGGACGCTAGAGACGCGGGAGGACGCAGACTTTCCGAACTTTTTTTTTTTTTTTTTAATGAACACACCAATAAATTAACAATTTTAGAAATAAGGTACTGATTTTTAATACTTTTCATGTTTACTGAGCTGGTTCGCCTATTCACATTTTAACTTCCATAAGTTTTGCTTGGATTGCAGCAAAATTTTATGTATATTTTTGAGGTTCAATGTAGTATATCACTATTGTAAATGATGTGTATAGCATCATTATTTCGTTTACGCGAAAACAAAAATAGAGTTCTTTCATATTACGCTTTATTGGCAGAAATTGTTTGAAATATACATTAATAAAGTTATAATATTTTAAATATAAAGAAAATGACATTTGGAATTCGTTACATTTTCCCTAACGGAAATAGCACTTGTGGTTCGTTTACAGGGACATTAAAAAATATTTCCAAAACCATGATCCTTTAATGATAATTATTTGAAATGCATGGAAAACTATGGGAAACGATAATATGGAAAACGGTGCACGAAACATTTATAGTACAATTTACAAGGCCACACAAAAGAATCCACCATATTGTCATCTATGGGTTCAGTTTCTGAAACTTGTTTTCGATTATATTATCAGGGCTTCCAACATATTTTAGTCCCCGAAAAGTGGGAAGGGGGTCATTTTTATTTAAAAAGGGGGCTTCAAGGAACCATTTATATTAAAATGGGGGACTAAAAGGGGCCATTCGTCAAAAGATACTGCACCGAGTTTTCCTAAATATGCAAGCAATTTTTTGAAAAATACCCTAGAAAATATGTTAATTCGTTATCGTTATAAAGATGGTCACTAAGCAATGTAAGCAGCTTTATTTAAACATACTTAAATATTCTACTGCCAGAAGATAGAAAGTGTTCAATATTGAAAACTCACCTTCATAATTGTCCTTAAAGAAGCATGAACTTTTAATTCAAATTGTTGAAGATTAAAATTTTAAATTAATTTAACATATATATTGTTATTTATTAACCTTAAACATTAAACATTTTAATTTAAACTTTAGTTCCTTTCTACACAAAAACTGAGATAAGCTATGATGTTCATCAGAAAAAGCAAAGTATGGCAACGCCCCCCGGGGAGTGATCAAAACCAATATTGAATCAAAAGTTATTCATAATCCTCTTACATATTAAACTTGATGAAATTCCATCCCAAGCATGCCGAGATATGGCTATCATGGAAATCGTTAAAAATGCAGCACAGTAGCAGCAACTGTTGGGCGAAATACACCAAAATTCAATCAGCATCAATTTATGTCAAGGGTAAAGTGAATCTGAAATTTGGGTGAAATTTCATACCAGAGATGCTGAGATATAGATACAGTAAACTCCCGACTATCCGGCCTAATTGTGGCGGAAGGGTAGGCCGGATAACAAAAAAGCCGGATAGGCAGGAGTTCTATAAATATTTGCTCACTTCCTGCCCCCCCCCCCTGCATTATATTAAAACGCATGTTACACATTTTAAGATAAATGTTATATATACAATACATACAGTTTCAAAATAAGCAAAACATTAACGTAAAACGTAAGCCGCCTAATTCGTAAAGAATGAGTAAATCTTATTTTACTGTTTATTAATAAATGATTACACAAATATTAAATGTACAAAAGTTATGCATAAGATAAAAGTGTCAAAACTTAGTTTTTAGTTTTCGAAAAAGTCCTTGATGGATGACTGCTTGTCCTGTTAGCCCTCTTCCGCGACGCAATGTCCATCCATTTACGCAAGCAGGTATTATCAGCTGGCGTCGCTTCCTCCTGTTAACTCGTAGTTTCTCCTCCATAGTCACTACAACCTTTTCCGTTTATCACCCATTTCGTTAATCTTTAATAAATAAACACAAAGCACACCAAAAGACTATACAAAGATAAACAGAATAAGCGGAAAATAACGTCCGCACTTGTTAACATCCGTTGCACAACTGACGAAACAGGTTAACAAACCTTAACCCCCCCCCCCTCCCTTACTGTCTGTCTCTGCTGTTGCATTCTGCAATTCCTTCTTACTTCTTCCTGTCGTGAGTTAGCACTTTCCTACGGACGGGAACCTGCCTGTCTCGGCCGCTTGCAACAATCCTCATTTTTTTACTAGGCCGGATAGTCGGGAGTTTACTGTTTGTAAATTGTGAAAAATGAAGCACAGCAATGTCACCTGTTGGGCCATATAAACAAAAACTTGATTAGCACTTGTATGTGATAAGGTCTAATTAAATTTGATATTCGATGAAATTCTGCGCTTTAATTTTTGGAATAGAGTGGCTGCGAAATATGTATCATATACAGAGAGAAGTTTTCAAAAAATTGTCAAATCATATTCAGGTCAACCTAAAACGTGTAAATCCATCAAAAAGATTCCAATACTTTCTTCTGATAAAAATATATTTAAGAAGTATAACAAAAACAAGAATAATTGTAACTAAGTTTTCCTTTAATAGAGAGAGATATGCTTTTACATCAAAATCGAAAACAAAACTAAATCTATAATAATAAAGATAGAGGTTGGTCTGCGTGGTCTGCGAGCTGAAAAGACTGCTGCACATACAGCTACAAGATGGAGGCGAGGTTCATCTATATTTAAAATTATGCACTTCGAGGCCAGTTTTCGGATTGTTTTTTTTTTATTATTATTTATTTGCGATTTTTAGCAAAGAATTTTTTTTTCTTTACCGTTCACGGTGATTTTTTGCAGATTAATAAAAGAAATTCAGTTTCAATTTTTTTGTCCAATTGTAGCAAATTTTGTCCTCTTTTCAACTTTTTCAATAAAGTTGATTCAGAATTTGTACAGTGATTTATTTTTGGCAAATTTTTAAGAGAATTTCAGCTTTTTTTCGCGTTTCGTTTCAATTTCATGGCATACGAAAATGGAATTTAGTTTCAAACTCTTAGCCCTAATGTAATAGATTTTGTCCTTTCGCGATTGCGTCCTCTGATTGTAATTTTTACTGAATTTTACCTTTTTTTTTTTTTTTTTTTTTTTTTCATTCGCGACGATTTTTTCACATTTTTGAAAGAATTCCAGTAAAAATGTTTTAGCCCATTTTAGTAAATTTTGCCTTTTGTGATTTTTATGAATTTTTAGCGATTTTTATACATTTCTCGGTGATTTTTCGACAGTAGTAAAAGGAATCCTGTTGAAATATTTTAGTGCCATTATAGAAATTTTGTTGTCTTTTCAATAAAGTTTATTCGGAATTCACGGAGAGATTTTTGAATCTTTCGCAATTTTTTATGCGATTTATAGAGTTTTTTTGCCTGTTCCAATCTTTTACTGCAGTTTAATATATTTTGTCCTCTTTTTAATAAATTTGTTTCGTAATTCGAACCGTGATTTTTTAATTCTTTTGCTAATTTTTTATACAATTTTTAAATTTTTTGTGTTTTGCGGCGATTTTTTGTCATTCGTTTTCAATCTTCTGGTAGTTTAATGTAGTAAATTTCGTCCTGTGCTATTTCTGAATTTTTTGTGATTTTTAATGCGATTTCCATTGAGCTTAATGATTTTCCACAATCCATGGCAATTTTTTGACATTTATAAAAGAATTTCGGTTACAATGCTATACTACACAAGCCCACTATAGTAAATGTTGCCCTCTACGATTTTTTAAGTTTTTTACATTCTGTGGCGATTTTACCACATTAGTAAATTACTATTACTTTTTTTTTTTTTTTACTCACCGAAAAAGGACGAAGTGGACCATAGGGGACCTTTTTCTGAAAAGAGAACTTTAGGAGCGAAAGGGCACCCCTTGGAAGCTCATTTTACATATTTTTTTATAATATGCTGAACAAAACATTAATTAGGTATGTAAATGATATTTGTATACAGAGTTGCACAAAAAAATTCAAATACACTACCATCTATGGCCGGATATTTATTGAAATACGTTTTGCAGCTGGTTTAAACTTTAGTGTGCTATTTATAATTAGAGTAGGTTTTATTCTTGTTAATAGTGTGGTAACATTCACTGCGCCGATTCCTACATTCAAATTTCAATCCAATTTCATTCTTTCAATCAGAATAACTAAGCATTAACAATAACTTCTAAGTCAAATTTAAAGTTTCTAGCTCTGATAGTTTCAGAAGAATAGCAAGTTTAAAAGGTTTTCAGCTCATTTTTTCACTTAAAATTTCAAAATTTTTAAAAGCCGTTCTTCGCGAGCATCTACATGCTAATAGTTGGCACTATATTTATTTTCAAGTTTCTTGTAACAAACAGCTTCAGATACATTGTGATCAGACGATTTTAGAGGACTTTCCCATCAATTCACCGTATAAAAAAATTTTAATTGAAAAAAAGTTTTAAGCGCGCATGTAAGTTCTGAAATTACATAAGTGCCATGTTTTAAGTTTCTTGAGAAATCGTGATGAAACTGAAATTTTAGAATGATCTTTCCGCATTTCACACAGTTAAAATTCTAATTTTTGAAAAAAAAAAAAAATCAAGTATTGCATTTACACATTAGATGCAACCTATATAGTTACTAATTTAAAGTTTCTATTTCAAGTTTTTTTTAAAGAAACATCGATGAAACGGAATTTTTGGAAATGTTCTGTAGAAGGATATTTATCTATTTCCCATCCTTAAAATTCATATTTAAAAAAACATTCGATTTGGGCCCCCTTTGAGTACTAAACATATTCTTCGGACCAATAAAGAGCATTATTTATCGATTATCTTCGGCTTTGGTCAAATTTTTTTTATATTTTTCCTCCCGTAAACAGTACTTATTTGTTACTTCTGGTCAAAAAATGGTATAAAAATTGCCTATATGCGAAAAATGTGTCGAATTTCTCCCAAATTAGAGTTTGGTCAGTGGCATATAGTCTCAGAATATTAAATAGTCTATTCATCATGTATAACATACTTGCAAAATTTCAGCCCAGTCGAAAACACCGTTCGAACACTATAATGTTCAAACACAAATGGGAAAAAAAAAGGACTTTGGGAGTCTGAAAGGAAATACCAATATACACACATGTATACACACATACATAGAGAATTGTTGTAAAAATAGGAAAAATGGATTCAGGAGGCTTCAAAAAATAATGATATATGAAAATTTCACAGTCTTATTTTTCTTTTCCATGATTACAATAAATTCCTTACACTACATTTGACCAAAAAGTAAAAATGCAATAATTTTCAATGCTCTTAGTGGAAAACATTTTATAACTATTTCAAATGCAAATAACGCAAAACAAATTCTAATAAACATTTCGTTGCTTGAATTAGTGTTACTGAATTACGAATTCTATTCCAAAAATTTTCAGTCACGAAATAAGGTTTTAATTTTTTTAATTCTATAGCAAGCTATTTAGTGTCCAACAGATAAAAAACTAATTAAATTAATTTAAATTTAATTTTTAAATTTAATTTTTCAATCACTTTTCTCTGCAATTGAAAAGGAAAAGCAATATTCAAAATAAAGCTTGCCCTATGTGTGATATAGGCCCTAATCTTCGAAACTATGAGCGTCCCCCCACTTTTTTTTCCAGGACTACACCACTGGCTATTTGGTAAATCAAAAGATATGACAGATAGATGTAGATATTTTTTCCTTCAGATTATGGTGGAAAAAGAAGATCTGCATTTACCTGTTTCTGTATCAATTATTCATTTCTTTTCTCCTTCATCATTCTTATTATTTATTAAACTTTTCTAAAATGTTAATATTTTAATTTATATAGCACTGATGGAGTGTTTAGTATATCTTGCAGTAATAATGAAAATCCATTGTTTCTTTTACAGTGGACTTCAGTGCTTGCCCACAACATTGGCTTTTGTTTGATCGAATAGTTCAGCAAATTGTTTTGCAAGGAGAGAATGGAGAAAATCCGGATTATTCTCCCATCACTATTAATGTCCGAGAAATAGTTCAGCTGTAAGAAAATAGTCTTTCTATTTCTAAAAATATGTACAGTTTTTAGGGAGATTTTTGTTTTGTAGATTCATGTTTTCAAAGATTTTTTATTTATGATATCTTTATTTGTTTGTAACGTTTTGTTATACTTAAGATTTAGACAGCTAAATGTTTTCTATATAGGTTTGCTAATTGATTCACATTTTTAAAATATCAGGCAATCTCCATACTTGCCTGGGCATATTTGCTTTGGCTGAAAGTCAGGTAACTCTGTCAATCTCTGTGAAAACAAACTTTCTTTCAGCACAATGTTAAAATTACATGAGCAGTCAGGGGCGAAGCTACTGGGGGGCGTAGGGGGGCGTCTTGCCCCCCCAATGTCGGCAACTTTGATCACAGTCGGCAAATTCTAGGTAGTCAGTATCGATCGATACAACTCTGAATCAATCGATTTTTTTTTTCAATTTTCTGCGTTTTTTCTTAAAACATACACTAAAAAACACCAATCCTTAGCATTTGTCTTAATTTCTTTTAAAAATTTGAAGTTTGACTCTCCTTTCTTCGACTTCGCGTGACTACTGAAAATAAATTAAGAAAGAACCAGGAGAGAGCAGTTTCTCAATATTTAAAGGGGTCTTTCTGAGAGTCCGGTGTACCGGATTATACTCACTGTAGGAAAAATCGGCACTTCAAGGACATACGTGCTCATTTCATTTTCCCTTCATTACCATAGCTACTAACCTAAGATAAGGGCCGAGGAGTGACCAACGAAGGGATAATGAATCGAGGACGTTTGTCCTTGAAAAGCCGATTTTTCCTACATACAATATAGTAGGGTTCGGAACATCTAGATTGTAGATTAGGGGTGCACAACCTGTGACCCGCGAGTTTCGTCAATTTATAACTGGAAAAAATTGCAATTTTTGCCCATAGGTCGCAAGAAAAAATCGCGAATTTCGTCACTTTACCGAAAAAACTGAAAATTTCGTCAGCCATTTAAGGATCGCGAATTTTGACGATCAGGCACGGAAAAATTGCAAGTTTCGTTGATAGGGGACGGGAAAATCGCGAATTTTGTCGATAAGGCACAAAAAAAAATCTCAAATTTCGCCGATCGGCCACGGAAAAATTACGAGTTTTGTCTATCGGGCTCGGGAAAAATCGAGAATTTCGTTACTCGGGCACGGATTGCAAATTGCGAGTTTTGTTAGTTGATCGTGAGAAAAAATCGGAATTTTGTCAATTTGCCGCGGGAAAAATTAGAAATTTCGTCAGAGCCAGTTAAGAATCGTGAAATTTGCTGATCGGTCGCGGAAAAATCGCGAATTTCGTTGGTCGGGTTAAAAAAAATCCAGAATTTTGCCAATCAGGCGCGCAAAAATCGCGAATTCCGTTGATCGGGGACGGGAAAATCACGAATTTAGTCGATGATGCGCAGAAAAATTGGAAATTCCGTTGATCGGCAGAGGAAAAATCGTGAGTTTCGCCAGATTATCGGTAGAAAAAACGCGAATTTTGTTAATTTGCGGCGGAAAAAAATTGCACATTTCGTCAGAGTCAGTTATAATCGCGAATTTTGTTTATCCGGCGCGGAAAAATCCGGAATTTTGTCAATCACGGGCGGGAAAAATCACAAATTTCGTTGAACAAGCACAGAAAAATCGCGAATTTTGTCAATCGGTCTCCGAAAGATCGTGAATTTTGTTCGTTGGGCATGAAAAGAATCCCGAGTTTTGTCAATCAGGCGCGGAAAAATGGAGAATTTCGTCAGTCAGACGAGGAAAAAAGCGAATTTTGTTAATAGGGTGCGGAAAAATAGCGAATTTTGTCGATCGGTTTCGGAAAAATTGCGGATGTTGTCGATCAGGCTCATAAAAATCGGGAATTTCATTGATCAGGTGCAGAAAAATCTCAAATTTCATTGATTGGCTTCTTCTCTCCTCTTCGTTCATAAATTTAACATTTTTTTTCTTTCGCACTAGCCCCTCTCATGCCTATGTTTGTTTTTTAGCAGTTATAATAAATCAAAATTTACTCCCCCGAATAAAATCAAGGTATATTATCACTCCTTGAAAACAATCCTTGCTATATCTGTGTTATATATACAAACGTGAACTGTTGATATATCCTTACCAACTGAATTGGATATTTTGACTGGGTAAGGGAACTTAGAGGGGCAAAACTTCGATTTACTGATGTCGCCCTCGACAATCCAAACATTTTTGTAAGTGGCTCTTCTCTAAAAAAGGTTGTGCATCCCTATTCTAGACGATCGACTAGCACTGAAGATGATGACGACTTCGGTGAAAGCATTCATATTACTCGTGGTTTATTGAAATGTGCTCGACAATTGAATCATTTAGTCAGTTGTTTAAATGATTGCAAGCCAATTATTGAAAAATTGACCCCACCTGATGAATTAAGTGTTTTCTTGTTCCTTAAGGAGACCATAGATATAATTGACAGGGAAAAATAAAATTGTTCGTCTGTGTCAAATATTTATAGAAAGATCGTGAAACAAATCGAGAAGAACCGTGGAGAGGTTAGCATTGCGGAAAGTGGGAACGATTCCATCATTGAACATGACCCCGGGAAAAAAGTCTAAAATGAAGTCAGACAATCAGAGACATATTTGATCAGTTTAGGTCCATATCAGCCAAAACTCAGCGTATAGCTGATAACTGGTTCCATCCCGCAAGATTGAGACTGACATTTCAACAGCGCTTGGTACAAAAGAGCATACGTTTTTGGAATATAGCACAGAACTCAATGCTAATTTTTTTGCGTGTTTCATGAAGGACCTGGGAGAATAAAAAATACAAAATGCTTCACTTGAGAGTGCTGTAAACAAAAGACACACAATGAAGAGCTTAAGGAAAAGAAAGAACAGAAAGTTCGCACAACATTTCTCTTCAAACTCCCACCAAATTTGCTGTTTCCTATTTTGTCAGTTCATGATGACGCATAATCACTTATTCGACGAGAGCAAGCGCAAACAGATTATTCTGGAAGAGCAATAGCAATATCTTGCATTCAGCACAGAAATTGTACCAATCTTAATGGACATTACGCGAATGCTGAGTAGGCTAGGTCTAGTTTGTGGAAATGACAAAGACGGAAATGGAAACATTTGAAAAATTGTGAAATTAATATCCAGACGTAACACACAACTGAGGAAATGTTTGAGGACACACGTTTCAGCCCATACCATTTAACTTACCATTCCGATTCATCCCAAAACGAGATGATTGAATTTTTTGCTACAGTAGTGCGCAAAATGATGGTCAGGGATATTCAAGAAGCATAATTTTATGGAATTATGGCAGATACGACACCAAATTCTTCGCACCATGATCGATCAGCTGTTGGGTTGAAATATGTCGACAAAGATGGGAAAACTCCGATCGGCTTTTGGAAGTTTTCGCGAAAGAAGTCGTCAAAACCAATGTCGACCTCGCATGCTAGATATCGCACATCCTTACAAAGAATGAGCTCGAAATAGAACAGGCATTTTCCCAGTCATACGATTTTACAAGCAACATGTCTGGAGAATTCAGCGACACTTAGGAGACGTTTTCAGAAATCGTGGGTCAACTTGTGCCCTATATTCCTTGTCAATATCACAGACTCAACACTTTCGTTTCGCATATCTGCAATGCCAGCAATGTTATAGGTGATGTGTTCGACATACTGGAAGATGTTTGTGTTTTTCACAGCAAGTACTAAACGAAAGAAACCATTAGTAGACAAGCTCCAAGAAATAGAAAATGCTCTTCTGCTGCGGAATCTTTCTAAGGCTACATGGACTGCTCGAGCGGAATCATTGAAAGCGGTTTGGATCTCATATGAATGTATCCTACAAATTTTGAAAAAGTTGATTCCTCTACTCCTGTTAGCAAAACAATGATCAAGCCACGAATTTTAAGAAAGAAAATGTTATCGCTCGACTTCATTGCTTCACTATGTTGTTTCTAAAGCACGTTCAGTACAAGTGCAAGTTAGTTACTGAAAAAATGAAGTCGAAGACTCTTAAAATAGACGATACGAAAACACTGAAAACTTGTATCAAATCATTGGAAAAAATCGACAGTGACAATGAAATTGTGAATAGGGAAATATAGAGTGCAGTTCTCTTTTAAAGCAAGTAAGGTGTTGATCCGTAAATGAATTTGCTATGCAGTATCAACGAAGATTGGAACCAGGTAATTGAAACATTCTCTTTGCTCCCGAACTTCTAATGTTCTAATGCATAGAGTTTCAGAAGGTACTGGATACTCTTACAGTGGTGATAGCTGAAAGTCTTAATTCTTGCATCAGCATAATCTCACCACTGGATAAAATAATGTATCCTCCCGTTACAAGAAAGAAATAAACTCTAAATCTGGTTAAGAAAGCGGCAAATAAATGTCTTTTGTGAAACATTGGCAATTCCTGATATGGAAGCATTACACACAGAGCTGAAAATTTTGTCAAACTTCTGCGCAGAGGCTGGAAGAATGGACGATATTTACATAAAAACAAAACCTTTGAGATAATTCTGCCTCTTGCGAACCATGTCAGTCATCAGGCTCTAACTTCTCCAGTCACAGTTGCCTCGAATTAAAGAACATTGTAAATTAAAAATTGTGAAAAAATATATAAGAACAACAATGACTTATCCACGTTTGAATACACTCATGATGCTTACATTTGAGAAGGATATTTCGACATACCTAGATTTGGTCGCTGTTGTGAATAGATGGGCTCGTCTAAAAAAATGGTGGGTTAAAATGCATGTTATGCAATGAATGAACAAAAAATGTAATTAAAATAAATTTTGATTTCATCCTTTTTAATGTAAATATAAATAAGCTGATTTTGTATAAGTTCTAAGCAGCATCTTACTAAAAACTTGTTTAATTAATCCGAATTGCATATTTCCATCTGCACATTCAGCAAAAAATATCAAAATGCTTTAATGGAACATTTACAACAATGTAACGTAAGTGAAGGGGTGGTGTATCCATCTTTAAATCTACCTTATATTCTCCTCAATATTCTAAAATGTAAAGTATTCGACGCTCTAAAGTGAAAAATTTGATCTCGATGGGTTAATAATCTTCAATTTTATATAGAATATACCGAGTGTCCTAAAATGGATTGACTGATTTTAAAATTCAATAACTTGCAAATGGTGGCAGCTATTTAAAAATATTCTTTCAGGGGGGTTATGTAAGATGTCAGGAGTTTTTTTACAGCTATTCTCGATTTAATAGCAGCGATACATGACACTGCTAGCAATAGGTGCTAAATCGGGGCCTGATTTTTTGTTTCTCTTCTCTCTCAGTATTTATGCGAAAGAAGGAGATTAAATGTATGGACTGATTCTCAGTCGCCAATGCAATTTGTTTTTAGGGGCCCAATGCATATATTTAATCTCCTTCTTTCGCATCAATATTGAGAAAAGAGAGAGGCCAAAAATCAAGCGCCGATTTAGCGCCTATTTCAAGCAGCGCCATCTGAACTAAAATCGACTATCGCAGTAAAAAAAAATTCCTGAGATCTTACATAACACTCCTGCAAGAATTTAATTTTATAGCTGTCACCATTTACAAGTTAATTGAATTTTAATCCTTAAATGCCTGGTGTTGTTTTTCGGCAACATACCCAATTTAGGCTTCTAAAATACTATTAGAATAATATTAAAGCTATAATGCCTAATATTGCCAATAAAATACATTCTGAAAATATTATTAAATCAATTTTCAACATGTACATGGCAACACTTGTGCTGTTTAAGAATAAAGATAGGTTTATTTTTTCAACTGTTGCTACATGTTCTTTTTGTTTTGTTTGGAGGCTTGCGAAATTTTTGTTCTGTAGTGAGCAAGTAAAATTTATTTCTTATTATAGTTCCTAACATTCTTGGTGTTTAATATTATAGACTTTTATCAAGGAAAATTATTTTTTCAATTAAACACCAGTATTGCCGATTAGTAACAAACTGTTTTTTAGCCGTAAACCATACTTAAAACAAAATATGCTTTTTTTAAGTATTTTTCCCATGATTTATTTAAAAAATGAAAGCCGAAAAACATTATTACAATGATTTTTGAAAAATCCAGCATTTAAGGGTTAAAATCAGTCAGTCTATTTTAGGACTCCGGGTAGATAAATATATACAGATACAGAAATGTACTTTTAAAGATATATGTATATACAGGGTGTTCCTAAACTCATGGTACATACGCTAGAGGGTGATAGAACACATCCAGACGAGTAATAGTAAATAGTAAACCAGGGGTCCCAAACGTATTCCGAAGGAGATAGGCGACTTTAAAGTTTAGGGTCCAAAATTTCAAATGATTATAAAAAACAGAAAAATTGGTCGATTCGTTTGCGGTTTTCGCTAAAACTATTCTTTGTCAGTATTTTCTTGAAAATAAATTTAAAGATACCGTTCAAAAATGCCGATAGAGGGCGCTTTAGACTTTGGAGTAACCAACAACTATTTTTAACCGTTATTTTTTGTATCTCATTACATGCTTTCAAAAGCTTAGGCCTAAACTTAAATTTTGAGCTCAAAATCTGAATCGTTGGGAGTGGTTAAGTAGCACAAACTGAACTGTGTTCAGGAGTTCAATTTTCAAATTATTATAAAAAACGGAAAAATTGGTGGATTCGTTTGCGGTTTTCACTAAAACTATTCTTTATGTCAGTATTGTCTTGAAAATAAATTTTAAAGATAAAGTTAAAAAAATACCGATAGAGGGCGCTTTAGACTTTGGAGTAACGAACAACTATTTTTTTACCGTTATTTTTTGTATCTCATTACATGCTTTCAAAAGCTTAGACTAAAAATTTGGAGCTCAAAATCTGAATCGTTGGGAGTGGTTAAGTAGCACAAACTGAACTGTATTCAGGAGGGGGGTTCAAATTTCAACAGATGAACACAGTTCAGTTTGTGCTACTTAACCACTCCCAACGATTCAGATTTTGAGCTCAAAATTTAAGTCTAAGCTTTTGAAAGCATATAATGAGATACAAAAAATAACGGTAAAAAATAGTTGTTGGTTACTCCAAAGTCTAAAGCGCCCTCTATTGGCATTTTTAACGGTATCTTTAAAATTTATTTTCAAGAAAATACTAACATAAAGATTAGTTTTAGTGAAAACCGCAAACGAATCGACCAATGTTTTCGTCTTTTATAATCATTTGAAATTTTAACTCCTGAACACAGTTCAGTTTGCGCTACTTAACCACTCCCAACAAATCAGATTTTGAGCTCAAAATTTAAGTTTAAGTCTAAGCTTTTGAAAGCATGTAATGAGATACAAAAAATAACGGCAAAAAATAGTTGTTGGTTACTCCAAAGTCTAAAGCGCCCCCTATCCGCATTTTTTGAACTGTATCTTTAAAATTTATTTTCAAGAAAATACTGACATAAAGAATAGTTTTAGCGAAAACCGCAAACGAATCGACCAATTTTTCCGTTTTTTATAATCATTTGAAATTTTGGACCCTAAACTTTAAAGGTGCCTATTTCCTTCAGAATACGTTTGGGACCCTTGGTTTCCTATTTACTATTACTCATCTTATGTATTCTATCACCCCCTAGCGTATGTACCATGAGTTTAGGGACACCCTGTATATTTAAGTTAGTCGGCAAAATCGTCATATACGCCCCCCTAATGAATTCTGCTTAAATACGCCCCTGTGAGCAGTTACAGCAATCTTAGTTTTATTATCTATTTTTGTCACAGTGATATTAATGATGCTACATTATTGTACTATACATATTACAAAACTGTAGAAATATTCACTTAAGATTCAAGAGGAATACTTTAATTTGTGATTGAAGCATTTTATGGAGATTCAATAATTCAAACATTTCAAAATGTGATGTAAATAGCCACTTTCTAATTTGTTATATTAAAATAGTCTATATGTTTAAAGTACATTACAGTGGTTTCCAAAAAAATATTTTTTCATATTCTAAAACACAAAACTTTCTGATATATTCACAGAGTCATATTGATAGATAAAAGTATGAAAATTATAGATTTCTATTAAAATGATTTAGAATTGAAAAGCATTTTTTTATTTTTCAACAAACGTGTTACATCTTGAGTTATAATTTATTTCTGTCCTTATGACAACCTTTTCCTGGATTTCATATCTTGAAAATCATCTCAAAAAGGCAAAATATTATTGGAAAATGAAAAGTGCTATTCAAATTCTTTGTTTATTTAAAAAGAATAATGCATTTAAGAATAAAATTGACTGTGAATATGTCAGAAAGTAGCCAGCCTGGATTTGAGAACAGCCTTAATGAAAAATTTCAGATATATACTCTAATTAAAACATAACTGTTTTTGAACACATGTCATTTGTTATCTTAAAATAGGTTTTTTTGCATTCATTAAATAACAATCAAAAATTAAAATATCAAAAATATGTGTTGAGTCACCTTTTAATTATTTTTATACAGAAAAAGTTAAAATGCCTTAACCCGTTCGGGACCATGGGGGACCATGCACCCTCAAAAAGTGCTTAAAAGGCTTGAGTTTGATACCAGTAAAAAAGAAAAGTAAAATTGATTTTATTTAATTACGACATTTTCAGGATTTATAAAGTTAAGTCAAATAATTAACAAAAAGTGGTACCAAACGAATAAAATTCGTGTAAAAGATGCCGGTCCTGAACAGGTTGATGTCCTCATAGAGGACAGACAAAAGACAGCACAAAAGAGAACTAATTTTATTTTGACTATAAAATATTGAACAGAAAAACATAAGGAATATTTACATCCAAACAGAATCATCAGAGGTTGCAGGGTTTTTTTTATCCTTGGGTCTGAAGAATAAAATTTTGAAATGAAAGATTAAACTTTGTAACAAAATCCAGCTGAATCTAAACTAAGCATTTAATAATAACCTTTTTGAGTCCTGCTAATTTTTTCCCTTCTGGTGAACTAGTTTTGTTTGCAAGTTGCACATTTCAAATCCTAACAAAATGAAAATAATTAATAAAGAGTTTGCTTTTATGAAATAGAATTCTATGAAGAGTCTTGTTTCATTAAAAGGAATTTTGTGAAGAGGCATGTTTTAGTAGAAGAAAATTTGTGAAAATAATCTCTTTATTTAATGGAATTTTGTGAAAGGCCTGTTTTATTAAATGAAATTTTGTGAAAGGGCCCTGAAGAGGACTCGATTTTTGCATGGATTGACGCTTGGTCATGCCCACTTTTTTTCTGGGACACTTTTTTGCATATCTGTTTTTTTTTTTTTGTACTATATTTTAATCAATACTAAAATACCTTTTTTATTGTCTTGATAAAATTTTCTGTGTTTTAACATCTTATGATAACCCATTTTTAATCCATTATTAGTGAATGTTAAAGTTCCAGAAATGTAGGTGTTTGGAAATTATTATTAAATTAAATTATTGAAGGTGGAATGATAAATTCCCTCAACAAATGTTTATTTGATATCATTTACAGTATCATTTTTACTTATTATTTCAGTTCTTTTTTAGTCTTTGTTTGTTACAATACACAGAAAGAAATACTTAGCCTGTTTATATTTTAATTTATGTTACATATTGTTGTTAATATTTTAAATATGTGTGCATGTAAATAGGATATAATGCTGATAGTTGATATTAATGCTGGCTCATAATCAAATTCTCCTTTTCACAGCATATTCTTATTAAATTAATATATGCCTTACAACTTAAAAAAAAGAAATTTTATATACTATATTTTAATCAAACAAGCGGAATGTTGAATGCCATTTTTGTATAGTCTGTATCACTGATTGCTGTTTTTATGTAAAAAGATAGTAAAAAATTTAACATATCTCAATATGCAAAATCTTTTAAATATATTTTAATGTGTATTCAATAACAAAAACATAAAAATTTGAGGCAGAAAAAAATACTAAATTTCAGAAGTAAGTTTGATTAACAGCATAAACAAAATTTAAATAATAATATAGAAGAAGAAAAGAGCTTCAAATTCATTTACAGTAATATGCCTGAGTTAAGTAATACAATTGGTTTTAGAACTCTGTCTTTCCAAATTAGAAGAAAGCATTTATGTATGTTTTGTTTTGTTTAACAGCAAAAACATTCAGTTATTTAAACTACTTGGATGCCAAAACTTTTTCTTCCTCATGCATGTTAATATTTCAAAAAGTTGTTACACATGTTGATACTTCAGTGTTATTACGTGAATACTACACCAGCTTTGATTTTCATCTTAAATTTCTTCTTCATTTTACTTATCAGAGTGAAAAAAGAGTTAATCACAACCATAATATTTAATCAAATCAATATTTTTAATTCACTTATATTCTTTTCATTTTTACTTTCTTCTTTCTAAAGAAGAAAGTATTGTAATGAAATTTTTTTCGACAGATTAACACGTTTTAGGGGTCAGACATCCCGGAAAACATGTTTATACAAAATGTCTGTCCATATATGTGTATGTCCTCTTAAAAAGTGTATGAAGTTATGCATAGAATTGAACCAAATTTCATATATGTTTTTGGCTATGGCCGGTAGGTCCCTCATGAATTTGGAAACAATCCTCCAGAAGGATGTGTTACAATAGCAATTTTTGTACCATTTTCAATATTGTATCATCGAAAAGTGTATGAAGTTATGTATATAATTGGGCCAAATTTCATATGTATGTTTTTGTCTATGGACATCAGGTCCAAGTTGAAAATGGGGATTTTTCCTCGGAAGGTGCACTGCAATAGCAATTTTCCGTAGTTTTCTTGTACATTCTTCATGCAGCGATGGGCAATTCTCATCTAGCTTACCCAGCAATTCTCAAGCGGCTGGCATACAACAAAATAACAAGAAATATTGATTTTATTAAATATTATGATCGAGATTAATTCTTTTTTAATGCAATTAGTAAAATGGAGCAGAAATTTAAGATGAAAAACAAAGTTGGTATATTATTGATTTAATAATACTGAAATATGAACATAAATAACAACAATTTGAAATATTAAAATATATGAAAAAGAAGAAAGTTTTGGGATTAACACATCCGACTAGTTTGTTATTATCGCCAGCTGCTTGAGAATCACCGGGGTAGCTGGATACAAATTGCCTGTCTCAGCATGAACATTTGATTTACAACAGAACTACGAAAAATCACTATTGCTGAGTCCCCTTCTGGTGAAAAATACCCATTTTCAACTGAGACCTGATGTCCGTAGCCAAAAAATATACATATGAAAATTCAATTCTATGCATATTTTCATACATTTTTTGATGATACAATATTGAAAATGGCACAGAAATTTCTATTATATTACCCCCTTCTAGTGGATTGTTCCCAAATTCATGTGGGAACAGCTGGCCATAGCCCAAAATATATAAATGAAATTTGGTTCAATTCTATGTGTAACTTAACCCCTTAATGCTCAAATTAAATTACGGTTGAAAAATTCAAATTGCTTATTGGCACCACTTTTATGAAAAAGAAATATTTATCAAATAATTATCAAAATTCCTTACTGTTCCTCTAGATGCAGACACAGTTTTTCATAAAGTAAGTCAGACAGTAATTCATAAAGTAAGTCAGTTTTCAGTAAGTCAGACATCTCATTTTCGATTATTACTAGATGTCCTGAAGATGGCCCTGCTGTAAAGAGAATTTGCCATTAGTTACTATTAGCATACACTTGGTCTTATACTGTTTGTTGCAGCTATGTTGGCTAGATATTTTATGGCTGTGATTTTCAGTAATAACATTTTTAAATTTGTAAATGTGAATGAATTCAACATTTTAAAATAAATTTCATATTATTATTTTATTATTATTAAAGAAATAAAAGTACTTTAATAGTTTTTTTAATGCATTAATCATCAAATTTATCAAATTAATTCTATTAAATTTGGATTTTTCCAGTCTTTTCATGCACTATTCTGCTCATTGCAGTGGTTTTGCTTGACAAATATTTTATGAATTCTTTGTAGTTTTTTTTTTTCTTAATAAAATATTTTCATATTTAATGTTGCATTTCAGATTAGCAACTGAAGATGAAGTTCGTCTGGCAAAAGCTAAAGCTGAAACTATGGAGCAGGAAAATGTAGAATTAACAGGTCTGTTGTCTAAAAAAGAGCAAGAACTTGAACAACACATTCAAGAAAAAGTAAAGTGCTTTAGTTTATACTTCCCCTTAATAGCTTTTCCTTTTATTTTACACAGGGGTTCATATGGTCCTTATTTTTGAGAACCATTATTTTTAGTAATAATTTTGGAAATAATAATCTTTGCCCCTTTATTGGTATTTAAAATTAAACAATATAATAACAAATAAATTGGTCATAAAAAATAACAACCATACTAACCCTGCTTACATGAACTCCAATAAACACATTTTTTAATACTATTATTTTATTTTATTTATTTTTGTCTTATAGGAAGATATGCAATCTACCTTAAACAAAATGAAGAATAAACTAGAAAAAGAAACAGTAGGTCATCTAGAGGCTAATCAAAAAATTGCTGAACTTGAATATAGGATAAATGAATTGAATTTAATGGTATGTATTTGTATAATGGTTGTGAAACTTTTATAACCTGCAGCATTGCTTCTTGCATAATTTTATCTATTTCACTTCAAAAGTGTAATAAATCAATTTAATTTTTTTAAATAATTGTTTGTAATTAGAGAGCAGAAACAAGATACTGTCATAAAATTGAACATAACTGATATATTGAAATGTTTACATAGAACCTAATAACTTCACATTTTAAAATTTTAAATATGGCACAACTTGGAATTAGACATAATTCTGGCCCTTTTTAAAAATCTTTGTTTTTAAACCTTCCCTATTTTATCATTTCATTATCTTTCATTTTCCATACTACATGTGCTATCTAAATTAGAACTTATAAAACTAAATAAAAATGTCACAATTTTTAACATTATTTAAAAAAGAAATAATTAGCAAAAGCAATATGCATTATTGAAAAACTGGCATGTTTTATAAGTATTAAACAGAAAATACTAAAAATTTGTTGGCGATAGTTTAATAGTGTTAATGAATAAAAGAATTGACAAAGTAAATGAACAAGTATAATAATAAAATATGGCTTTGAAAATGATTGTATTATAAATGAACATAGTATAACATTACATAAAAAAGAATTGCCCTTATGATATTTATAGAGCTGATGGATGGCTTAGTTTTATTTAGAATCGAAATATAACATCATAGACTATGTTATATACTAAACTGTAGAAGCACAAAACATACTGTAAAACACAAGCTATGTAAGCTATTTTCTATTTATTGTAGTAATTAAATGTTAACTATTTATGTAAAGTACCAAGACTAAAATATATTTAAGTTTTGAATTAAACATTTCAAATTATCTCTTTTGATAGCTTGAAATGGAAAAGCAGCAGCGAACACAAGTAGAAAATTTGGCTAAAGCAGGATGTCTCTCTGATGATGCCAAAGCTGGTATCAATCCTACTTCTGGAATGGTTCCTTGTCCTCCTCCACCTCCACCTCCGCCTCATGCATTGCCTCCTAATCCTCCTCCAGCTCCACCAGGGCCTCCTCCGCCACCACCTCTACGTATTGGTAATGGTTTTATACACTTTATTGCATTAATTAGTGGTGATTTTTTTTTAAATTATCAGAAATATAGTTTTGTAAAAATTATGTAGTAACTCCCATTTAGATAATGAAAATTGTGCATCAAAATTTGATTTTCAAAAAGCAGCCACTCTAATAAACAACAAAAATTATAGCATGTCTCCTGTTTTGTTCTCAAAAATTTGTTTAATAAAAGCAGCTGATTCTGTTCATCCATGATTTATAAAAATGGTGACCAACTGGGTTTAAAATATTTTTTGCCATTTGGAATGAATGTGATCTTTTCCATAAACATCCTTATCCATACAATTTATTTCATAAACATTGGAAAATAAAAAACTTCTATGAATTTTTTTCTAAATTTTTACTAGAACAGCCACATTTTTTTTTTTTTTTTAGAGTATTAATGTGTTTTGTATAATTTAAGACAAAACATTGTTGGTTTTTATGAAAATATAAATTTTTACTTATAAAAGCGGCATTTTGAAATTGAGCTAGATGACTAATTTAAAAATGAAATTTAGGCTGCATTCAGCGACCCCACCCTTTCCACCCTAGAGGGCTACCCTGTCACATGAGGTGCTACAGCCCTTTTACCCTGAGTGAAAGCCAGGGTTCTTCGGGGTGGTTCGTTGCTGAACAGCATGGGGTAGGGGTTATTTGACAAGACTGCAAAATCGTAAACAAATATGGCTGAGACGTTCGTTGATTTTCTGAAATAAACATAGCGTTTTATTTACAATTTACACATCAGATTTAATGTTATGTGGTGAAATTTATTATTAAGATTCTCACGATAGAGTTAGTATACTGCTTTTTAAAATGAAATAATTAAAGGAAAGTGGATTGCCAAATTTATCAAGATATGATTGCAAATTGCATGAAATTATCATCCATGCCGTTCCGTTGAGGAGTTTTGTGATTCATTGTTTTTATTTTGCACATTTGAGTGTGGCGTTATTATCGAATTTCAAAAATGAAAATTTTGTTGGTTTTGCATTCGTGATTTTCATCTAGTACAGTCAAGATTTTTGTTATACCGCAGATAAACTTGTCCCCTGCAGTATGATTTAATAGATGTTTTCTTTTAATTTGAAACTAAATCTATATCTGGAATGCTTTCTTAGCCATAACGTGACATTTGAAATAAGGATTTCTTTTTTTCAACTGGAATTCAACAACTTTTAGTAAATGCATCATGCATGTATTGCTGCAATAAATAATATTTGTTTATATGCATTTTTTTAATTCATTTCATTATATCTGTTATTCATAGTGTATATTAAAGGACAAGTCTGTAATAATATATTTAAATATTCTTATCTATTAGTTGTAACATTTAAAATATATTGAAACCTCAAATTTGAAAGCTCAGTTAAAAAAAAAAAAATGTTTGCTTATTTCAGTTTTAATTTGTCATTATATCTATAATATCATATTCAGTTTCAGTCCTTGAAGGATATCAGGATAATAAATATTGAAAGTAAATCTTTTTTTTTTAATTGGGAATCTTAACTGAGCAAATATCTTAATTGAGAAGCAAATTAGCTTGAATATATATAATATCTTGGTTCCTATTTTTGGTACATATTTATGAAATAATTTTACAGTAAATTTAAAAATTATTATGTGTTCGCAAGACAGAAAATGCACAATAGCAACATAAACAATTACTTCGATTCTTAGACATTTCAACATTCAAATAAGTATTCATTAAAAAATTAATGTGGAATAAAAGAAGAAAAGGAGGGTTAAAAAATCATAACTTTTGAAGCTGTAGTATAATAAAAATTAGTGTTGTGAAAATATTTCTCTGTCATTTATTAAGGCTTTCCTCAAATCTAAAAGAGCTACTTTCTGAATTTACTTCTTTTCGGAAACACATAAGATTGGCAGGTGTTCTTATTCAGAAACTATGTAATAGAAGGGCATTATCCATTTTTTGATAAAAGCAATACATCTTTGAGAAAGTACTGGCAAAGTAAGTGCTTTGAATCAAATTTTCCAGAAGCGGTAGCATGGGAAAGGGGGAAAACCTGCAGTCACGTGACAAGAATCTCTTATATCTCAATAAGTATTTTAGGTACTTCTTAGTTAACCCGTCGACCAATTTCGCCAAATTATATAAATCGCCAAACCACTGGCCAAATTATACACATTGACATAATTTTTATTTTAAATAACGAAAGAACAAATAAATTAGTAAAACATTAATAAAAAATACAAATAAAACGTTGAATTAATGGTTTTATTGGTCATTATTGGCATTTAATCTTACAATTAATTAATTAAGGGCAACCATTATTGGCATTTAATCTTACAATTTGGCGACAGTAATTTGGTCGACGGGATGACTAAGAAGTACCATATTTTATTTATCAAAAATGGAAAACGTTATTAGATTCTAAATCCCTTTAATAATCAGGCCTGTCAATTTTATGCCTTTACAGTTAAAAATGTGTCAGAAAGCTTGCATTGTTGAGCAGTGAATTTGGGAGAAACTTTAAGGTGTATTTCCAAAGATTCCGTTAAGAGAAGTTCATTATCACAAGTAATTTTTTGGTACTTACGTATTAACGCCACTGCAGCTTAAATATATAAATATGTGTATATTTATGTATATATATATATATATGGGTACTTTTTGGCTAGCCAGGCACCAGTGTTATACATACACATATATATGTACATAAATATATATTTATATACATATATATATATATATATATGCGTATATATAATACTGGCACCCGGCTAACTGAAAAGTACCTATATATGTGTATATTTATGTATATATATATACTTATTATAGCTGCGGTGACTTTAATACGTAAGTACCAATTTTTTTTACAATACATGGTGCCCACCTTACACATCCTGAGAAAAATGAAGTCCAGTTTCGGTCCGGCTCTACTATGTAGAAAAAAATGAAAATCTGATATCTGTGCGGCACGAGTCTGCTGAAAAAATTAAGCCCGGCCTCAGACACCTAGTAACTGTCTGATGCCAATCACTATGCTGGACATTATATTTCTGTATTCATGTTGTCAAACTAGCATCGGCTTGTGACATACATTTATTCTTGCAAAAGTCATATTCATTAAAAATGGCTCATATTTTATTGACTTTGTTTAAATTTTTATATCAGGCTAGTAGGCCCATTTAAATTTTTTATCGGCCCGGCCCGTTGAAAAAATTGTCCTAATTCTGCTGGCGTAGCTTGTTTGAAAATTTGCCTTTATTCTGCCGGGCCCGTGCAGACCTCCAGTTTGCACATCATTACCATTTGAAAACTTTTTTAATATCAAATGAATTTTCAAATATTTGATACATATATATGAGAATCACAATCTTCTTCAGACTCTGTAGCAGGCAGAGTTTGTTTTGAAAACAATTCCTTCTTAGCTTTTTTCCTCTTTTTACTTTTTAATTGCTTAATAAAAGCATTTTTTGCTGGCTTGGTTAGAACAAAACTCCTTTTTTTCTGTTATATTACTCTTACTTCTAATATATTCTATTTACTACTGTATTATTACTATAATGAAACATGTTTCATTGTACCCCATCTGCAAGTGTTTGAACCTCAGTGTACCCCACACTGAGGTTACTAAGTAAAAATTTATTTACAAACTTCTAACATTTATTTTTATTTATTTTGGTTTTGGAAATATGAAGACAACAATCCAAAGATAACAATGTATAGAAAAAATAATTATTAGATATAACAAGGAAAAAGAGACAAAATTACTTTTAGTAAAGAAACTTACTTTCAGTAGTGTAAAACCAATAATCTTCTATTGCTAATGTTGTAGACGTGAGAATGTATCCAAATCACATCAGTAACTGGAACATATAGTTGTATACCATGTATATAAACTGTAACTCTCTGTGACAAATTTGACTGATTTTACAAGTAATGTTTCATTGCACCCCGTCTTCCCCTATATACCGTATTTACTCGTGTATAACGCACGCGTTTTTTTCAAAATTTTAGAGCAAAATCCCTAGGTGCGCATTATACACAGAATATTTTTTTCTGCTAGATATAATCACACCATATAGTATACATGAATCAAGAAATGTATTCAAAGAAGAAATTAAAACTGGAAAAACCTCACTTAATAGAAGTATTGCTGCATCTTTATTTCTCTTCTTGCACCTTTTTTATGTAACAATGCTAGTAACATTATGTAAATGCTAATTAGTAATTCCCGTTGCTACTACTGCTGTTGTCCTCGTCATCCCTGGCACAGTCAATATCCTCATTAATGATATCGTCTTCAGTTGCATCCGTCTGACTGGAAATTCCAGTCACTTGAAAGCTCTTTATTATCATCTCGGAGGAGATGGAATTCCAAGCTTCACATATCCACTCACATACAGTTGGGAATGACACACGCTTCATTCTACCGCTCGGAGTGAAGTTGCGATCTGTTGTTTTCATCCACCGATTGTAGGCATGCCGAAATGTAACTTTAAATGGTCGGTTAATGACAAAATCTAAGGGCTGGAGTAGTTTCGTCATTCCACCTGGTATCACAACCAAATCACTTGAGCAACAAATTTTCACTTTTACTCCAGGCGTCGAGTATTCATAGAAGCTGTCCAGGACCAGCATCGATGGCTGACGTAAAGTACCTAGCAGACGTTCCCATATAACGTTATTCAAATCTTTCACGAGCTCAACCGTCATCCATCTTTTTCCTGTGCTCATACAATTATGCCACCTGGAAACGATTCTTTTGTGATAGTTTTATGTTTAAAAATCACATATGGTGTCAGCTTGCGGCCGTCAGCTGTAATGGCCAACATAACGATGCATCGTTAATTTAGGGTGCACGTTATATACGAGTAAATACGGTAATTTCTTTCATACTCTTGTAAAGTAAGGGGTGCGCGTTATACACGAGTAAATACGGTAATTTCTTTCATTTATTAAGTAAAATTTCTGGTTCAATCCATGTTAATTTGATCTGAGGCATATTTTCTAAAAATTTCAGGACTTCTCTTACTTATTTTAATATCAGAGTTACCCAGAATTAATAATTCCACCCATCTTTTATTACCACAAAAATATAGGTACTTCCTTCATATAGCAATTCCTAAGGATGAATCGTCAAATATATATGGCACTATGGCACATTGTTGAATTCAGGAGGTACCCTGGGGGGCACTCCCACAAGAGCAATAAGATGCCCCCCCCCCCTCACCCGGAGCTATAGACATCCCTCCCAGAGAAAGTGTCTGAATTCAACACCGATGTGGCATATAACGCCATATATAGGAGATTGTCGAAACTTTAACTGTGACCTTGGCATAATTATAATAGTGGGGGCTGCTTTAACAAGAAAGTACCAAAATATCCAATAAATGTATTTTAAAGAAACATTAATAATGGATATCTCTAGTATGTTAAATAAGATACCTACTTTGCATGCAAATTGTCTATGAACACTCTTATATTTAACAACAAAAAAAAAAAAAAAAAAAAAAAAAAAAAAAAATGGAAAAAATACTATCTTATTTAAACTATATTATTATCCTTTTATTATTTTCGAGAAAAAGGAATTGATGCAATTTTAAATAGTCAAATATTATTACCACAATCATTATTCGTACTGCATTCATTTTAATTAAAATATAAACCTTTCTCTCATTTTATTTATAACACACAACTTTTCTTTAAAATATATGCTTTCACTTATTTCATTTAAAATACAAGAAAGAAATAGCACCACAAACGAGAATATAACACCTTCACACATGAAAACTAAAAGCTACTACTATTGGTGAGAGAAAAAAATGTGAGAAAAAAAATTTGTACCCAGCTAACATAAAAGTACCAGATTTTTATACAGAGCCACTGAAAGCGAGGTGTAAGTAGTACCCACCACCCTGAATCTGTGATATCGGATATCATTACCAAAGCTCTAAAGATTGATAAAAATGAAAAAAAAACTGCAAAAGGCAATAAATAGTGTTGCTGCAGTTGTTATACTAGAAATATAAATGACGCACTATTCTTAATAACTCTACTTTGACATTTAAATTTCCAAATTGGTACTTTTCTGGGCACTATTTGATTATCCTGTTGACCAAAAAACTGTTGCCAAACTGTAAGATTATACCCTTTTCTGTTATATTGGCTTTTGCTTTTTTTTTTTTTTTTTTTTTTTTTTTTTTTTTTTTTTTAATGCTTGCTGCATTTCAAGCTTCAGAAAATGAGATTTGTTACCAAATGTCATAAATAGCTATATAAACAAACCTGGTGAACTTTTATTCTTTTTTATATATGTATTTATCTATATAATCATATAGTATATATATATAATTTTTTTTATACAAATTACTTCTGTTTGTATATAAAAATAGATAAATAGCTTCTTTGTGTTAACGTAGCATGTGCAATATTGTGTATGCTATCTTGGCACTAGTCAACAGATATTTGATACAACCCCTCATCTTTTTGGGAACAATGGATTTCGAGCTTATTCTATCGACGATAATTTTCAAGCTATGATTTTGAGACTTTCACATAAGTTGCTCTATATACTTAGCTACTACATTATGCATATTATATTTTGATTGCATGCACAGTGAAACATTTTTTAGTAAACCTGCTCATTTTTCATCCAATTTTTATTATTTTTTAATTCTGATTGCAGGGTATTATGTACAATGTTGTTTGACAGATTTTCTGAAAAGAACTTTTTTTTATATTAAAAACTCTGCAAATTAGAAGCAGAAAACTTTGCGAAATTCGGGACTGGTTTTATAAAAAATTAATATCTCTATGAGAATACATGCTATCCTCCTAAAAATGAATACAGTTTATTACAATAAGCCACTTAATCATAATCTCCAGTTTGAACGCTTTTGCTACAATAGTTTTTACAGGTTTATCCAAAAGATATTCGTTCTTTTTCAATTTATTGACGGCCCCCTATGGGGTTCAGGAAAAAATCCTCACTGAAATTTATGACCTGTACTATTCTGTTTACACACCTGGAGCTTCAGGATAATTCCTGAAAAAGAACAAATATCTTTTGGATAACCCTGTAAAAAATAATGTAGCAAAAGCGTTCAAACTCGAGATTATTAATAAGTGTCTTATTGTAATATACTGTGTTCATTTTTATGAGAATAGCAAATATAGTAGTAGAGAAATGAAGGTTTTTATAAAATCAGTCCCAAATTTCGCTAAGTTTTTTGCTTATAATTTGCAGAGTTCTCAATATAAAAAAAAAGTTATTTTCAGAAAATATGACAAACAGCATTGTACACAATACTCTATAATGGGAATTAAAAAATAATAAAAATTGGATGAAAAATGAACAGGTTTACTAAAAAATGTTTCACTGCACATGCGCGAATGCAATCAAAAGGTAATATGCATAATGTATTAGCTAAGTATATCGAGCAACTTTTGTGAAAGTCTCAAAATCATAGCTTGAAAAGTCTGAAAATTATCATGGACAGAATAAGCTCAAAATCCATTGTTTCCAAAAAGAAGCAAAAAGATGAGGGGTTGTATCCAAATATAGTAGTACATGCAATATTGTGTACGCTGTCTTGCCACTAATCAACAGATATTTGATACAACCCCTTATCTGTTAAACAATTTTTAGTAAACATGCTCATTTTTCATCCAATTTTTATTATTTTTTAATTCTGATTGCAGAGTACTGTGTACAAAGTTGTTTGTCATATTTTCTAAAAAGAACTCTTTTTTTTTATATTAAGAACTCTGCAAATTATAAGCAAAATACTTGGCAAAATTTGGGACTGTTTTTATAAAAACCTTAATTTCTCGATGAGTATAAATGCTATCCTCATAAAAATGAACACAGTTTATTACAATAAGACACTTAATAAGTACAGAACTTGTGTGAAAATATAAATTATTTGAAAACAATGTTTAAACATACAATAAAACAAGCAGATTTGATCATACGTATAAGTTTCGTGAGTATTAGGACTCACATCCTCAGTGTAAAAACTTTAAAAACAATATCCCCCCCAACTGCATGTACGGTGAAAAAAACCCAAATGTCAAAACATAATACCAAAAGACCATCAAGTTCTAACAGCCAATGAAATTAATGCAGAAGTGAAGTGTCGTGATACAACAAAATCCATCCAGAAAGTTGAGATGTATGGTGTACTAGATAAATCATTAACCAAGGAGTCTTTAAATTTATGGATATGAATAGCCTCAAAAAAGTCTAAATCCAGAGGAGTAATGCATTTCTTGATAATGGTACCTGAGTCAAAATTAAAATTATGTCCCTCCCCCAGCAATGAGAGGCGATAGAGGATTTCTGTAATTCTTTTTTCTTTACATAGTTTCTGTGTTCATTGATTCTGTAATGGAGTTTTCGTTTAGTTTGTCCAATGTAGGACAAACCACATTGGCATTGAGTGTTGTAAATGCCCCAATAATTATGTGGAGGAATTTGGTCCTTAAGTTGCGAAAAAGATAATTTATTAACCGGTTTAAAAACCACATTAAAATCATAATGTCTTAAGATATTAGCCATCTTAAAGCTAATGCTATTATAAAATGGTAAAATGATAAGGTTGGAAATGGAAACCGCAGTAACAGGAGAATCAAGATTATTAACATATTTATTAAGACTATGAGAAATTAAATTATTGATATAAGATAAACTAAAACCTTGATCAATAGCCACAGATCTAATGTAATTTAATTCTGTAATAAGTGAATTATTATCTGAACAAATTAAGCGAGCTCTATTAATCAAATAATGAAAAGCCGAAGCTTTTTGGGAAGGGGGGTGACATGAATTGAAATGGGAGGGGGAGTGTGACAGCAAAAGGTTTACGGTAAACGCAAGTTTCAAAGGTGTTAGGCTGACGTGTAACCAACACATCCAGAAATGGCAATCTATTATCTATTTCAACTTCATAAGTGAATTGAATGACTGAATCTATTAAATTTAAAATCGTTAATATATTGTTATCTATATATAATTGTTAATACTTGTTAAATCACTATCAGAAGGATCCCGATCGGGATCCTTCTGACAGTGATTTAACAAGTACCAGAAAACTTATAAAAGCCTCTCCCTGTATTGATGACAATATTAAAATGTCATTAATTCCATCTATTGCTAACTGCAGTCGCTTTTACGCTCTGCCTAAAGTTCATAAAATTGGTGTTCCCCTCCAGCCTATCGTATCCAATATCAGTTCTGCTTCATACCCTCTTGCTAAATATTTAGTGAAACGCTTTTCATTCCTTTCAAGTTCTAATATTTACACTATTAAGAATTCTAGTTCTTTTGTTAATCGGATTAAAAACTTCACCCCCCCCCCCCTCTTTACACATGGTTTCATTTGATGTTACTTCTCTGTTCACCCATGTTCCAGTTCAAGGTGCACTACAAAGTCTCACTACTAGATTAAAAGAATTTCATTACACAGATTATGAAATCAACCACATTATTGAGTTATTCAGTACTTGTTTAAAACAAAATTCATTTCAAATTTCTAATCAATATTATTCTATGACGGATGGTTTAGCAATGGGTAATCCCCTTAGCCCTTTTTTAGCAGATTTATATATGCATTACTTTGAGGTTAAAATGTTTAACCTTATCAACTTCCCATTTTATTGTAGATATGTAGACGATTCTCTTGCACTCTTGGACCTTTCTCTATTTTCTGTTGACAATATATTAAGGATTTTAAATTCAATAGATTCAGTCATTCAATTCACTTATGAAGTTGAAATAGATAATAGATTGCCATTTCTGGATGTGTTGGTTACACTTCAGCCTAACACCTTTGACACTTGCATTTACCGTAAACCTTTTGCTGTCACACTCTCCCCCCCCCCATTTCAATTCATGTCACCCCCCTTCCCAAAAAGCTTCAGCTTTTCATTATTTGATTAATAGAGCTCACTTAATTTGTTCAGATAATAATTCACTTATTACAGAATTAAATTACATTAGATCTGTGGCTATTGATCGAGGTTTTAGTTTATCTTATATCAATAATTTAATTTCTCATAGTCTTAATAAATATGTTAATAATCTTGATTCTCCTGTTACTGCGGTTTCCATTTCCAACCTTATCATTTTACCATTTTATAATAGCATTAGCTTTAAGATGGCTAATATCTTAAGACATTATGATTTTAATGTGGTTTTTAAACCGGTTAATAAATTATCTTTTTCACAACTTAAGGACCAAATTCCTCTACATAATTATTGGGGCATTTACAACATTCAATGCCAATGTGGTTTGTCCTACATTGGACAAACTAAACGAAAACTCCATTACAGAATCAATGAACACAGAAACTATGTAAAGAAAAAAGAATTACAGAAATCCTCTATCACCTCTCATTGCTGGGGGGAGGGACATAATTTTAATTTTGACTCAGCTACCATTATCAAGAAATGCATTACTCCTCTGGATTTAGACTTTTTTGAGGCTATTCATATCCATAAATTTAAAGACTCCTTGGTTAATGATTTATCTAGTACACCATACATCTCAACTTTCTGGATGGATTTGTTGTGTCACGACACTTCACTTCCGCATTAATTTCATTGGCTGTTAGAACTTGATGGTCTTTTGGTATTATGTTTTGACATTTGGGTTTTTTTCACCATACATGCAGTTGGGGGGGATATTGTTTTTAAAGTTTTTACACTGAGGATGTGAGTCCTAATACTCACGAAACGTATACGTATGATCAAATCTGCTTGTTTTATTGTGTGTTTAAACGTTGTTTTCAAATAATTTAATAAGACACTTATTAATAATCTCAAGTTTGAACGCTTTTGCTACATTAGTTTTTACAGGGTTATCCAAAAGATATTCGTTCTTTTTCAATTTGTTGACGGTCCCCCCCATGGGGTTTTGGGAAAAAAATCTTCACGGAAATATATGACATGTACTATACTGTTTACACACCTGCAGTTTCAGGTTGATTCCTCAAATATTTTTCTAGATATTTAATAAAACATCAAAAATCGCAAGTGATCGGTCACCTTTGGCCATATAGTGTATATTGTATATATACATACTGTTGTGAAGATAATCGATTCAATAAGTTTGAATGGATTACCTTCACAACACATACATGTATTGGCATCCGGCTAACGGAAAAGTACCAAAAATTCTTTTAATTATGGGATTAACAAAAATAATAAATGTTAACAAAAGGTGATTTCTTTACTAGAAATTCTATAACTTATGAGAACACCATCACATGCCAAACAACTTTCTTCTTTTTTTTTTTAAGTATATATTTTAAATGCATTGAATTTATCTTAAAGTAATGAAAGATTGAATAAATACAACTATACTTTGAATATGTAAACATAACTAATCAATAAGCACTTATGTAGACAGCATAAAATTAGAGCAAAGATTACTTACTTAAAACAATAAACTTTACTTTTAAAAAGTACATGAATAGTAAAAATTGAAGTATTTACTTCTTTAATATAAAATCAGTCTCTGAAGATTTAAAAGTTGAAAAAATCTTAAAGATTTTAATGTAGGAAGACTAGTTTTATGCATAAAATTTGCTATTTAGTGATACAACGAGTTAGAAAAGATAAAACTACAAAAATACTTTCTTGTAATATGCACACATTGTACTTTCTTTATTAAACAATGAAAATATTAAACACCTATGAATAACTTTATTTAAATTTAGTTGCTACAAATAACTCTTACTAATTTTAGAATTCATAATGAACAACACTTTTCGGATAAAGGTATAAACTAAAAATACACTTGATGAAAATTTTTAACTTTTTAATAGTTATTATTCAAAAAATGTACAAGTAAAATAATTTTGCAAATCCCAAATGAACTTAATAATATTAATTTATTGTAAATGTAGATCCATTGGTGACATATAAACTGTAGGATAAATGAAACCAGGGAAACAGCAAGAGTGGTGTAGATGACATCTAGGCCAACAGCAAGCTCAAAATAGTATAGTGTTGGTTGGGAAGACCATGTTATCTAAAGAACTAGCAAGTTACACTCGAAGACAGAATATCGAAATAAACTCCTGCCTCCAAGTGTAGCCAGCTGTCATAAAAATTCCACACTATATCTTTCCTCCATTCTTCAGTCCATTTTCTTCCAACAGTCAACTCATATCTTCAGTGATAACTGTAGTACGTTATACATTTTAAATTAATATTTTGATATTAAGTTCATTTGAGATTAGGAAAGTTATATTAACTGTACATTTTTAGATAACAACGAAATTAAAGCGTCCTTTATTTTTCAGTAAATAATTTCATTTTATGCCAGTGTCTGAAAAGTTTCATCTATTATAAACTCATTAAGTATTCCAAAATAAAAGAGAGTCATCGATAATTACTAATTTAAAATGAAGTAGTAATTGTAATGAGTAGTATAATATTTCATTTATTAAAAAAAAGTTATGAATAACATTATGAATATATTTAATTTTGCTGTAAAAATATAAATAAATACTCTTTTAGTTTCATTACATTGAGAGCTACTTGCCTAGAAATACATTTTCAACATTATATCAGTGCTACTGATTTAAATCTGAGCTACATATTGAAATAACTTTAATTCAATCTGAGTAAACTGTTTATTCAACCCAATTTATGATATTTTAGAAGTGATAAATTTATTACAAGAGAAGATAGATTTACATAAGATAAAAACTTTGTTTGTAAATATGGAAAAGCAAAAATAATATGAAGCAAATATAATACGAAGCAAATTTTTTCTACTAATACAAACAAAGATAATATTAATAGGATTATTCAGAATGCACACATAAAATTACTTCATTTATACATTAAAAAATAAACTAGCATAGTAATTTCAAAATAATATAAATAAAATACTTGTACTAGAATATAATATTGCTGAAACAATAATATATATTACATAAATATCTATTTCAAAAAGTAACATTTTTGTTAATAATAACAATAAAGATGATCGCTTAGTTGGAATTTTCATGTTTCACAAAAAGAAATTTTTCAAAAAAATATTACTAGGAAACGCACTGGTATTAACTTTTCAGATTAACAACTATCGCGTAAGCAAAACAAAACAGGTGTGAATTTTCATTCTGTGGACTATTAAATAATCTCTCAAATTATTTCGGATATTTTTGAGATTTTATGTTTCTCACTAATTAAAATTAAAGATAAGAAAAATTAATCATGAAATCTTGTAATGCAAATGATGGAAATATATATAAAAAGGTTATTACATTACACATACACACACACACACACACACACAAAAAAAAAAATGCATTTTCACAATGCTCTACTCAGCACACTTCGTAATTTTTATTTACCCATGTTAATTAAAACTTATGAATGATGAATTAAAACTTACATTGAGAACATGATGAATTAAAACTTACATGAACTTTCTGTCGTTTACCTACCAGGAAAACAGAAATAAAGATTAAACAACATCAGTTGTATACAAGATGTATTCAAGTCTAATATAAACAAACCCCAAAAAAACCCTCACATGATCAAATCACCCCAGAAAACTTTGAGGGTGGAAAAAAGCCACTCGGTGTGACACTTTCTTCCTTCCTGAATGCAAACCCGGGGTAGCCCTTATCACGTGATTTCATCTCTGAACGACCACCCTGTAAACAGGGTGGAAAGTGCCACACATGGCAGTGCTGAACGCGCATAGTCAAACAACTTTTTATTTTGCAAAGATTTATTTCTTCCAAAAATGATTTTTTTTTCCTAAATAATTGACAAGAAAATTAAAACATTTCTAGAGGTATGAAATATTTTAGAACCTGTAAAACCAGAACCAATATTTCATCTTATTATTTCCTAAAGTAAATTGTGCATTTTAATAGCACACATATTAAATGTATTATTTAAAAGATAAATGTTGCTTGAGTCAGATTTTGATATTAATAAAATTATCAATGTTAGTATGCAGAATTTAAATACTTGTAGTAAAAATCCTAACTTGTTAGATCTATGTTAAATTCTATATATAAAGCAAGCCATTTCAAAAAATCATGTTTTCTAAATTTTGGGTTAATTTTGGTATTTTTATGCAATAGTATGCCTAAGTGCAAAAGAACATAGAGCACTTCTTGAAAAGCACATTGATAAATAGCGGATTATTAAGGAATACATCTTCAAGAGATAGGTAAGTCAAAAATAATTTCACATTTTGTTATCCAAAGAAAATTATGCCTTCTTCTGGCACCTGCTAAAGGTGAAAACAAATGTTCATGTGCTCCTTGAAAACATCTTTATTCAGAGACTTCTCTCCTTCTTAATGTGGATTAATTACCTTACAAGGGGAAGACAATAAAACATTCAGATGGAAAAAAGTCTTTTTTTATAAAGAATTTCTACCCCCCTAATTAATCAAAATAAAATATTTGTAATGCATAAATTAGGACGATAAGTTTTTTCTGTGTTTTTAAAACTTTCTCTTCAAATTTACTAAACAGAAAGAAAGGAATCAAAATAAAAGAAATACTTGCCTATGTAGGAGACATTAAAAATAAAGTGCTGCTTTGTTTGTGTTTTCCTCAATGAAATGATTTAAAACACTGCTATAAGTCAATTAAGCTGTAGTCAATAATCTAATAAGTCAATTCTTACCTGGTATATGAGGCATGTTTGTTTAGTGCCATTTTGATATTAAAAAAACACAAGACAATTTTTTTAACAATTTTATTTTTACATGAAAGCCTAGACCTTAATCTACTTTTTAACATAATTTCTGCCTATATTGAGGCAATTATCATACTGTATGACCAGCTTTTGTATCCCATTCTCATAGAAATCTGCTGTCTGCTGTGCTAACCCTTGTATCACTACTCTACTGTTTTGAAATTGTCATTGTCGTGCTCACCACCAAGGTGCTTCTTTAAGTGTAGGAACAGGTGGTAGTCACTTGGTGTTTGGTCAGAGTTAAACCCAGGATCGTATCACGTCTTATTTTTGGGAACAATTCCTTCACCCTCTATATAGCCCTGATTTAGTACCAAGTGACTACAACTTCTTCCTGCACTTACAGTAGCAACGTAGCAGTTAGTGCTATAATGACAATAATATTAAAATTGCTGTCATGCAGGAGTTAGCATGGCAGATGGCTATGAGGATTATGATGGGATGGGATACAAAAGCTGGTTGTGTGATGCAATAAGTGCCTTAATAGAGGTAGAAATTGTGTTACAAAGTAGATTAAGGTCCTGGCTTTCATGTAAAAATAAAATTGTTGAAAAATGGCCTTATGTTTTTTTTACTATCTAAACAGTACTTATTTAAAAAACATGCCTCATATAATATTGATATTTATTTATTTTCTTTTAATTTTTAAATGAAGCAGAAGTAACACTTGCTATGTTTCACAAATATATCTTTAATGAGGTTATTCTTTAAATCAAAATTGTTTGTACAATTTGAGTATAACTTAGTTTATACATAAAAAAGATAATTGAATTAATTCAATAAAATGTTAGACAGTATTTTAGTTTTATTATTATGTTTTTAATATGCCTTTCATTTGCATACTTACCTAAAGTGCTTCATATAGTATATTTAAATCACTAACCATTTTCAATACTTTATTCATCTTAGGCTCACTTACTGACAAACCAATTAATTCTTCAAGAACAATGTCAAAAAATATTCCACAACCATCAAATCCATTGAAATCATTCAACTGGTGTAAACTTCCTGAGGTACTTTTTTTTTTTTTTTTTTTTTTTTTTTTTTTTTTTTTTTGTTAAGCATAATTTTGTCTATTAATCTTCTGTTTCATAAGAATACTAATTTTACTAAATATTTTTACAGAGTAAATTGGAAGGTACAGTATGGGAAGAACTAGATGACACTAGGTTATATAAAGAAATTGACCTTAGAGATTTTGATAAGACATTTTCTGCCTATCAGAAGCAACAAGTAAAATTTTCTTCATTCTTTTATAACCTTACCTTTTAATCATCTTAATTTATAAGTCAATGTAAGCATCTGAAGCATTCATCGTATGATTATATCTCTTGAATTTAGCAATTTTTGGATTTTTATCATTAGAAAAACTATTATATTAATAATGTTATGTATAATTTTTTTTCTTTTTCTTTTTTAGAAACGTTAAGTCTGTTTCCCTTCTTTTTTATTTACTTTCATTCAAAAATTCATTTTTAAATCCTTTTTTTTTTTTTTTTTTTTTTTTTGTTAACAATTATAAAATAAACATAATTTCAAAATTATTCATTTATTAATGGGGCTCCATTTTTGAGTGCCACTATTTCTGAATAGTAGTCTTTGTCTTATTTAATTATAGAATTCATGTCACTAAATAAAGCAAATATTTGTATTAAAAAAATAGTGGTACTCAAAAATCAAGAGGTTTGACAATTATACATGTTGTGAATTTTCATCTGTAGAACTGCAGATTTTTAGAACAGATGATATGCCAACTGATTATGTAAGTAAATTGTGTTCATCAAAATCATCCATGATAGATCAGCTGGTAGAGCATTCACATGTTAAGCCATATGTTCTATATTTAACTTTTGATCTTGACCTGGACATTTTTCACTTAGTTAGAAATAAAAAATTCTTTTAACTTCCACTCCAACATACCTAAAATTATAAGAATATTTTTGTCCATGTATAAAAAAAAAATTTCAAATTACCTAATACATTTCTTTAGAATCTAACAGAATTTTCTATTTAACTGTGCAGATGATACATCTTTAATTATAACTAATCACTAGCTAACTATCACCTTTTAGTTATTTTCTTGTCTTCCTAATTGTCTAAAGCAAGGATTCCCAAACTATGGTACACGTACCAGTACTGGTATGCTAAAGTCAGATACTGGTACATAAAGTGAAATACAGTAATCCCTTAACATTCACAAAATAGAAAATGCATAACATTTCAACATTCACAATCACTTAACTTGGTTATTAGCAGATTTTTTTTATAAAAATTATTTTTTTTCAAAGTGAACTCACTTTGTTTTACCAATTCTATGAACTATGTGACACTGGACACCTATCTATTGTATAGCCTAGCCAACAGTATTATGTGGCCTATGTTGCAAGAACTTCAGCCCATGTGTTGAGGGAAAACAGATCAGTAATTTTCTTTTTTTTTTAATGCAGATTTTTTTTTCAATTTTCTAAAATTCCAAATTTTTATTGCAGGTGAAATATTTTCTGCAAAAATTGTCAGGGAAATTTAAAAACATCATCAACAACTTGCTGAAAAAGGCAATAGCATACTATTCGTCCCTGGTGAGGAGTCTTAAATTTAAAATAGAAATCGAAGCCGCAACTTTTCCTTTCATGGAAATTCATAAACAAAAGATCTGTTCTGTTAAACAATTACACATCACTAAATTGATAGAAATCAAAGTCGCAACTTTTCCTTTCATGGAAATTCATAAACAAAAGATCTGATCTGCCAAACAATCACACATCACTAAATTTTTTTCTGCCATCAACTAGCAAATAAATTTTCTACAATATATTTATAATTATTCAAATTTATTTAAAGTATGTACTTTTAATGTATAATGCTTGATAAATATACATTTTGAATTTCAATTGCTCTTTTCCATTTAAAAAAAATTATAATACCTAACTCACTTTTTTGTATGGGAAGATAGTCTCAACATTCGCAATTTTGACATTCGCGGACGCCTCCACAAAACTAAACCTCACGATTCATGAATGTTAAGGGATTACTGTACTGCATATTACTATAAAACAAAAGGACATGAATTTATCACCCTGGAAATTTTCAAATGCAAATAAAAGACTGTAAAACGCTTTTCTTTTCTTTTTTTTTTCTTATAAATTTTTGAATGTAAATAAGAGATTCTAAACTTTTATTTTTTTATTTATAACTAGAATTTTTTGTTATTAACAGATTCTCTGAAATCCGCACCCGATGCTTATGATACAACCCGTATTATAAGCAACCCACAGAATTAAACACATGTAATTATTACATTAATATAAGGAAAATTAAAATTTGTAAATAAATGCCTTATTTTAAAATTAATCCATGAAACAAATTTAATTAGCAGAAAAAACAATTTAAAAAAGGCTTTTTAAATTGTATTATCTGAATGCAAGGAAATAGGAGGAGCTTGTTTGAATAGGAGTAGTTATAACTATTTTTTACAAAGTGTACATTATAATGCCCTTTCTTTCTTTTTATTTTATTTATTTTTTGTCCTGGAAGATCTGGTAAAGGGTGTTGAAATTTTATTTCAGTGTTGAAGTTGTATTTCAAATATAATTCATTATTTATTTAAGTTTGTGTACTGAAATTTTTCTCTTCTCTATCAAATGTGTAAGTTTCTTTCTATTTCATGGAAATCCGTTTTTAATGCGGTAAAGTTATTAGGTTAGTGGGTCCATTTTCACAGTTTTTCATATATTAGCATAACACTTGTGACCTGGTGGTACACGGAAGTATGAACTTCGATTTAGTGGTATGTCGGTCTAAAAGTTTGGGAACCCCTGGTCTAAAGTATTAAATGTGACAGACTTTTGGGAAAGATAAGTTATTTTATAACAAACTTTTAAAAAGTGTTCACTTACATAGGAAATTTATTTTGATATACAGTCAACTCCCTCTAATCCGTACCAAAAGTTGTCAAGATTATAGAATTTTGTGGATTATAGGTCATTACTTTGTTTAAATTTTTTCCCCTGTAAATTTACAGTAAATTAATTATTGATGCATAAATTAATTGGTAAAAAAATAGATATTGTAACACATTGGGTTATTTAATTGAAAAAAGCATTACATTTAAGGAAAAATTATTTTTTTTTTTTTACAGTTGCTTTTGTCTATTTTCATAATTATCAAACATAGTATCAATTGTATTTGTTTGAGAACTTCTTTTGGTCTAGTATTTTTTCTTGGAGTCTATTTATAGTCATTATTTCTTGTTCTGTAACAAAACTGAAGAAAATCCAGATATTTATAACCAACTGCCAAACCCTGCTCAAGAGTTATTTTTCCATCTTCATCATCAGACTGTGAGAGAATTATCCTGATTTTCAGTAGAGTTTAACAGAGTAGTACTTTTAATACTTGCCATCATCTGGTGAAATTTTCTGTATCTGGAGCTTCATTTTGAGAGGACATCCATCCAATTACATTTTTATCCATTCAAGAAATCAGACACAACAGTTAGTGAGTTTTTTACAAACATAAAAGATCTGCTGATTTCTTTTTTGCATTATCCAAACTGAAGCCACCGAAGTCAGTATCACTGTCTAAATGCTGGATACAGACACACACACAAAAAAAACCTCATTTTCGACCTTTTTTCCCCCTATTTGAAAAATAAATTTTTACTTCATTGAAATGTCCAAATTTAGGGGAACAAAAACTGTATACCAATCATCAATCAAATTGCCTCCATTTTAAATTTCTTTCGCAAAGTTAATGATAACTGAATTTTCAATGTTTATATTTAAAACAGTGTGCGGATTACAGATGTTTGCAGATTATAGAGTTGCAGATTAGAGGGAGTTGACGGTATCTTTATCATTTATGCATGTATAGATAATTATTATTTCAAAATTGTAACTAAAAGTTTTAGATATCAATTTCATGATAACCTTAGTGTGATAAAAGATAGAAAATAATTGTTCATAAAATTAATGATTATTTCAAATGTAATTTTTTTTAAATTTGTAAATGGTACTTTATACTGGTACTGTGATACTTTATTTCTAAATATTGCAATTAAATTTTTAATATGGAAAAAAAAAATGTAAGAGATAAAAGAAATGAAAATCATAATATACAGTAGACTCCCTCAAATCCGCAATTCTAAAATCCACAAATACCTGAAATCTGCACATCATTGCAGATGTAAACAATGAAACTTTCAATTCAGATGCAGAGGCAAAATTACAGAATTTTTTAGGTTTATATCATTCCATATATATTTTAATATGTAATTCTCGATAATATGACTGAACTTGGGGGTTTTCATCAAGGAAGTATAAATTTATTTCTGAAAAAAATCAAGATATTACTGATATCACTGGTAATCACAATCTTTTTACCAAATATATTTATGTATTAATCAAGCTTTTCTGGCTGTTAAATAAAACTTCCTTACTTTATGATTTTGATGTAATAGGGTACGTTTAAGATGAAAGGTTAATTGAATAATTCAAGGAAAATGTATCTCATTTTTATTATGCATATTTAATTATACATTATTATTTACTTGACCTTCACTTTTAATAATTTAATTATTTTTTAAATTATCTTACTTTTTGTCATTTTATTTTATTACTTTTCCTTAATTAGTTAATATTTTACTATATTGCAAGCATTTATTATAATTTTGATTGCATTATTACATTCATATTATTGTTTAAAAAATGTAAACAAAGCAATGACCAGAAATCTGCAAAATTCTAAAATCTGCACAACCTCTGGTCCCAAGCTGTGCAGATTTGAGGGAGTCTACTGTATATATTATAAAGTAGGATTTTGAGTTGTCGCTGGTGTCATTCTTAAAACAAAACACACTCACACAGTTCATGTACACATTGCTTTATTGGAGCGAAATGAATTCCCAGTTGTCCTGACACCATGGCTACTAGTAGGAGACTGCCTGCAATCTTGGTGTTTCTATGAGAACAGCACCACTAACAGTCAATTCTAAATTTGACATTAATTAATATTTGTGATATAATAAATGTCAACTAGAGAAATTTTAATTTGGATTTATGGTCTATCAAGTACAGTCGAGGATCGATAATCCGCACACCCATTATCCGCAATTTTCTATAATCTGTGTTGCTTAGCAGAAGTAAATAACAGGAATTTTGGCAATATATAACTAAAAAATATTACAATCTTCGACAAATGGTCACGAATTTTTTCAATCAACTGCAGGAAAAAAAACACAAAATTCGACAAACAATCGTGAAAAAAATCTCTGATTTCGTGAAATGATCATGGAAAAAAATTGTGAATTTTGCCAATATGTTATTGAAAAATATAGCGAATTTTGACAAATGATGGCAGAAAAGACATGGACTTCAGTAAACAATCGAGGAAAAATATTGCAAAAGTTGTCAAATGATCATGGAATCACATAGCGGTTTTTGTCAGTCAATCGCTGAGAAATATTGCTAACTTAGACAAATGGTTGTGCAGAAAAAAATTTTGAATTTCATCAATCGATCACAGGAAAACATGTGAATTATGTCAAATGATCATTGAAAAAAAAGAGTGAAATGATTACAGAAAAGAACACTAATTTCTGTAATTGATTGCAAATTCCGTCAAACTATCTTTGAAAAAAGTTGTGAATTTTCGTGAAACAATCTCTGAAAAAAACACAAATTTTAGTAACAAATCAAGGAAAAATATTCCAAATTTTGCAAAAGATCGTGGAAAAACATAGGAAATTCTGTCAAAAGATTGTTGAATCACATAGTGAATTTTGCCATTCTGTTACTGAAATATATTGCAAACTTCAACAAATGGTTGCTGGAAAAAATTGTAAATTTCGTCAATCAATCATGGGATAAAATGCAGATTTCAGCAATTGATCATGAAAAAAAGAAAAAAACTTAATTTTCATAATACAGTAAAGGATCGATAATCCGCATACCCATTATCTGTAATTTTGTATAATCCGTATTGCTTAGTAAAACTAAATATCTTGAATTTTGCTGATCTGTCGCTAAAATATATTGCGAACTTCTACAAATATTCACGGTAAAAAAATCTCTAATTTTGTAAATCAATCGCGGAAAAAAAACCCCCCGAATTTCGTGAAACGAACTCAAAAAAAAGTTACCAATATTATCAAAAACTGCGAATTTTGCCAATATGTTGTTGAAAATTATCAAGAATGCCGGCAAATGATGGCGGAAAAAAATTGCGAATTTCATCGATTGATCACAGGAAAAAAACGTGAATTTTGTCAAAGATTGTTGAAAAAAATCAAGAAATGATCGCAGAAAAAGACGCAAATTTTGGTGATTGATTGAAAAAAAAAACAACAAAAAAAAAAACGTGAATTTCATGAAATGATTGTGGAAAAAAACGTGAATTTTGTGAAACGATCATTGAAAAATATCGTGAAATAATTGCAGAAAAAAACTGTAAATTTTAGCAACTGATCAAAAAAAAATTGCAAATTTTGTCAAATGACCTTGGAAAAAATCATGAATTTCGGTAAACAATCAAGGAAAAATTTTGCAAATTTCATCCAAAGATCGTGGAATCACAGTGAATTTGGCCAATCTGTCACTGTAAAATCTCCAGAAAAAATAAAATGACTCATAATCTGTATAATACTCTATAATCTGCACAACTGTTGGTCCCAACTTGTGCGGATTAAAGAACTTTGCCTGTACTTATTTTGACATTTTTGAGAATCTATCCTTTATCATAATGATTTTAATTTGATCTATATGCTCTAAATCTCATACCTGTCAAACATGAGGAAACTTAATTAATTTTATAGTTTAAGTAATCATCTAATGTTTATTTTAACTGAATTTTATTAGGAGTTATGATTTTAAGTACTTATTTCAAAATAAACATGTCAATCAACTTCTAATTTAGTACATTGCTTTCAGAATCTTTAATACTAATTGAGATGTTTCTGATGAGCGGGGGTTCTAATGATTTTAAGTACTATTTGGGGCAGATGTAGAATTTGATTTATCAACTGAGGGAAAAAATGTACTAATTGAAAAAAGCTTATAAAGCATCTTATCAATTTTATAATACAGTAGACTCCCTCAAATCCGCACAGCTTGGGACCAGAGGTTGTGCGGATTTCAGAATTTTGCGGATTTCTGGTCATTTATTTGTTTACATTTTTGAACATTAATTTGATTGGTAGTTGAGCAATGGAAATTATAATGAATGGTTACAATAAAGTGAAACATTAAAATAATTAAGTAAAATATTAAAATAATTTATTAGTTTAAAAGTAAGTAATTATTAAATAAAATAATTATGCAAAATAAAAAATTTAGAAAAATATTAAAAATTAAGTCATGTAAATAATAATTAAGATACAATACTAAATGCACATATAAATATACAATATAATATAAATATAAAATAATATATAAATATACATATAAATAACACTAAATACAAACATACAATACTAAATATACATAATAATGAGGAAAAATAAATTTTTCTTAATTTTTTTTTTTTTACAAACTTTACTTATTTTTTTATTTTATATTTTTGAAACATGGATAAAATGGTTGTTTGTTTAATTTTTTGTTTCGTTCTTTTGTTATTGCATCCTGAAGCTGCTGATGATTCATTATCTGTTGCTCAGATATAAAGCTCTGCTGCTTCAGGAAGCTCAAATATTTTTCTCCTATGGCTAGAACTTCTTCAAGATTAATTTTTTCAAGTTCTTCATTAGATTCAGTTTCTGATGAAGAATCTGCATCAATAACGAAATTTTATGCCATGTTTATCCAGATTTAATAAACGAAAAAGCTTGATTAATTAAAAAATATTTTGGAAAACGATCGCGATCGCCGATGATATTAGCGCCATCTTTATTTATTTCGGAAATAAATGCGTATTTTCTTTATGAAAAAACTTGAGTTCAGTCATATTAATCAGAATTACATATTAAAATACGTACGTAAAATTAAAAATAAATAAATAAAAATCATTAGATTAAAACCAGTGTTGAATTCAGGAGGTGGCCTGGGGGGACATTCCTCCCCGGAGCAATGAGATGCTCCCCCTCGGAAGATTTGAGATTGTGTTTTCAATGGTCAAAAAGTGCAATTCCCCCCATCCCCGGAGCCACAGAAATCCCTCCCGGAAAAAAGTGTCTGAATTCAACATTGATGAAAACTGACGTCAATACCTCTTTCACGCTGCGATCTCAAAACGAAACTTATATCTTATTTACCATGTTCCGTTGCTTCGCGCATTCGCTCCGCGCATTTCCTCTTTCTCAAGATTTTTCTCAGTTGTCTATACGCACAGATAAGAGATAAGCACTTTACTGTATATACAAAACAGGGCTATTAGATTTTTTTCGGAAGTAAATTCATATTTTTCTTCATAAAAAAGCTTGCATTTAGTCGTATTAATCAGAATTACATATTAAAATGCGTACGTAATATTGAAAAAATAATAAATATTGAAACACGGGGAAACGAACGGAAGAAAAGTAAACAATTCCACTACAGTTTACACTTGCTAATATTCTACAGAAAATACAATAAAGGGGAATTTTTCAAGGCTCGAAATGTACTGGAACAAATCGGAGCGATATTCCGGTTCTTGAAATTATGATAAATAAATTTCCGATTCGTAAATTTATGGTAAATATCGTTCCGTTTCATACTTTTATTGAAACATTGTTACTGTTTAATATAGCTTATTGCGCTCTCTGTTACTGTTTTCATTGTTATTTAGAGCCTTGAATGGTTTTTTTTTTTTTTTTTTTTTTTTTTTTTTTGTATGTTTAGAAATAAATTTGTCTATACTTCAAAAAAAAAAAAAAAAAAAATCGGCAAAAATAATTTTTAAATAGCGTTCTGTTTCGTAGATTTTTCCATTTCGAGCCCTGGAATTTTTGATATAGATATGCTAATTTATATAAAAATCAAAAGTAATATAAACTTATTTAGTAATAAATCAGCTGTAATAGCCAAAAGAGAATAATTAACAAAAAATTGAGTAAAAAAAAACATGGCGGTAGTCACTGATTTCGGCGCCATCTTGAATTTTGTGCCTGCACCTTAACTGTAAATTTCACTGTTTACATCTGAAAAAATACGCGGATTTTAGGCGTTCGCGGATTTTAGGGTCGCGGACTGGAGGGAGTCTACTGTATATATATATATATGTGTGTGTGTGTGTGTGTGTAAATGAAAAACATAAATTAAAAAAATATTGTGAAAGGCTGTGCAGGAAATATTTTAAGCAGGAAATGATGATAGGGTTTTCCTTTAAGGGGGAAAAAAGAAAAAGGAATAATCACTTCATAAAATTGAATCCGATTTCTAAAAATAGAATGACAAAAAAAAAAAAATAATAACAACAAAATACAGTAGAAGATCTTTATAACGCAATTCTATATAACGCAATTCTCCATATAACGCACAACTTCTCAGATGTAAACAATGATTTTTGCAGTTAAAAAGCACCTGCATTTTCACATTGTAAAATATTGCTACTCTCTAGGGGACTAAATTTGATACATTAGTTCAACTTTATCTTCTAACTTAAGACCTTTTTACTGAAAAAATGCTATTATTACAATAAACATTTTCGAAAATGTCTAATATAAGGGATGGTTGTGTCAGTTATATTTGGATCATGTTTATAAAGTAAATTTAACAATGTCTGACCTATATCATGCAAAAACTTATAATTTGGATAACTCTTGGTAACAAGAATGCAGTATAAAGATATTCTAATGTATTTTGATGTGTTTCAGACATATTTGGCCATGTTTACAAGGTGAATTTAATGATGTGACCCATATAACGCACAACCTTGCGTTTTTAGGTTTGCGTTATAAAGATCTTCTACTGTAATACATTTTCTTATTTTTATGCAATAAGTTAACTATAATTTAGATAATATATTGTTTTGCATATTGCAGTAGAAAATTTATATACCACATATCTGTAATCTACAGTTGTCTATAAACTACATAACTTCTCAGATATAAATAGAAAAATTTAAAGTTAAGAAATTTAAGGCACTCCAGGGACCATAATGGCTGTAGGCAAAAGGCACATGTATGTTCTTGTGGAAGAGAGTTTGATACCCAAAAGTTCCACCATTGAGTTTCCCTTGGTTGTAAAATTTTCTTGCTGTTTGTGCTGTGCATTCTGACCTGTGGATTAACAAAAATATATACTACATGGAATTAATTATTAAAAAAATCTATGTGAGATCATTTAAGATAAGTCTTAGTAGCTAAAGGTCTCAACGCAATTACCCAACTTAAATTCACACACGCACATTCTGTATTGTATTTGCACTTAAGCCACTAGATAGGATTAAGTTTGAGAAATAATTTAATCTTTATCTCCTTAATTCATATATTTTTAATGAAAAAATTATTATTACAACAAAATAATTAATTTCTAAAATAAATTACCTTTGACAAATTGCTTAAGAAGTAACTGTAAGTATAGTGCTTATATGCTGATTACTAATTTATTTAAACATTTATTTTTGCAAACAATAAATATTATTAGGGTGGTTCTCAAATCTCCTGCTCAACAATCCAAAACTTTGACACATTTTTTGGCTGTAATGTAATTTTTAAATGTAAAGGCACAAAGTTGGCAGACCTGACTATTAGGGTGGTTCAGCCATCTATGTAAAACATAAACATTCACATATATACCAGGCCACCCCTCATTTTTTTTAGACTTGTGCACAGTAATATTCCTGTGGAATTTGAACTTCATATTTCAACTGCAAGAGGATGCTCAACATTCACTAACTTCATAAGTTAGTGTATGCCGTTGTAATTTTTCTATATGTTTTTTTTAAAAAAAAACCTCCAAAATTAATTTCTTAGAAAAGAATGTAGACAATGTAGAAGTAAAAAATAGAAATGTAATCATGTTTGGTATTTAGTAATACAAAATAGTGTCTAAAACTGATTTTTTCTTTGTCTCTGATGGAATGTATTTTCTGCTTGCTTGTACGACCTGCAGCAATAATTGCTTTTTTAATTACGCACATGTTTCTTTTGTTTTGTAGGAATTGCAGATTTCTGCTATAACTGCATTAATTCTTTAACTGTCAAATTACTAACATATTGTGGATGTACATATGGTGTACAAATTTTGATTTTTTCAACTGATAATGAACGCGCTGAAGGATTTGTCTTGTCATAGTTAGTTGTTTCAATGTAGTCAATTGATCTACTGATCTTAGACAAATCAGAAAAATTCCATTACTAAGGCAAGTTGAAACAGAAGCCATTGCACATTTTTAGCTTTAAACTTTCTTATTTCTTTAAACAGAAAAGAATGGCTATTTTTCATAAAATTAAAGTTGGTGATTAATGCACAAATTTTGTGATTATTTTATTTTATATTAGACTTAGTGTTTGTCTTATTAACTGGAACATGAATAATGTTAGCAACCCATAACAGTAGATTAATATTTAATATAAGTAATGTAACCTAAATATAATTCTTCATATTTATTTAAAAGTAAATTCTTGCAATAAGTAATTAAATCTAATTTTAAATATTATTTTCCTTTGTCACCTTCCACTTAGAAATAGCCACAAGCTAAATGTAGACATTTATCAGACAAATATTTGTTGCCGGATGCAGAATTTGAAAATATATAAGATAATTATTTAAAATAATAATTATCATGAAAAATTAAATTATTCACTAAGGGATTGTTTTCAATTGGTTATAAAAGGAGTTGGTAGAGTTTTGTCTATAACTTCGTCATGTAAATAATTCTCAGAAATGTTGCTACATATATTAAAATATTTCAAAAATATATAAATACAAATATATATAATATAAAAAACTAAATTTCTTCTAAAAACTTCTGGGAAAAGTTAAATATTTCTGAAGTATAAACTATTGTTGCATTTCCTATGCTCCTGCTAGTGTTAAAATGTGGGGTCAATGAGCACCCTCTTAGAATTTGAGTAAGAAGCTAAAAATTTACCAGTATTATACTATTGATGAGTCTAAAAAATTTAGGGAGTGGCCTGGACTCTAGCTCAAAAAAAGTTTTTTTGAATCACCCTACTGACTATTGAAGCAATTTAGAATCGAAATGAGTTTTCCATTTTTTGATAAATAAATTAATTATCAAGTTATAGACAAATTTTGTCTCATGACAACTTGTTTTTCTCCTCTCTCGTGGTATCATGTCCAAGAATTCGGTTCAGAACACCAATTTTGACAGTATTTTCTGAAAGATCTTCTGCCTTTATCAAAAAAGGGGAAATGTCTTTTGATTACATAGTTTTTTAATGAAAACACCTTTTAATTCCATGCATTTCTGAACAAAAATGAATTTAAAAATGTGTCAGAATGTAGCTCCTTTGGATTTGATAATAGCTTTAATTTGCACATTTTTGTATTTTAAAAATGTTCTAAAAAATTAAGATAATTACTTGCTCTAGACATGTTTAATTTTTACAAGATCAGTTTATGTATCAAATGATCTATATTATGCAAAATTCTATAATCTTGATAACTTTTTGTCCCAAGGAATGACTAGCTTCTCAATATAGAGTGGGCTCCTTGGGAGAATCTGCAGCACATTAGTAGGGTTACTGAATTTGGCTATTTATCGCTTGTTTAGCTAACGGGATTTTGTATTTGTCTTCTTCTCTGTAAGCATATGGTAGAAAGGGCTCCGGATGAACATGAAGACTGCTCTGAAATTAAAAGTTTATTAAAGAAAATCTCTAGCTAAATATGTTAACGTTTCGACGTAGCAATCTTAGTTGGTGTTGTATTAGTGCAAAAATTAAATTGCTTATTTATGATATTATTAAAACTGAATATTAGAGTTTGCTATTTTCAAAATTTAATAAAAGTTTGCAAAAAACATATGTAGAGTTTTTTTTTTTTTTTTTCTTTGCAATTCACAAGAGAGCAAAAATAGGACTTAAATAATTTAGAAATGTAACAAATTTTTAGCAATTTTGTTTTTTGAAAAATTAATTTAAGATTTCATTTTCTCTCTCTTTATGCATGATTGATAGGAGAATGCTGAGAGAAATTGTAATAATTTTTAAATATTTGTAGGATTGAATTAAGATAATTTTAAAGCTCAGGCGGAGAGGGGGGTCGGTGCATTTGAGAAGTTCCAGGAGAAATTTCCACTTTAAAATCATTAAGAAGAATAAAATCCTAAATCTTCCAGAGGAGGGGTTGTACCTCCCATACCAGGACCACATATTTAAAACTTATTAGCCCCTGGTATGCTATTTCTTACTACCAGCTTATTTTGTCTCCAATAAATAACGCTCCAATAATACTTGTATACGCCAGCCGTAAAACAAAAGCCGATGTTTCATTGTGCGATTAAATACTCTACAGCATTTTTTAAAACTTCTAAGCATCACACATTTTCAATGTTTATACCATCGTAGTGGGGGGAAAAAATACTTTTTAATGCAATTTGTTTAAAAACTGCATCTCCATTTATTTTTTAAATATTAATTTTTTCGTAGTTTTTAGCAACATTTGTTTCATTTTAGTAACTCAAGTACTCCATTTCTGTAGAAAGTAAAGAAAAAATAGTTGAAAAATAGCATTTTTATCTTCTTGTTGCCATTTTCCCGTAAAAACTGAAAAAATGTAATGAATGCTATTTTGAGAAAAATATAAATGAATGATTTATGATGAAACATGGAGCTATTATAAACTATATTTAATTTTGAGTATCTATATTAATGCAAATGACGTCATTTTACATAAAATAAAAGCGTGTGCTTTAAGTCTTAAAATTGAAATATGTTTTTCAGTACAGTCCCGCTCAACCGAGTTATTTTCTTCTGATGGACTGGTGGCTTCTATTATTATGAAACAGCCATTATAAATGAAGCGTTAGGTGAAGATGAAAGAACAGCCGTAAAAAGTTAGAACTCTGATTTTCTGGTCAGAATGGGGAAAAAAATGGCCATAATTTTTTTTTCCCCATTTTGACCAGAAAATCAGAGTTCTAACTTTTTACGACTGCTCTTTCATCTTCACCTAACGCTTTATTTATAATGGCTGTTTCATAATAATAGAAACCACCAGTCCACCAGAAGAAAATGAAGTAATGGAAATGCCAGGGGCGACACTAAATTCTGAAGAAGCAGAATTCATGTTCTCTAGTATTTCATTTTCATTGAGAATTTTTGTTTAGACATAGCTTTAAGATGTTATCGTTTGAAGTTTTTAGCCGCCAAATAAAATTTTGTGTAAAATATGCTTTAAAGAGAACTGTTGCAGGTTTAGATTGAAGTAAGGCAAGTTTTATTGTTGGGGTGGTATTTGTGGAGAGGACTTTTAAATAAATAATTTGTATTTGACATTAGGGATTGTTGCTTAGCAAAAATTATAATTTAAAGCAGATATTTTGTTGTTGAAAAAATTGCATGTTTTATGCCACAACAAAAGACAAGAAATTGATTAACAAGCAATTAAAAAAATAAAGAAAGAAAAAATAACAGTAAGTTTCACAATACAAGACGAGCTCTCTATTATACATCTGTTAGTGCATTATTATTAAATAAATAATATTTCAGTTTATTTAATTTATTTTTAAATATATTTTTTATAAATGCCCTGATTTTAGATTTCAGAAACATTTGTTTCATTATCTTAAAAGTAACAACCATTCCTGAAATAAAATATTGTATACAGATTTGTTTTAAAAATGAAAAAATATTTTGTTTAGATAATTTTATTGAGGTTGCCAGGAATCGTCAGAAAATTCGAGCAAAATTGATGTTTAAAAACCAATTTTTGAGACATGCTATCCATTTAATAAGCTATTACTCTATATATGTATGTGTGTGTGTGTGTGCACTAGTTGTTTTTCTTAAATGATAAAAATGACTCTTGTTTAAATCATGATAAATTTTACTAACAAAAAATACTCAGTAACAAAAACCATGCTTATACAAAGAAATTCACTTTTAATTGTACTTTATTACATGACATTCCCTTTTATTCAAATTTGTTATTTCATCTTCAAAAATGGAATGGAAGGGATGAAAATTTTCTAGTAACTTAGAAAAAGAGTAACTTATGTCATAGTAGCTTATATGCTTTAAAAATAATTAATTTCAAAGTATTAAGTTAAAAATAATAAACAGAAATAAACTAAACAGAAAAACTAAAAAAGAGTGTAGAAGGGAGAGGCGTATAAAAATGCCTGATTTTTTTCATAACTTAAAAAATAAAATTAAAGCTTATCAACACATAATATTGATACTATATTACATAAAATGTACTGGAAATTTTTCACTTTAAAAGAAATATCCTGTTACAAATAATTACATACTTTAATAAATACAGTACAGAACCATTTATCCGGAATGCTTGGGGTCAGATGTATTCCGGATAACTGATTTTTCCAGTTAACTGGTTGTGCATGAAAGCAGCATCCATTTGATAAGTTTTGTGGAATATATGTGGTTGTGGAATTATTTCTGATATTAAATTATTAGATTACTTGGATTAAAAATCAATGCAAGAAAGATCAAAAGTTAACCAGAGTTTAAAAAAGGTAAATTATGGGAATCCCTTAGGAACAAAAATTCTTCTGTTTCCTCTGCATAAAAATTAAAACATCTAAAATAGAACTAAATATACTTTCTTTTCAAATACTAGATGTTGTCATCAAATTATACAATTGTTTTAAGCAAAGTCTATGTCAAACTGACAGTATATGACATCTTTTTCTGCAAAGATTCTGAAATCAGTCTATCAGAAATACCATTCCGGATAACTGGTTTTCCGGTTAACTGGTTTCCAGATAAATGGTTCCATACTGTAATTGTTTTACAGTTTGAGTGAATGAAAACATTATATAATAAAATAAAATAAATTATTTTTATATAAACAACACTGATACAAATTGATGAAACATAATATTATATTAAATAATATGATTAATGTTCATTAAAATGTTTGCATAAATCAAACAAATGTAAAAAATTATTTTGATTCCACGCTCCTTTTTTTTCATGGCATAATAAAAATTTATTCTGATCCCCCCCCCCCCCCCTCCATTTTTTTCATTTAATTCGCAATCTATTTTGACGTTCACGGGCTCACATCAGCACAGACGAATGCCCGGCTCAAACTTCAATTTTCCCCTTTCAGCGCATTGGCAGAGACTTTCCGCTGAACGCCAAGTAATGAGGCAGCCAGCAACAGGCGCATGCACCGTACAAATTCTCCTTAAGAGCTCACTCTATATTTAGCTTATACTCAAAGAATGCAGTATAAAAGTCTTCTGTATATTCATATAAAAAAAAATTATCTACTTCTGTGCAAGTGTTGCATTTAGAAAATCTTGGTCTAGCACACAAAATCTTTACAGGAAGCAAAATTAATATAATTTAAAAATAGTGTATGTCTTATTATATTATTTCTTTATAGGTCAATGGATCTGTTGAAGAAGATATTCCTGCTGTTGTTACTAGAGCAACTATGAAGTCCAGAGAACTTTCAGTGATTGATGGTAGAAGAGCTCAAAATTGTACAATATTACTTTCAAAACTCAGACTCTCAAATGAGGAAATTTGTAAAGCAATTTTGAGCATGGATAACAAAGAACAATTACCTAAAGATATGGTTGAGCAAGTAAATATCTGATTTAACCACGATGATTCTTCTGAAAAACTCTTGGAATTTAAGATTTCACAGCATGAGCTTTTTCTAAAATAAAATATATATTATATGTACTTCATCTAAAGAACTTAGCATTTAAATTATTTTTCAATGATTAAATTTATATTTGTGAAGGGTCCTGTTTTGGGATAAAAATTTTTGTGAAGGGGTCTGTTTTGGGATAAAAAGTTTTGTGAGGGGTCCTTTAAAGGACCTAAAATTTAAACAGATCCATGACAGTATATACTGTTTATACCTAAAATTTAAACAGATCCCTGACAGTATGTACTGTTTATACTCTACTGACACAGATGGTGATTTGTCTTTGGAAGTATTCTCATTGTTATTCACAACCAAAGTTCTCTTAAAGAAATCCAAATTAATTCCTCTATTCCTTATATAATCTATTCTCACTATACAATGTGCTCTCAAACCATCAAGGACACAAAATTGACAACATGTCTTTACTGAATGAATCTCCACCTCTAATTCTATGGTATTTTTATTAACATTAACTGAACACTGTGCAGAATGAACAACTAAATTCGAAAATTTTAATTTCTTAAACCAAAAGTACTTTTTATAAATATCAAATGAAATGAAACACCGCTTGGCCCCTATATCAAAAAGGTATTTCACCACAATACCATTCATTGAGATTATCAACTCAGGCAATTCCACAGGATTAATCGTAACACTGCTTTTCCTGCTTAACCCGTGACTGTATATCTCCTGAGCCACTCATCAGTTTAACTGATCTGAATTTCTACCAGTTTGTGCACTAACCTTCTATCCACAACACTTTCATTCACCATTAACTGCCTTACCTGAGAAGGTGGGACATTCTTATCATTAAATCCATTTCTTTGACCGTAACCTTCATTATTTCTGAAATTACTACCACGACCAGCATTTCTATAAGTTCCATTATAGATATTCTTTATATATATAAACAGAATTGAAAGATATAAGAATTATAATAGAATTGAAAGAGATGATATATCATCACTGTCAATTTTGTTCTTCAAAATCAGTTTCAAAGACACTTTGGTTATTTTCACCAGTTTTAGAAACTTCATACTCCTTTTCAATAACTTTTTTCTGTTTTTTTCCCTCACAGTCCAATACTATGTCATTTATTAAAAATATGTGTCAATAAATTTAAGTATAAATTTGTATGTGAAAATGTTTTTGCAACTTATTAACCACATCACAAATGCTTGATGTCCATTTTTACCATCGGTAATTTTTTATAGTTTTTTTTTTTTTTTTTTTTTTAATTACAAAATTTCTTTGAATAAATTAGGCAAAAAATTCTTTTTAAAATTACTAATGATTAAAAATTGTGAAAGAGTGAAAATGACAAACTAAATAAATAAAGTAAAATTGAAAATAAAACAAACTGCTTATTGATAAACTGATTTACAAAAATTATATTTTTTATAATAAATATTTTACTTGATTTTCATTAAAGCAAACTTTTTATCTCACTTATTTATATGTAATTTTAAATGAGAAAAAGCTGTATTATTGGGCAATGAAAAGCTATTTTATTTGAACAAATAAATGCTACTGATATAATATGTACAAATGAAATGGATATTTAAGGCAAAACTAATTACTATTCAGTCATACTCTTAAACTAATTGCTTCTTCTTTCTTTTAGTTTTACAGCTATCATTTGCACTGTTTTTAATGTACATGACATTTATAATATTTTTAAAATACAAATATCTATGCACATTTTGAAAATTTGTATTTTAATTACATACCAATAAGCAAGAGGAATAAAATCTATGTATAATAAATAAATAGATATCTATGAACAAGGATTTCTTGACAAATTCACAGATTTTCCGTTTTGTCCAACGTTGTTGATGCTTGGATGACAATAATAAAGATATGTTTCTGCTGTATTATAAATAGGAGAAAATTGCTTATCATTGTCTGTCACATATTATTCAGTATTATGTCCTCCTCCATTTTCAAACCATTCACCTGGAAGCATTCATCCTGCTTAAGCCCAGTGGCGTAGCTACATATTTAGCGCCCTGGAGCAAGCAAAGTTTGTGCGCCCTCTTGTATCTCAAAAAAGTTCTGCGTAATTTTGTTTAGAAGTTACATATATACATATACATATATATATATATATATATACATATGTATGTATGTAACTAGCTGACCCGCCCGCCGTTGCCCTGGCCCGTTATAATAACGTAAACAAAAATCAAGTTTGTATGATTTTATATATTCATAAGTAATTCAAATGAACATGGTTTTAGGGGTGGCCCACTGCTTTCGGCAGCGTCTAGTGTGCTCCCGACAAACCTCTTTCAGAACGAAACTGTGGCCTGGGTCCCCGCTACCAAAGGAAGTGTATGCCAGGAGTATTCCGTATGCGACGGAGACAATCGAAAATTGAATGAGTAAACCCCGTAGTAATCGAGCCCATAGAACCCGAGATAAGAATGCGAATCCTGGCGATGGAACTATAATCTTTAAAACAATCGTAAGCTAAGTTGAATGGACCAATTTCCGTTGAAATAGAGCCCATAACAGCCGAGCAAAGAATGCGCCGTTAATGTTTGAAAATTGTGGTAACAGAAGTCTAAGATAAACTTTCACAATGCAGAAAGTAATCTAAGCTTAATTATCCACTTATCGTTGAAATCTGACATGTTGAACCCGAGGAAAGAATGCACCATTAATCTTCGAAAATGTTACTAAATGAAGTCTAAGACAAATTTTCATAAGACAGACCTGAATCATAAGTAGCTGAATCGTAATCTAGGTTGAATTAACCAATTCCCGTTAAAATCGGACCCCTAGAATTCGAGGAAAGAATGCACCCCGAAGTAGTGGAAGGTGCTTGTTGCCCCCACCTCCTGTAAAATTAACGAATTACCTTTAATATTAACGTGATATTTAATTTACGGAGGAAATCCCATCCCTCTAAAGTTAACCACTTACCTTTAACAGTAGCGCGAATTTTAATTCACGGCTGTAGTGAGTAAACGTAAGTTGATGCCGTAAAAGAAGATTAATATTTGAAAAAGGTGGTAGCTGAAGTAAAAAAAATTTTTAGTGGTTTCTAAAGTAGCCAGAGGACCCTAGAACTATGCTAAAGAAAATTGCAAGACTATCGGATAATTTTTAATGAAACTGCACTAAGGACCCTAAGAAGGCAATTAATATTCAAAATTGGTGGTAGCTGAAGTGTGAGTAATTTTTTTGTTATTGATGTAGTAGCTGGAGGACCTAAGAAATAGTTAGGGAAAAATCCTAGTGAATCGGAATCTGACCATTTTTATAGAGCACCAAAAGGAGCTTATTGATGATTGAGAGCAAGGCCTAAGATGAAAACACAATAAAAGGTCCTAGTACTTAGCTCTTTAGATTTTCAATTAGTCGAAATTAAGTATAGGGCAGTGGTTCCCAACGTGGGGCGTACGCCCCACAGGGGGGAAATATGACTTTTCAAGGGGGCAATTTCAGATTTCTTATTAACAAATTTTCTGTCATTTTTCTCTAATGAAAGTAGTGTCTTAGTAAAAAATAGAAATAATAGATGAAAAAATCTAAAAATAACTGAATAAAAATTAATTTTCGAGACGATCCCATTTAAAAGTTCAAAAAATACATTGACACCGGAATAATTAAGCGAATTTTGTGGGATAATTTGACACCTTTTATGTATTAAAAAGTCATTTTATTTTTCTGGTTTTGATATTATTTTAGTAAATTACATCTTTTTTACTATTTATTAAAAAAAAAAAAAACTTGTACACCTATTCATAGTGTATATGCCCCATGAGGGAAATTTTACATATAAAATTTTGTAGGGTTTTGACTATTGACTAAAACTGACTATTTGGACATGTTTAATCTAAAAAATGTTTTGAATGATCAAAATGTGGTGCTACATTTATGAAATTAATAAAACCCCGTGCGCATCACGGAACGAAAGGGTTGAAAGTAAACTTCTTATAGCTCTTCTGCAGACCACATACAGAATATGACATTCATGACATATGCATTTTAAAATTTAAAATCGGAGAAAACATGGTGGCCAAATTATAATAGTGCGAGGGAAAAGCCCGCTATCAAAGAAGTATGTTATGAGGGGAAAGGAAAAAAGTAACTTAAAATGGATAAAAGCGCGAATCCGGAAATGTTACTTGCGAATTATGTTATCCATACAGTCTCGGCGATAAACAAATTTCACTTATTCTGAACGAAGTACTAAAATCTATTATAAAATGTATCAATTCTATCAGATGTAATACAAAATATGAGAGAGATTTCAAGAAATTTTGCGAGAATAAAAATGTAGACTATTTATCACTTTTAAATTTGAGGTAAGTTGCCAAAAAACAATAAAACTTTTGTAGATGTAAATCCAAAGATCCATGGCATCACTGCATTCATGGTTAAAAGCATACTTGTACTTAAAAAAATATGATTTTGATAAATTAAAGAATGTGAAATCACTTATCAGAGTTAATGCTATTTTCGGATCCATCCGGAAAAATGGAAGTTTATTTTTTATGTGACAATATTTATATGATATAGAAGGGGAGGAAGGGGGGACATCATGACTTTAGCGATGCTTAGGTGGGGCGCGGCCAAAAAAAGGTTGGGAAATACTGGTATAGGGTATAAGTATTAATCATTAGAAAAAAATTTCAAAGAAATGCTTAAAAAAAGAGCTCTAGAATCCCAATAAAAATATGAAGGTGTTGGCTCGGGGAGAGACTCAATTTTGACTCCAAGGCTCAATCCAAGGCTCCTCCTTTTGTCCAAGACTCAATTTTGAAGTTATGCAATGAAACTGTAACAGAATTAGTGGGTGAGAAATGCATGGCGCACAAAAAGTTACCCTAGGGGGCCAGTGTCTGAACTGAAATGTAGAAACGAAAAAAAGCCAAATGGAAAAAAGAGCCCCAAAAACGAAGGACGGATTAAAAGGGGCGATTTATTAACAATTTAGGGCACAAAAACTTCAAGTGGCCTTGCACTAAGCCCCAGGAGTCCAGGGGTCTCAACTGGAATGTAGCTAAGCAAGGGCCCCAAGAAGGCGATTAATTTTAAAATTTGGTGGTAGCTGAAGTCTAAAAAATGTTTATGTTATTCGCGTAGTATCTGGATTTCCTATCATGTTGTTACAAAAAAAGTTAGTGAATCAGACCATTTCTAAGGTAGATATAATAGGAGGTCCAAAAGGGGCCAACTGATAGTTCAGAGCAGGGCCCTACGATGGAAACATGTTAAAAGGTTCTAGTACTTAGCGCTTTAGATCTTAATAAGTCGAAATTAAGCATAGGGTATTTATTATTCATTCGAATAAAATCTTAAAGAAGCGCGAAAAAAAAATGGGGGGAAATTCTTAAAAAAGGGCACTAAGTGCCCATTAAAAATATGAGGGTTCTGGTCCAGGGAGAGGAGTATAAGTCTCTATTTTAAAGTTATGCATTGAGAGGTTGACAATATTAGGGTGTGAAAAATGCATGGCGCAGAAAAATTTCAAGGGGTCCAGTGTCTTAACTGGAATGTAGAAACGGAAAATAATTAAATGGGAAAAGGACCCCCAAAACGAAGAAGATCGGATAAAAAGGGGGCAAGTTCTGAGCAATTCAGGGCATACAAACTGAAAGGTGCTAAGGAGGCGCCGGTCATAAAAAATTAAAAACCTGAGCTCCCGGTGTATTAGGACCTGTCTTTGGACTACCCTCATCCAAATTTTCAGATTTCTACGTGCAATATATTTCACTAGCCACCACACACAGAGCGAAACTTCCTTTTATTAGTATAGACTACATGACCTACCCGGTGTTGCCCGGGCCCGTGATAATATTCTTAAATGAACCTGAAATTTTTATGATTTCATTTCTAAAGGCTGTTCTTAGATCCAAAGGGGCAATTTTATGACATGCATTTTAATTAATTTTTGCTCGAGAACTGGCATGTGTTGTTATTTAGAAACTTTGTAATCGAAAGACATTTTCCGGATTTTTTGTAAACACAATAAATCTTACTGAGAACATTGTCAAAGATGGCGTTTTCAACAGAACTTCCCGACGAAAGCAGGAAAAACAGTCAACGAAGGAAATAATGTCTTGTCATATATCTTTAACACGATTTTGTCTTAAATACGAGCTCTGTGACTGCGTGAAAAATCGGTTTAAAAAATTAAAAAAAAAAACAGTCCTGTTCAACGTATATACAAAATAGCTGACCGCGGTTCTGATTATCACATTCATAGACAATATTGAAACAGTCCCTTTTTCATATTAAAACGTAATTTATAACAAAAAAGAATCTTTGAATTGCATTTTCTTCGCCGAAAATATTCTTTATAAATACTTTTGCATATCAAGCGCAAAAATCAATATAATACACATATATATAGGGGAAATTACAATCGCAGCATTGTACTAATACACGAAGCCTACCAATTTCACACAAATACTTGAAAAATAATTTTACAAAAAACTAAATAAAATAAAATACATATATATATATATTTAAAGAGAGGCTGCGCTGTTTGGTACCAGACAGGCTGAGAATTCTTGGGGCAGACCATGTCGCTATTGGTCACAAAGAAAATTACAGAACATACACATTAGGTTTTAAATAAAGATTTAAATGGTCCTCTGAAGATAAGAAACTTTCAAGAAAAAAAATCAATTCTTCTGCCTTGCAAAGAGAAATAAAAATCATTAATAAAAAATGATTCAAAAAGTGATTTCTTTTAAAAAATTATTAAATGATTTAAGACTTTTCATATGTAATGCGTATAGCTAATTTTAAAACTATTAGCTTCACCTAAGGGAGGGAGCAGCTTTACCTGATTTAGGGCGCACAGACCTGCAGGTCGGTTGCCCGGCGGACCAGTCTGCCTTATTTAATCCTAAAATTATGCGATCAAATAAGGTTTAATGCGGAAAAATACCGTTACCAAAAAGTGGTGTAATTTTGCATAGGCTATAATCAGACCCTAGAGAACACTGAATTGGGTACTTGACTGTTTCTCTCTTTTTGAAGCTTATCGATTCTACATTTGACATTTGCAATATTTTCAAAATCTCAAAAACTATACTCACAAAATTTAAGTTGCTTCTTCTCCTTAACCCCTCCCCTCACCTCCCGTCTAAATGTTGTCGCCGTGAGCTGATGTGGAATATGTTTTAAATCCAGCTCTTATTATTGTTTTGTAATCTGTATTAATGCATGTTTAGTTTCCACAAAAACAAACAAACAAACAAACAAAAAAAAAACCTTCAAAATTTTCGTTTTCTTGCATTTCGTCTGTAAAATGGTCAATAATTTTCTTCGACTTGTCGGGCTATTTTTTTCCAAATCGTAATATAATTATCGTAAATTACTACTGTTACATCGTACATATAGGTTTCTCAGCGTTGAATTCTTTGGCTACCATTATTTCCGCACGATAAATTTCTAAAACATTTCTAATACAAGTGTACCAGAAAGATTATTTTTTGGAAATAGTGGTAGCCAGTAAAGTAACCGATGAGAGCCCTGTTAAATAAGTTTTGATTACTTTAAGATCTGAAAATCATCAACGGTCGTCTCCAGAAAAGTTACAGAAAATAATCAGGCATGCTGAAACGCTATTGGAGAAGTTACTTGAGGCTGCAATATGGTATGAATTAAAAACAAAACTTCCTGAATAGAAGACATTTCTTTGAACTGTGTATGAAAACATATTTTAAATCGCAATAGTTGAGGTTAAACACAATATCATAGGAATACGCTGATTGTAACAAGATTTCTCTATAATGTCTGATTAATAATGAAAAAAAAAATACAAATATTTTAAGAAATCTTTATTTAGCTTTTTCTAATTTTGCGCCCTTAGGATTCGTGCGCCTGGAGCAGTCTGCTCCAACTGCTCCACGGTAGCTACGCCCCTGCTTAAGCCAGATCTTAAATGTTACAGAATCATAAAAAGTCACTGAAATCAATTTATTTTGAAATTCAATTATCTAAACAATTCCTTCTTTGATATTACATTTGCTTGGCATTCTTGCCTTTCATTATATCTCAATTCAAACAATGAAAATATGAAATGATAAAATACAACCAACTTGCCTCTAAAAGTTAAATCATAAGACAATTCTGAATTTGCAAAATAGCTTTTTTGGGGGGGGGGGGGGGGGTTCTATATATGAAAATTCTTTTATACCTTGAAGTATTATTTATCAATATTTACTATCTCTGAAAAGAAAATAGTAAAAGATGACTAAGAAAGTAATATTTTATAACTCTTAATTGATCTTTGGCTTTCTTTCTTTTTCTTTACGTCAACCCCATGCAGGCACCGCAGGTTCAACACGCTAATTTTCTCTGTTTAAAATGGAAGATTGGTATGGATATGGAAGATTGAATTTTGATTAAACGACCAGTGACCTTCTTCTTTAATTGGGTTTCCATTCATTTTCCTTTAACAAAGGGATGTTATGGCTGAATCAACTGCTGTTGCGACAGCTAACAACAGTTTTCATGATTGATTAAATAAGAGCAATTAAACTGGCCAATTTTTTTTTTTTTTTGCCAAATTTTTTTTTTTTTTTTTTTTTTTTTTTTTGAGCGTCCTAAAAAATTGGCAAATTATGAAAACTTTAATCATGCCTTAAAGAGAGAGGCCGTGGAGATTGTGAGTGAGAACAATGCGATCAACCGCATGGAACATGCGCTGGTGGAGCAAGGTTGGAGAGAAATGATTACGAAAAGATGCGAATATGGGAAGAAGAGGAGGGGGGATCCGAAGAGTGGCCAGCGGAAAGCGAGTCTGAACCAGTAGAAAATTGAAAATGGTCCAGGAAGGACCAAAATATGTTTTTTAAGCACCTTTTATGGTATTTGAAACTAGGTTTCAAAGATTTTATTAAATGTAAAGTTGACTATTTCTTAAAATTTCAAATACCACTATTTCAAAATGATAATCTTACTGTTATATTTTTGGTAGAAATATGTTTATGTTTGGACATATCACATATGTGTACTGAGTAAAAGAAATTTGCTTGGAGATAGCATTTTTCAATTTTTCTTATTTTTACATTTGCAATTACAAACTGGAAATGCTTTATGGTCTTGACTCTACCTTTGATAATGCTTCCAGTTTTGCGAAAATCTCAGATTCACAAAATATGGACATAGCACAGCTGTGCTTTTAGGTGTCAGTATGTATAAAGTAAAATATTTCTAAGAAATATGTATTATTATATTATAGTGGGATTTTCACTTATTTTCAGTGCATATATTTTCTATTATATTTTCATTTAGTTGCTGAAATTTATGCCTAGTCAAGAAGAAAAAGCTTTACTCGAAGAACATAGTATGGAAATTGATAATATGGCCAGAGCTGATCGCTTTTTATACGAAATTAGCAAGTAATTTTTTTAGCATGTTTGAAAAAAAATCATACAGTAGTTACTCTGTATATATTTTTTAAAATGTCATATTTTAAAAATAAGTCTGACATAATCACAAATCAAAGCTAGTTTATTGCAACACATATTTTGAAAATATTTTTTTTCCCATGAAAATGCAAAAGTGGTTTTGAACTCTTCTTAAATATAAACCTTTCTTTCAATAACTTTTGACAATTTGAATAAATCCATTTTGGTGACAAATAATAACTGGCATGACTGAAAGTTGTATATTTTTATTTATATAACTAAATCATTTTTTAAATTAATATAAATTTATATTTATGTAAATTCTAATTCATTCTTCATTTATTATTTGTTATGATCTCTAAAATGAGATTTTTGAGAAAAGCTGTTTTACTTTAGATAAAAAATGTATAACTTTAATGAAATTAATCAACATTTATTTTATTTTTATCATTCATAACTTTGTCTGCATTAGAATGTAAATATTGAATTTATAAATTTGCAATTGTATGCTATGCATCTTCAGAGAGCAATGAACTACATTCTTTGCTGATTAGCATAAGCAAAAACAACATTAAAGACTAATTTGAAAATTTTTATTCTTTAATTTCCTCCATATCTTAGGAGGCTATGAATTCAATATCAATCAAACTTTTCTCATTCATGATATGCAGTATGCATGCTAAATTTGCAGCCCAAAAATCTGCAACTCCCAAAAATCCATTAGATTTATATAACAAATCATTTTAAATTAGCATAAGGACACATTTTATGCTTGCCTTTTAAATTAAATTATATGTATTCAGAGCTTGGAAAAGTATGAAAGTATAGGGAGTTTGTGCAAGTAAAATGTGTTAAAAGAATGGTATAATTTCTTTGTTTAATTTGTAGCTTATTTTATTCTGCTAGTTCAATTCTTTTTCTCTCTCTCTCTCAGAAAAAGAGCTTTCTTTTTATTTGATACAAATTATTTTTAATGGATTAAAATTATTTTTTAAAGACTATTGATAAGATACAAGATGCAAAACCAAGTTGTGTTGATTAATATTACTGTATTAACAGTGTTTTATTTATTTATTTTTAATTAAAAAAACTCTGTAAAATTTTATTCATTAAGTCTTAAAAAAGCACATGTCACATAAAATGGTTTTAGTAATGTTTACTAATATGCTAGCAATTTTGAATAGTTTTTTTTCTGTATGTACTTTATATTCCATATTGAAATCAGATTTTTTGTCTCCTATAAAAACTTCTTTCTTGCATTTACATATTCAGTGTGTGCTTTTGTTTTATTTTGAGTTGCTGAGTAATTTGCTTGTTTTATAATTAAAATTATGCTTAGACATAGAGTTTGGACATTTGTTTCATATATCAATGCTAGTTTTTTCTCAAGACTATTGGATAATTTTTTTTCAAGCATCTTGAGCAATATTTATCAATTGTTCTGCTATAATTATTATTCAGTGCTTGCATCCCATTTCTTTTAATTTAGTTAAATTTACAAAATTGTATCTTTACAATAAATAATATTCCTTTGTTTGATTGCCCTGTAATATATTTTTAAAGTTATTAATTAATAAAATAACACATAGTTTTATTTTATTACAGCTATTACATTTTATTTAATTACTTTTGACATAAATAATAATTTTAAATATCTATTTCTAGGATAGTGCATTATGAACAACGAATTAGAACACTATTTTATAAAAAGAAATTTCAAGAAAGAGTGAGTGATGCAAAGCCAAAAATAGAAGGTAATTCACTAATGTTCCAGGCAGTCTGTTTTGATCAGTTATTATGTTTGAATGTGTATGAATACTGCAATACTAGTAGTTGGGAGATATCTGTTCTCATATCACTTGTGGCTATCTGAAACTTCGTGACAAAACAATTTTTTTTTTTTTTAAACTGTCACTTTAAAAATTTTCATTCCTTGTTCCAAAAGTTTAAAGTGTATTAAAATTTCATATGTATATGTAAAAAAAGTAATCCATTTTTGTATCCAAGTTTATGTATGAGATCATTCAAATATGAAATTAGTAACTAAACTAATTTATCATATATAATTTTTTTCTGCATATTTAAATAAATAAAATTTATTGAACATATTATTGTGTAATTATCAAAAAATATATAAAATTAAACAAAGTCTTAGCTCCTTAATTAAATTTTTATTGTATGAAATAAATTAAGTTACTTAAAAGTATTTCTAAAACATGATTAATTGTTTATCTTATATCTGCTTCAAAGATATTAGAAATGACGATTATTAAAAGTTATACATGGTGTTTTTTATCAGAAAACTATTTTTACTAAAATTTTTATTATTGAATATACATAAAACTAAATGAGCACAGAATGTCCAACATACTCATTTTCCACGCTGTTAACTTTTGAATACTGATACAGCTATAATGATAACAATAATGTCTAACTATAGTAAAGTGACTATGCACTCTTTAATAAGATTAATTGATTATAGTGTTCCTTTAGTAGTAAAATTAGAAATTAGCATGCTGATTTAAAAAACTATATTAGATACAGGAAAATAGTCAATTACAAAGCTATAGAATAACACTGATTTCTAACTTTAAAAAGCATATTTCATGCATAAATCCAAAGAATAGAATAAATAAAATGCTTGTTTGCCTATTTTCAATTTTCAATACTATTATGTCACAAAATGTGTTAAGAAAAATGTGTTTTTAGAGACAAAAAAAAAAGCTGAAATTTTATGAAATTAAAAATGTCGTAATTTGGTAAGTTTTTATCATAAAAGAATTATCATTATTATTATTATTGTTTTACTTTTTAGAACATGGAGGAAAGTTTTTATAAATATTACTTATAAGATCTAGGGAGCATATTGAATATTTTGTGACATATAAAAATAACTATTTTGATAACAATGGCTTTTGATAGGATGAAGAACAACATTTGAAACATTTTTATTTTGGAACTCTACCTCTGAAACTAAGGGTTTATGAATTAGCTATTGAACAAAGTTAAGAGGGGACACCTTGTATATTAAAGTGAACCAAAATAAAAAATCAAAATGATGATTTAGTATAACTAAGCAAGACAAAGAACACTGTTTTAATATTAAAAAATCTTCCATGAACAGGTTATAGACCAGTATTTCAAATGGAGCTTGGCTTTTTGTCTTACTACTAGAGCAAAAATTCTAATTCTAAAATCTTTCACATAGCAAACTATTTTTTTTTTAAATTTTCCTTAAGGAAAAAAAAAAGGCTTCCTTTAGCACAATTTCAAGTCCCACTTTAGTTTCTAAAACCATTTAAGAAATTAAAATTTAGATTAAAAATGTAACTTTAAAAGTAAAATCTAGAATTTTAAACAAATCCAAAAAGATTTATTTAGAAAAGTAATGATAAGCATGTCAAATTTGTCCTAATCCTAAAACGTAAAGCAAAATAAAGACAAATGAACTTTGCAGTTTAGTTATTTTTCCAAATGATTATTTTTAAAATCAATGCATTCAATTTGTACCTGAAATCGGTTATTAAGTTACATAAATAGGTTATTATATATTAACAACATTTAAGTGCTGTTCAGCTTTGGTTTTTATTTTAAATTAATGAAAGCAATTTAAAAAAAAGTACTAAATATTTGTCCTGATATTATTTGCCAGAGATTTATTTATATATTCATCTAGAGTTTATCTGTAGGTATTACCAGTGGTCTTAAAAGTTACTTTTTTTATTTTAGCAAACTACAACTGTCTTTGTGAAAAATGTAGTTAACTACAACAACTTGTTTAAAAAGGTAGCAACTACAAACTACTTTTCAAAAGTAATCAGTACTTCATTACTTTCACATTTTGTCAATCTACAGTTTATCCTTTTGAGGGGCAAGCAATTGTGTTCCTATAATGTTGAATTTCCTCCAAAAATATTGAAAAATTTTATTTTAAAATAAGAGAATATTATTTTTCAGCTCGTTTTCAACACAGTTATAAAAGTAAAACTCAATTAAAATTTTCTAATGCAAATGTGAATTAAAATTAGGTGGGATATAATATATTCCATTGCCCCTCAAGAGGTTAAATTGAGGACATGGATTAAATTAATACAGTGACCTTTCGCATCTGCCAGGATACAATTAAATAAGTGCATTATAACTAAGGGCATAAAATATACAATTAAACTACAGCGTATGTTTTGAAAAGCATGTAAACAGAACTATATATCTGAGAGGGGCTACTCTTGTATATAATATTTATGGAAAATCATAACAAAGGGCATTAAAGATACCATACAAAAAAATGTTTTGTGTTAGTCTTCAAAATGTTAGTTTATAAACATATTATGTATTTTTAGCAAAATTAAGTGAGATATTATATACCTAAAACAAACAACATTTAAACACAATTATATAAAAAGTGCAATTAAACTACAGCTTATTTTTTTGGGGATGCACAGAAACAGGCCTATATATATATGTGAGGAACTACTCGTGTATAAAATTTATGTACAATCATGTTTTATGTTTTTTCTTGCAGTAATTATTGAATCGGCATAAAATTATCATTGAGCCATCTATTTACCAATATCAATTTGTTTACTTAACTCTCTCTAAGGCAATCTTTTAATATGTTAATTATACTGAGTTCTGTTGAAAGTTAATTATATATTGAGTTGTCAAATTTTATAATCTGGAAAATTGTAGAAAACAAGTCTAAATGCAAACAATAAATAAAGTAATTTAAGATGAAGGAACCTAACATTAAAACATGAAGATGTAAGAAAGAATAAACAGGCAGAATTTGTCAGCAAGAAAATTAATTCCTTTAGTAGGTTAGCACTTGATTTCACCAGCAAGTGTGAGTGAAAAATCTATTATTTCATGTGATGCATTGTTAAACAGAACCATTTTGCTGAAAAGAAAAATATTACAATGATATGGTTTGTAGAACAGCAATTTTTATTTCCCTGAAGTAATGTCAGTATTTGCTACAAACTACTCATTTTTTATATTGTGCTTCTTGCTACATTACACAGTCCAAAATGAAGTAGTAGCAACATTGCTAGTAATAAACAGTGAATAAGTAGTGACTACTGCAGTTTCGTTGCCATTGGGCATTAATGGTTCCCCTTAAATTAGTCTTTGGTCATCTGGTTTTTAGGTAGATTTCGTATGAAATACTACCTATTGGGATCGTTCCTATGTTGGAATTTCTGAAAAATTTTTGCAGATCTACACCGATCATGACCCCTAGAACCCAAAACCACCCCCGGTAAAAAACTTATATATATATATATATATATATATATATATCTCACTTTCTTCTGGACATGATAACTTCTGTAATTCTGCACCAATCTCTTCCAAACTGATACATAAAATCAAAGGGCATAAAATCTCGGTCAAGTTCGTTAATGGGCGAAATCGGACCAAGGGGATGGAAATAGGGAGGGGTTTTGTGAAAACCGAAAACCCCCCATAACTTCTTAATTTTTGTACATATCAAATCAGTTTAAAGTTTTTATTACTTCAAAAAATAGGGCCAAAATTTTATGTATCACAGATTTTTGATAAAGTTAAAAATGGGCTCAAGGGGCACAAAAACTAGGGTTTTTGGGAGAAAAAAATTCATAACTTTGTCAATTCTCAAGATATCAATTTCAATTAATTTTATTATAAATCTCCTTAATATTATCTACAACTTTTATATTCACAAGTTTTTGATAGGATCAATTCGTACCACAAAAAAAAATTAAAAACGAAAACAAAAAGGGGGTTTGAAGAAGTAAAAAATCCATAACTCCGTCAATTCAAAAGATATAAAATCCCCATGAATTTATCATATATCTTCTTAATATTGTCTACAACATCTATATAGACAAGTTTTGGATAGGACCAATTCTTATAGCAAAAACAAATTAAAAATACATAGCGGTTGAAGAAAAAAATCATCTAAGTAAGGGTGTATTCAAATCCAAACTGCGTATTTTCTGAGACATTTTACAATTCATTTTTGCTCTCAAAGGCTTCCAATTGGTACGTTTTCTTACTCAGAAACTATATAAAGTACCGTAATGGTCGATTTTTTGATAGAGGCAGAATATATTTAAAAAAATTCTGTTAAAGTGGGCATTTTGAACCGAATTTCCCGAAGCGGATTGTGTTGGAAAAATCATTGCATTAAGGATACACTCAAATCCAAACTGCTTATTTTATGACTCATTTTTAAATTAATTTTTGCTCTCAAATGCATTTAATTAGTAGATTCGCTTATTCAGAAACTATATAATGTACCGCAATGATCGATTTTTTGATAGAGGCAGAACATATTTCAAAAAATCATGTCAAAGTGGGCATTTTGAACGGAATTTCCCGAAGCAATTGTGTTATCACTTTCTTCTGGACACGATAACTTCTGCAATTCTGCACAAATCTCTTCCAAACTGATACATAAAATCAAGGGATATAAAATCTCGGTCAAGTTTGTTAATGGGCAAAAGCGGACAAAGGGGATGGAAATAGGGAGGGGTTTTGTGAAAACCGTAAAAACCCCATAACTTCTTAATTTTTGTACATATCAAATCAGTTTAAAGTTTTTATTACTTCTAAAAATAGCGCCAAAAATTCATGCATCACAGATTTTTGATCAAATTTAAAATAGGCTCAAAGGGCGCAAAAAATGGGGTTTTTGGGAGAAAAAAATTTCCTTACTTCATCAATTCTCAAGATATCAAATCCAATAATTTTATTATACATCTCCTTAATATTATCTACAACTTTTATATTCACAAGTTTTTGATAGTACCAATTTGTACCGCAAAAAGAAAAAAAAATTAAAAATGAAAACAAAAAAGGGAAGTTGAAGAAGAAATCTTTTCATAACTCCGTCAATTCATAAGATATAAAATCTCCATGAATTTATCATATATCTTCTTAATGTTGTGTTCAACATTTATATAGGCAAGTTTTTGATAGGGCCAATTCTTAAAGCAAAAACAAATTTAAACACATAGCGGTTGAAGAAAAAAATCATCTTATTAAGGGAGCATTCAAATCCAAACAGTCTATTTTCTTACTCATTTTTAAATTCATTTTTGCTCGCAAACGCATCCAATTGCTAGATTCTCTTATTCAGAAACTATATAATGTACAATAATGATCGGTTTTTTAATAGAGGCAGAATATATTTCAAAAAATGTTGTCAAATTGGGCATAATGAACAGAATTTCCTGAAGCGATTGTGTTAGAAACAAAAAATATTGCCCTACTGAGAAAAATAATTGTTTATTAATCAAGTTTTAATTAATTGAAAGAAAAATAAAAATACAGGTCGCTTTAAAATCTTTTCAAAAATCACGTCAGCATGTTTCATATATATATATTTTTTTAAATTAAAAATGAATCTGAAAATGTGCCAGAAAATTTCGAGTTGTTGAGTATGGAAAAATATTTTTTTTAATATTGCCTTAACATGATTCTGATAAAACCAGCTATTTTATAAAAAGGAAATAAAAACTCGTCAAAAGTAGACAGATAAAACTGTTAAAGTGGATTTATATCTAATAATGATTTAGATTTTTTGGTGAAATTAGTATACTTAACTTCGAAACAGGGGCGGATCCAGAGAATCGTTTTGGGGGGGGCGATCCCGAGTGACATATAATCAACGTAGTCATAATTTCTGTTGCTCAAATCATTCCTTGCAGTTAATTTTTAAATGAATATGAAATAATTAATGCGATTTGAAAATGTTACAGACTTTCGATTATCCGACGTCCGATTAACCGAAACACTCGGTTATCCAACACTCTTATTGTATAATCCCGCCCTCTCAAAATATGGTTTATTGTTACTTATTAGGTCGTAAAATTAAAAACGTTATAACAGAATTTATTTATTAAATGTCTTATTTTTTTCTTTTTCTTTTTACTCTTGTACTATCGTAATTATTTATCTTATTTTTTGTTCTTTTAGTTATAGTGAACAACATTAATAACACAAGCCTGCGATGATTGTGTTTTTTAACATTTGGTAATTGATTTTGATGTATTTTTTTAGCACTGGATGCGAAAATGACCTTCATTTTTAACCATCACGTCACGATTTTCGCAAATCGTAAATTTCAAAGTTAAAAAGTAAAACTAGAAAACAGGAATTCTGCTTTTCAGAATTTAGTGTCGCCCCCGATGACAAAAAATATATGTATATAAATATAGATCCAGTAGAGTCCCAATTATCCGAGTTAATCGAACTTATACCTTTGGAATGGATCATTTTCTTCTGATGGACTGATGGCTTCCATTATTATGAAACAGTCATTATAAATGAAGTGTTAGGTGAAGATGAAAGAGCAGTCGTAAAAAGTTAGAACTCTGATTTTCTGGTCAGAATGAGGGGAAAAATGGCTATAATTTTTTTTTGGAAAAAAAAATGGAAGCCATCAGTTCATCAGAAGAAAATAACTCGGTGTATGCGGAAACTCCGATAATTGGAGCTCTACTGTAGTTCAGTTTTAAGACTTATAACATGCGATTTTACTTTACATAAAGTGACGCCATCCACATCCGCTGAAGAATTCATCATTTGCGATCCAGTGTTAAACAACATCTATAGTAAAGTACGCTTAAGACGTCACTATCGCTGAATAATACACACACACACAAAAAAAAAGAGATTTCGTCATTCAAAAAACTCGACAAAAAATCGGCCATCTAAAGATTCACAAGCCTTCATTTGTTTGTATTATCATTATAGATATTTAAAATGAAATTTAGTTTCTAAAAGCTCTCTGTTTTATCAGAAATCTTTCATTTATATTTTTTGAAAATAGCACGTATTTTAACTTTTTTTTTTCAGTTTTTATGGGAAAATAGCAACAAAAAGATATAATTGCTATTTTTCTTTCACTTTCTACAGAAATGGAGTTCTTCCGTTGCCAATATTAAGCAAATGGCTCTAAAAACTACAAAAAAAGAGAAAAAAAAATTAATATTTCAAAAATAAATGGAGATGCAGTTTTCAAAACAAATTGCATTATAAAGTACATTTTTTTTCGAATATGACGGTATAAACATTGAAAATGTGCGATGCTTAGAAGTTTAAAAAATTGCTATAGAGTATTTAATCGTACTGCTTTGTTAAACGGCTGGCTTCTGTAAGGTAACGTTATTTTTTGGAGATGTCACAAAATAAGCTGGGAGAAAGAAATAGCATACCGTACCGGGGGCTAAAAATAGCGAAAATCTCTCAAAGCAATTTGTAAGTACAACAACAAAAGAAGGTAAATGTTTTAAATACATCTGCCACAAATTTCCCAGCTTTATCAACCGCCAAAATAAAAGAGGATACCGAGATGATCCCCATAGAGAAGATTAAAAGAAAAGCGCGAAGCAGAGCATGAGCGGTTCAAAGAAACTTCCACGCATGGAATAAAATTATAAGGATTTTAAATATTAAATATTTTACATGTTTAACTGTAAAAATCCATAGTATAAGCAAAAAAAAGTTATTATGAAAAAAAGTTACGACTATTTTACAGCAGCAGATTTTCGCAATATTTCGACTATTTAAAAATTTGCAATTTGTGAAAAATCCTGACGTGATGGTATGGTAAAAAATGAAGGTCATTTTTGGATTCAGCACTAAAAAATACATAAGAACCAATTACCGTAGCTGAAAAACATAACAATCACATCTATTTTTTAATATCAGATTTCTGGAAGAGAGTAATCGCTGAAAAAGGATCGCCTTCAGAAATTTGAAGGACCTTAACATCCTTGAAAATCAAAATGTGTCATCTAAGTGGTGTTTATACCTCTTCATAGGCGCGAATCGCCCCCCCCCCCACCCCTTGGTTAAAAAAATATAAATCCATCGATTATCGTGAATTGCGGCAAATGGTTGCCGAAAAAAATCGATTTCATCAACCGTTCGCAGGTCAAAGGATCTTGCAAAAAAAACGCGAATTTCGTCAAAGGATCGCGCAAAAACGCGAATTTCGTCAAAGAAGCGCGGAAAAGACGCACAATTAACACCAGGAGGAGCGCATCCACGGGGGGGTTGTCGATCGGGGAGGTCACACCCCCCCCCCCCCATGATATAAATCCAACGCTTTTAACGGCAGTTTTCGCGGAACACACAGACAAGTAAACGAAAACCAAACACTTTTCGGGTATCAATGGTAAACCTCTCTGACATTTCGGCAATTAGTGAACAAAATAGGATTATGTCCAGTCAAAAGGCATATGGCGACATAATTTTTGACACTATGGGTTGAGGTGGGGGACGATGCCACTTCGTGTACCTTTTGTTGAATCTCTACAACATAAATTGACAACGTTATGCGGATCCCTTTAAAGTGTTGAAACTTTTTTGTTCATTCAAAGAAGCTACAATTCTAATTTCTGTATAACAATATTTTTGAGGAGTGCTTTATTGTTTGAGAAAAGAATGGGATTCATACAATTTCCAAAGAAAGAAAGAAGCAAGAAAAAGAAAGGTCCTTTGAAAAATTTAAGCATCTTAATGTTTTCTGAAGACAGCCACTAATGTGTAAAAAATGTACTGTTATTGCCACCCACATTGGTAAATTTTAAGGGTATTTGATGAATGAACGAAAGAGGATTATATCATAATCCCAGTCAGTTAAAATGCGTATGGTGTGTTGATTTCTTATAAACCAACTTGGTAAATTTGTTCTTCTCTTCTTTGCCCCGATCGAACCCCCCCCCCCTCGTAAATGTGCACCTAGGGGAATCTCTTCCCTGTGCTAATTGTGTGTTTTTTACGCGGCCCTTTGACGAAATTCGCGTTTTTCAGCGATTCTTTGGCGAAATTTGCGTATTTTTTTCGCGATTCTTTGAAGAAAATCGCCTTTTTTCAGAGATCTGTTGATGAAATTAGCGTTTTTGCGCGATTCTTTCGCGAAATTAGCGTTTTTCCGCAATTCTTTGTCGAAATTGGCGTTTTTTCTGCGATCCTTTGACGAAATTTGAGTTTTTTTCTGCGATCTTTTGTCGAAATTTGCGTTATTTTCATGGTCCTTTGATGAAATGTGCGCTTTTTTGACGAAAATCGCATTTTTCCGCGCTTCTTTGGCAAAACTCGCGTTTTTTCGCGATCCTTTGACGAAATTTGCGTTTTTTCTCGATCATTTGACGAAATTGGCGTTTTTTGCGCGATCTTTTGACAAAATTTGCGTTTTTTGCGACCCTTTCACCTGCGAACAATTCACGAAATTGTTTTTTTTTTCGGAGACCATTTGTCGAAATTCGCGATAATCGTTGGATTTCCCCCCCGTGGATCCGCGCCTGCTTCGAAATCTACCTCTGCCTGTAGGCCGGGCCGGCAGGGATTTTTTTTTTTATAGTGATATGCAATTTTAATGTTTATCACAAAAATAAAAATGTTAGGAAAATTTTTAACTATTAAGGGCAATATATCATTAATTATATATATGTTATTATTATTATTGATTATTATATAAAATGTTGAATGTGAACTCATGACAAAGCCCTGTGTGCAGTCCCTTTGTATGTTTCTATATTATCATTCTATTAGACTATACCAAAATACATATATATGAAAAATCAGTTTTGTTTATTAATCTAATTAGACTGCTATTGTTAATTTTAAAAAGTAATTTAAACTTATGCCACATGCAACCTTAGATATCTATCTACAACTTAAAATAGTCTGCATTAGATTACAACTAAATCTTGACAAAAAGTACTAGTAACCTGTCAGTAAAACTTTTTCAAACAGTGATTTCTTTTACCATTGTTCATTATTTTTCAGACTTCCATTAGGCCAATTCGGTCACTCATTTTAAGGATAATTTCTATTTATAAAGCATGCCCATCTTTCCAGTTTTATAATTTCTGTTTTAAAATATACATTTGAAAAACCAAAATAAGTGCAAACTTAATGTGATATGTTTTCAAGAAATATATTCTTTCAGCTTTTAATATGAAAGTTTGTGTTTCTTATTATTTAAACCATGCAGATTGTCTGAAAGACATTATTTTACTTTTATGACTTATATATGATTGGTATCTTACCAAAGAATTCAGGTTTATAGTTCAAAGTAACTTAAAAACAAACAACTTAGCGAATATAAGTGAATCGTTAGAGACATGGCAAAAAGGGATTTATGAAGAATATATATTGCTGAAAAGAATTTTGCTTTTTCAAATGTAGACTTAAATATTAATTTGCATTTTTTGCCAGAAAAATAAATAAATGATCTTAAATGAAATTTATAAAGAATGACTTTGTTATCACCCCATGTTTAAAAATACTTGGTTTATTTCTATACTGGAACATTAATGTGTTTCGAAATTGTTGTGTTTTTTGAAATGTGAGAATTGAGTGGCATCTGTAAATCTGCACATTTCTTTCTGACTGTATTATGAAAGTAAATGCTCTTTTTAATAATTAACTTGGCAAAACCTCTTTATTTCTTTCATTCCATTTGTTAAAATTTCCTGACGTATTCCCTCTTTATTGTCTCTCAAATTTATAAAAAAGAGCCATCTCACTGTATACTTGCTTTATGTAATCCTTAATTTTAATATTTTTTAATATATTTCTTTCAAAGTTCTTTCAAGTAATATTTTTGATCTTCCACTTTATTGTACATGCATGTTAATGATTTTCTTAAAATACAGTAGAGTCTCAAAAATCCACACAGCTTGGGACCAGAGGCTGCGTAGATTTTAGAATTTTGCGGATTTTAGAGTTTTGCAGATTCTGGATTAAATGATTTATTTTTTTCAACTTACCTGTATCCATTTACAAGAATAGCTTGTAATAATTCAATTTAAGCAAATCAAAACTTGAATCCCTTTTATTTGCCTGTACATTATAATTTTAATACTCCAAATTATTTTTATTACAATTTTTAAACATTTCTTGTATAGTTCTTTGCTTGAGAACTTTCATTTTCTCTTGATGAAGTTTCTTTTGAATTCTGTAAATAATCGTTATTTGCTGTTGGTCTATACATCTCAAAGCAAATGCAAAATAATAATGAAATGAATGTTGTCAACCTTACATGAAATATGAAATAAATTAATTTGCTACTTTCTATAGTGGCCAATAGATGGTGCCATTACTAAAACCTTTGTGGGCTTGTTTACGCTTCACATCAATTTCTATTGTTTTATATTTTGTTGTGTGTAGGTTTCTGTGAAATAAAAGCATTTTATTTGCATAATATCCAGTGTCATTGCTATTTTCTCATAAATTTAGATTAAAAATAATTTTATTTTCATTCGCTGATATTTGGAATAAAAGTTGTAAAGAATACTTCTTAACTGGGAATTTCACTGTTTACATTTTGAAATGCAAGCGGATTTCAGAAGATTGTGGATTTTAGAGACTCTACTGTATTCTAAGCTTGAAGCATCTTCGTGTTATGTACTTTAAAGTAATTTTGCTTATGAATATTATATTTGTTGATACATTTCACTCTGCATTCTTTTACCTTCTAAAATGCCTTTTTTAATTTCATTTTTATATTTTAGCTGTTTTAGAGGCATCAAAAGAATTGCACAGAAGTAAAAGACTAAAAAGACTTCTGGAACTTATATTAGCCTTTGGTAATTACATGAATAGAGGTGCTCGAGGAAATGCGTCTGGATTTCATCTTGCTAGTTTAAATCGAATTGCAGACACCAAGTCAAGTATCAACAGAAACATGACTTTACTCCATTATATAATTGATACTTTGGAGAAAAAAGTAAGATATATGTATAAATTTAAGATGGCTAAATAACATTTTGGTGAGACTAATATTAATTTACAAGACAACATTTAATTAGCATGTATTTGGTAATTTAGTGGAGACTTGAGAATAAATAAAACCTGCTGATTCTTAATTTATTCATGCTTAATTAGAGCAAAGTTTAGAATTATGTAAATATGTAATAAGATATAATGGAATTATTTTGTTTCAGAATAAAACTTAGAAAAACAAAATTGCAATAAAACACACTACCTTTTTTTGGTGTATGTGTGTGTGTGTGGAGGAGGGGGGGTGGTTCACAAATCAGATATCTGTATGGGCTGGCTTATTTCCATTCATGCCACTCGGGCCAGCCCGGGCCTGGGTCATAGTTTTTTCTGAAGGTTCGGGCCGGGCCTAATGACTACTCTTTATGGCTGGGTTCGGGCCTTACTTTTTTCATAAAGGATTCAGTCCTAGTTTTGACCCAGCCTATATGAAAATCATTGTCTTGGCATGTCCTGGTCCATTCAAAGGTCGGTAAAATTAGGCCTGGCCCAAAAAATTTTGCAAAAAATGCATACATTTTTAAATTGCCATTATTTTACAACTATACATTGAAATTTATTCTTTTTAAAGAATAGTAGATTTCTACCCTTGTTAAAATATAGCTAAATTAAAATATAGTAAAACGTGTTTTAAACTGAAAAACGTGTTGATCCATGCAAAATTATTGTACTAATACATAAGAAAAGAATATATAATACATTTACACCTGCTGAGAAAGGAATTTGCCTATAATGCATTTTTGTTTTCTTTTCTATGCGATTCCATCTTAAGAGATTTTACTGGATAGCATTTTTCAGATTTTTAACATGAATATGGATTAACAATATTAATGATAACTGAAACATTTACATATGAGAAATAGAGATTCATTAAAAAAATAAATATCGCAGCCTGTGGCACTTCTATAAAAATAAAAATTATAAACATGAAAAAAAAGTTATGATAAATATTTTTGTCATAACTCCTTGCACGAGACAAATTTTTAACCAAATAAAAACATAAAAATCAATATTTTTTAGAAATTCACTCGGGCCAAACTTTTAGCTGTTATACTGGACCGGGCCAATAATTTTTTTTATATGGTTTGGGGATGAACTTTTAACTTTTTTACTGGACCAATATTTTTTTGTGTGAGCCAGCTCGGACCAAACTTTTATTTTTTGTATTGGGCCAAGCTGAATTTTTTTTTCTATGAATTGGGCTGGGCCTGTGCAGACCTCTATCACAAATGATATTATAAGTTAAATTCCTTTGCATATTATAATATTTAGTTATGAAAGGATAAATGAGAAAACAATTGATTACCACTGACATGTTAAGGGGACTTTCCACATTAGGAGACAAAAAAAAAAAAGCACTTTATGATTTTTTTGTAAGAAAACTGCATGATGGATCTTTTTGAAATTTTAACAGTTTATTGTGAATATCTTAAGGTATACACAAGAATTTTTTTTATTAGATTTTGTTACTTCTACTCTAAGTTATAAACAAATGTGTTCAACCACATTTTTTTGACACGGTGGGCAAGATTTAAAAAAAAAACAACTCAATGGATCATCTTGATTTTTTTTTTATTATTAAAGCTTATTTAATTTCCTTCAATATGAATTAAAGCTTTTACTAAAATTTAAAAAAAAAAAAGTTATTAACAAACAAATTTTAACAATTTTTTTTTTTCTTTTAAATCAGCCATTACATAACTTTTTAAAAATAAATTTATGGGTTCTTTTAATTAAGTAGAAGCTATACTTATGAAGTTTACAAAAAAAAATTATTTTTTTGTTTCAGATAATTCTACAAGGCGCTATCATGCCCACCGTCCAGACAAAATTTTCCAAAACAGTTGAACATATTTGTTTATAACTTAGAGTAGAAGCAACAAAATCTAATAAAAAAATTCTTGTATATACCTTAAGATATGTATAATAAACTGTTAAAATTTCAAAAATATCCATCATGCAGTTTTCTTACAAAAAAAATCATAAAAAAGTGCTTTTTTTGGTCTCCTAATGTAGAAGGTCCCCTTAAACAGAACATGGAAAAGGAACTTTCCAGGTTTTAAGAAATGAAAAATTTCTTTTTTAAATTGCTGTTGCAGTCAGTTTGACAGCTTGGCAAAAAACAGTTTGGCATTTGAGAAAACAAGAAATTTTTCAGCATGTCAAAAAATCTGAAATAAACCTGACAAAAAGGGCATCGTTAAAATGGTTACTGAGATTGAAAATTTCACTGAAAAACAGAGAATAATTTCATATCCCTATCAAGTCATGCACAGTAGGTTGAATATTCAGTAGGACTAAATATTCACTATACTGCATGAGAATAAAAAAGACAATGGTATATAATCATCATAATGTGCAGTCCTGGAAATTTACTACCCACTACTAACTTTGCCACAAATCACTGTATAAAAAAGAGGTTGGTACTAGTCGATTATTAATGTCTACTAATTAATACTATACTTAAATTTTACTTAGGAAATTGTCTCTTATAGAAATTGTAGCAAAGATAACATTTTTTAGAACCTTCGGATATCAAACAGAAAGTCATTCAGTCAACTAGTTTAGAATTTGTGTAGATTTAAAGTTTTGTTTAAAAAAAAAATCCTAATATTAAATTAATGTTTAATCATTTTAAAACAGATCGCAATGTGGGTAGTGTTTTAAGTTTAATTCAAAAACTACTTTGTAAATGAACTGTAATTTTGGATTTGTATGTTCAGATATTCTAGAAATTGACTCGTGTTAAAAAATTCATAGCTTAGAACTCATATATAGATATTTTTGAATTAGTTTCAAAGAAATAAATATTTTGAAATTAATTAAAAAAAATATATATGAATTGTAACCTACTTTTTTAAAAACTGATATTGATTTCTAGAAAGCTTCAGATATTTTAATTCAAAATTACAGCTCATTCTGCAAAATAGTTTTGAATTATGTTTAAAATAAGTATCCTCATTACAATTTGTTTTTTAATGATTCAAAGAAGATCTAACATTAGGAGTTCCAAACTTTAAATTTGCATAATTCACAAACTATTTGCCTGACTGACTTCTTGTTTGGTAAAATTTACTTAAAAATCAAAATATGATGTTAAAATAGGTATTAGTATTGAAAATGGTTCAAGTTTGTTTCAATTTCTATGTGTAGATGACCCTTTAAGCAAAATTTAAGTATAGCATTAATCAGTAGACATTATTACTAACTGGTGTGTACCAATCACATTTTTATAGAATGATTTGCATCTAAGTTATTAAGGTGTTGTCCTTTTTTTCTTCCAGGACTGTACCAAAGAAAATCAAAGTAGAAGAACGGTCAGCTCTATTGTCCGTAACAGTAAAACATATTTAGGGTGTAAAAAAATCAGATTTTTATGATTTTTTTTCCCTGCATTAAAATACGGAATAGCTATTAATAATTATAGGCTTAAAAAAAAACTAAAGCTGTAATTGCTAACATAATCTATGTTTTTAAACTTTAATTAATTATAATTATTAGTTAATAATTACATTAATTATAAAAACTGCATTCATTTTCATTAGTAAGTAGTACCGGGTGATTCAGAAGTTCCGGGAGTTTTGAAATGTTAATAATTAGTAAACTATATACAATAGAAAGATGTGATTTTCATAGAAATGCTTAGAAACATGTAGGATTTGTTTTATAATGAAAAGAATACGTTATATTTGTTACACTTTTTGCCAACAGGTGGCACTGAAATTGATTACATTATTTTGCTATGGTATAATAAAGCGGGCTGAGTATTGGCGTCGTGTTCTGTCTCTTGTTTTCGGCTGCAACAGATGTTTGGGGTCTCCCACTTCTTTGACGACCTTCCAATGAGCCTCTTTCCTCAAACCTTTTTTTATCATAGCCTTCAGATTTGTAGCGGTCATTGGTCCTTTTCCAATTTTAACTTCATGCATTGTACGATAAGAAAGCAAAGCCCCCTCCTTCCCAAGATTATATGAATTTTGATACACAAGACCATTAATAAGTAGTATAGATTTTAAAGAAATAAAACAGTCTGAGTGTGTTTTAAATAGGCCACTAAAACTTGGAAACAAAAGAGAAAAACTACTTTTTATTGAAGGATAAGTTTTTTTTTTATAAATGCATTTAGTCTTTCATAACCTTAATTTTTTAGATATCATTGTAGTGTTTAATTATTGTAATACACAGAATATTTATACATAGTTAATGCTTATTTTTAATCATTCTACAAAATGCTTTTTGCTCAAAAAAGATGTTACAGTAAAAAAATATTCAGGCTAAAATTAGTCTCTTCTTTTCCAATTTATATAAACAAATTTGGTCCAAGACTAAATGACCTTAAATTTATACCTCTTCAAAGATTAGTTCTATCAGCCCTAGAAATAGAAGCGTAATTATATCCGTCATAGAAATATCTTTATTTATTATTATTTTTCAAATGTTTTTAGTAACATTTAATTTAATATTTCTTTTTATCAATGTAATTTTACTATTTTATATAATATTAATTTATAAAATTAATTATAAATTTATAGAATATTATGCATATTATTTACACAATATTTTACAAATAACATATAAACTATATCTGATTTTTTAGGGTATGGAAAATTCACCTATGTTCATATGTTAAGCTTTATAGTTTATAATTTAGTATTTATAGATCCATTCACAATCAGATTTCCTTTTTCACTTAAATATAAATAATAGCCCAAATGAAGTTAAATATAAATAAAAATTATTATTTTTATTATGTTAAAATAAATATTTCAAATAATATCCATGGTTATTTTTTTTAAGTTCATGCTTTCACATTAATTTATTTTAAATCACTTTTAGGGCATTCTGTCATATAACAAACTTTTTTCCCCTCCTCCTTCTTCCTTGTTAGTTTGTTATCAACAATCAAATGAAAAATTTCGAAAGTGAAGATGGTCATCTTATTATTTTTTATTTAGACTCATCTGAATACTAATCATACTTAAGTATAATACAAATAAAAAAGAAACAATTCTATGACTGATAGAGCTGAAATTTGGAGAGACATATATTAAAACCAATACAATTAAAAACCAGGCATTAACTATTTTTTCTTCTTCATATTACAATTGTTAAAATCTACATAGATATCTAAATAAATTAAGATTTTTGGGAAACAATGAAAAGTGTTCGAAAAACTTACCCTTGAATAAAAATATCAGTTGATATCCACTTTTATCTACGAATTTTATCTGTAGTTTTAAAACACACACACATACTATTTCCTTTGTTTAAAATCTATACTACTTACTAATGACCTTATGCATTTAATGTTGGTAAATTACATGAATATCAAACGAAAAAAATCATGTTATATTTTCTTTGACAAAGGATAAATTTGTTAACGAACAATGAATGCTGTTTGAAAACAATAGTCGAAGAATCTTTTACAACCCTGTTGGACCTTGTCATTTCAAGTTGGGGGAGTTGCAGAAAGCAGCATTTCTCCAGCATGTTTTTTCTTTGTATGATAGTACGTCACATTTCAGCAGAAACAAATTTATCCAGCTTTCTGTTCTTGTCTCGTATATTTTTTGTCTGTGCATTGCTCAGAATGGCACAATGATTTATGTTATATTTAATGGCCTGGTGGTGTATGCAACAATGTGCAGGTAGCTGTTTTGTTAGCAAATTGAAATAATTTCATTGTCCTGATAATTTTTAGAATTACTTGTAAAGCCTATAGACAACTGATCTAGGTAATTTCTCATGTATTGTTAAAAGCATGTAGTTTTGAAATGGTTTGTGATGATTATAGCTTCAATAAAACATCTATTTTTTTCATATAGAAGCCCGGCAGATGAATTTCAATGAAATCACATAAATTCAAGAAAATGTCAGTAATTCTTGTAATAATTTTACTTCAATGATGAACTTGCCTAAGTTTTGAGGTTATTGGGTTGAAAAACCCTGATGTTCTACATACTTTGCCATTCTAAAAATTTGGTAACATACTTAGCCCTAATTTCAACAGGCCAGGGATAAATTTGTAGCTTATACATAGATTGTTTAATACCATACAACAAGAATAAGTACAAATGTTTTAGTTTTACTGATATTGCCATTCGTGTTTTTTGAAAAAACTAAATCTTGAATTATCAAACAAGATTTTTGAATTATTTTTCTGATTTTAATTTTCATTCCTAAATGAAATAACTCCACTTTACTGTATTTTATACATTCAAATTAATAATTTTTGTTCCAAATATTTGAAATCCAACAGAAAAAAAATTGCTTGCTTTATTTAGAAATTCTCAATTGTCCACTAAATTACCAAATCATCTGTACCTAAATTCATAAATTCAATATATTTTGATGGATATCAATTTACTTTTACATTATAATATAACATTAATGTTGGATATTAAGGCTAATGTCAGGCGAGCATCTTTTTGCATGCTTTTACAGCCTCCCTACACATGCTAATGAAGGTGTAGGGAGGCTGTAAAAGTGAAAAAAACATGCAAAAAGACATTTGTCTGACATTAGCCTAAAGGAATACCAAAATGATAGTCACATCAAGTTTCAAAATGTCCAGTGCTAGGCAGGCCCATAGTCAGATAAGGGTCTGGAAGGAAAATAGCCAAGCTGGAACAAATACTACTCATACAAGATTGACTTGATGACTCCTTAAATATAGAATCAAAACAATAAATTAATGTCTGTAAATTTCTGAATTATTATTATTTTTTTCTTTTTTTTGTCTTTAAATGCTCTTTACCAGAATGGGCAAAGATTGTCAATGAGGATCACATGCTTGGGCCATTATTCCCTTTATAATGATTTCCCTTATGCTCTTCATCACAGCACAGGCTTTTGATATAGTATATTCACATAAACATATTGTTTGATTAAAACTCACAGTTGATTAAAAATTAATAAAAAACATATCAGTAAATAACCTCAAAAACGGCAGTATTAAAGCCTTATACAAGTCCACTGCTATATATTATTTTGTATGTCAACATTCCTTTTTCCATGCACAACAATGAATGGAGTATCATATGAACAGTCTTTGATCAGCTCTTGACATAGTATACTCATGTTTTGTTAAAACATTATTTTTGCTTAAAAATTGCAGTTAATTAAAAATTAATGAAAAAATATCAGCAAATAATCTCAAAGATTCCACTGCAAAAGCCTTGCACAAGTCCACAGGTTTAATAAAAATCTGGGTATCCTTTTCCTCAAACTTGTGCAGGCAAGCTGAAAAATAAATGTTTTAAGTAAAATGTTTTTAAAAATAAATATTTTGTGTGGCATTTATGACATTATTTGAAGTTTTTTTTCTCATAACTTTTGTTCTGTCACAAAATTTTTAATATGATTATGTTTAAAATATTATAAATTAGATAAATTGTAATACGACTGAATAATGAAAGTTAGATATTTTGATTGATGCAAATGTATCTGACCACTTAAACATAATAAATATAATTATAGTTTTCATCTTATACTACAATACGAGCAAAAATTGTGTGTGTATGTAAATTTTATCTTAAAAACAGTCTCTGTCGATTTGGACTAAATTTTGTATTTTACCATTTTCAGGCCCGAGAAGGCCATTGGGCTAGATCACATGTTTGACAAAATTCAATTAGTGCGTCATTTTGGGTCATAATTGGTCAGGGTCAAAGCTAATTATATCTAAAAAACTGTTCAACCGATTTTAACTAAATTTCGTATACTACCGTTTTTGAGCAAGAGAAAACTATTGGGCTAAGCCACATGTTCGAAAAATTTTGATTAGTGGGTCATATTTAGGTTACTGCAGGTTTAGCAGCGCTCCTATATTTCCTATAAATTTGAAAAAGTTCTTATTTTTTCTATATTTCCTATATTTTCTAGCCTCCACCTTTGTGATAATTTTTTATTTATGCCGATAAGTTAAGCCAGATATGATTTTTCCAAGAATGTATTTTTTAAATTTTGCTGAATTCTGCAATATACGAGAGTATCAATACGTTTTTACCCTCACATAGAAATAATTGAGTAAAATTTAGGAAATTGCTACATTGTATTAGTTCTTTTTTATATAGTCACCATGCACAGTAACACATTTCTGCAAACGGTATTTCAAAAAGAGGGCAGAGGATGTATTTCAGGAGACACGATAGTAGATCCAAAGGGGGCATGTTTCTAACTTTTGCCGACCCTCACATTTGACATATTGTGGGAAATACCTGTGACCGCTTATTCATGCTATACATCTCTCGATCCGATCCCCCCAAATTTGTCCCTTAGGGGGCATGAATGGTAACTACAAAATTTAGAAAAGTGCCCCTCCCCTCGTAGGGCAAATTGGATTGAGGGGCTCTGGGTGTGCATAACATGCATTAGTGGTCACAGGCCTTTCCAACAATAAGTCACATGTGGGGGTTGGTAAAAGTTAGAAAAATGTCCCCCTTCGGGTGTACTATCGCGCTTCCTTGATAGAATCCTCCCCCCTCTTTTTGAAATACGATATGCAGAAATGTGTTACTGCGGACGGTGACTATATAGAAAAGGACTAATACAATGTCGCAATTTCATAAATTTTACTCCATTATTTCTATGTGAGGGTGAAAACTTATTGATACACCCTCGTATACATATTTTAAATCACGAATTTCGACAATCCTATAATTTTTTTTTTTTTTAATTATTCAATTTGTCATGGTTCTGGAAACTTCGTCATTTGATTATGAAAATAATTGTGAATTTCATCGTTGAAAAAAATCTTAGATCTTCGTCAGTGGATCTCGGAAGAAAAATTGTGAATTTGGCCAGCCTGTCGAAAAGAAAAAGTGGATTTCATCAATTGATTACAGAAAAAAAATCATTTTTTTATTATGTTGCTGATAAAAATTGCGAACTTATTCTATCAAGTGTGGCAGAATATATATATAATTTTCTTCAGTCAGTTGTGGCCAAAAATTGCGAATCTTTTCTGTAAGTCGCGTTAAAAATTTGCTGATTTTGCTAGCCTTGCTGTAATATAACCCCAAATTTGTCTATCAGTCTTTTATAAAAATCAGAATTCATCTGTGGCAAACAGTCGTAGTTTTCATAATTCAGTTGCGTCAAAAATTCGTGAATTTCCTCAATAAGTCACAGTAAAATATTGATGATTTTGTCAGTTGTTCGTTGAAATATATTGCGAAATGTGTCGGTCGATGCTGATAAAAATTGTAATTTTTGGTGGTCACTCGTGGTTTTAAAAAATCATAGATTTCACACATCATTCTTTTAAAAAATAGCTGATTTCATCAATTGGTCATTGAAATACATCACGAAATTTGTCAATCATTCGTTGATAAAAGTCGCAAATATTGACAGTCATTTGCTGTAAAAAAAAATCCCAGATTTTGTCAATTACAGCAAACAAAATCCTGAATTTCTTTAATCAAACATCTCTGATTTTGTCAGTCAGTCATTGAAATATCTTGTAAAATTTGTTGATCGTTCTTTGATAAAAATCATAATTTTTGGCAGTCACTTGCAGTAAAAAATCATAGGTTTCATTGTCTCGAAAAAAAAAATCGCCAATTTGTCACTTAAAAAAAATTTGAAATCTGTCGGTTACAAAAAAGGTGCAGAAAAAAAATTGCTAATTTAATCAATGGGTCTCGGAAGAATGTCTATCTGTTGTTGAAGTGCAAAATGCATGTTGGTTGTTGGAAAGGAAAAAAAAAATTTTTTTTCAATAATTTTGTCAATCACTTGTGGAAAAAAAAAATCGAAAATTTCTTTACTCAGTCATGGCAAAAAATTGTGAAATTTCTCGATTGCTCATTGATAAAAATCTCAAATTTTGTCAATTAGTTTCAAGAAAAAAATCTCATAATTAGTCAGTTAGTTGCATAATTTAACACAATTATATTGATCACAAATTTTTGCTCTATAGGGATTAAATAAATGTAATTCATTTTATAAAAAAATTATTAAAAAAAATCATTTGTATTTAAAAAATAAAAGTAAATTAAGTAATATTTATTTCAATTACATTTGTATTGATAAATGCAAATGCTATAAGGGGTTATGATCCAGAAAATAACTGTAAAAAATATTTTAAAATATAGCTTGAAAAAAAAAATTGCATACAACTGCTGAAATGCTAATATATTATATGAACTTTCAATAGTTTACTCCTGATATAGTCTTTACAATGATTACGCCTATGATATTACATATGTAGGTGTATTGAAACATGTGTAGGTGTATTTACATATAAATAAAAATTCCTATATTTTCTTCAAAACAATTCCTATATTTCCTATAATATTTTTGAAGAGTCACTTCTAGGCCTGTCACTGGGTCAAGCCAATTTTATCTAAAAAAAAAAATGGCTTTAATGAATTTGATTAAATTTTGCATTCTGCCATTTTGGATTACGACTAGACCATTGGGCTAAATCACATGTTTGAGAAAATTCGATTAGTAGGTCATTTTTGTGTCACTGTGGGTCAAGTTAATTTTATCTAGAAAATGGCTATAATGATTTTGACTAAATTTTGTATTCTATAGTTTTTGGGCACAAGAATACCATTGGGCTATGTTGCATGCTCAAGAACATTCAATTAGTAGGTCATTTTGGGTCACAATGGGTCAGGGTCAAGCTAATTGTATCTAAAAAACAGCTCAAAGGATTTTGACAAAATTTTGTATACCATTTTCAAGCACGAAAAGATCATTGGGCTATATTGCATGTTCGAGAAATTTCAATTAGTGGTTCATTTTGGGTCACTATGGGTCAAGCTAATTTTATCTAGAAAATGGCTCTAATGATTTTAATTAAATTTTGTATTCTATCAATTTTGGGCTCTAGAAGACCCTTGGGTTAGGTCGCATGTTCCAGAAAATTTGATTAATGGTTCATTTTGGGTCACTATGGCTCTGGGTCAAGCTAATTGTATCTAAACAACGGCTCAGACAATATTGATGAAATTTTATAGTATACCATTTTCGGGCATGAGAATATCATTGAGCTAGATCTCATGTTCGAGAAATTTCGATTAGTGGCTCATTTTAGGGTCATTATGGGTCAAGCTAATTTTATCTAGAAAATGACTTTAACGATCTTGATTAAATTTTCTATTCTGTCGTTTTTGGGTTCGAGAAGACTATTGAGTTAGGTTGCATGTTCGAGAACATTCTATTAGTTGGTCATTTTAGGTTGCTATGGTTCCGGGTCAAGCTAATTTTATCTAAAAATGGCTCAAACGATATTAACAAAATTTTGTATTATACCGTTTTCAGACATGGGAAGATCATTGGGCTAGATCATATGTTTGAAAAATTTTGATTACTGGGTCATTTTGGTGTCAGTGCAGATCATGCTAATTTTATTTATAAAACAGCTTAAATGGTTTTGACTAAGTTTTGTATCCTACAGTTTTTAATTACCAGAAGATCACTGAGCTAAGTCACATGTTCAAGCAAATTTGAATAGTGGGTCATTTTAGGTCACTACGGGTCATGGTAACGAAGCCGCGAAGTTCGCGATATTTTGCATAATATTGGTGACATTTGGCCAAAAAATCGAGATTCAAGATTACGAATGCCAAAACACATACTTTACGCCAAATGAAAGAATGTCACCAATTTTGACTATAGTTGGCGAAAAAAAATAGTCTTATAGAATGTGAGGTAATTTTTTAGAATTTCTTAATAGGACTCTCGAGGTACATGGTTAAAGCAATCAGAATCAAGCTCAAAATGTAATTTAGATTGATGTCCTTTCATTATAAATGTGTAAATAATGTAAAATTTAGAAACCTGTACCTACATAGTTTTCATATTGATTGTTTTTGTAAATAATACAATTATAAAATAACATGCTTTATAGGAATAATACAGAGAGAATGATATGAGGAGAAAATTATATCGAGTTGAATACAAAGCTAATTTTGACTGAGCACATCTCGGTCATCCCTGCTCTTTGAATCTTAAACATTAAAATGTGTCAGGATACTTATGGTTGTTCTGAAACAGTTTTCTCCACCACTTGATCTCACAGAGCTTTGACACAATTACAATATAATACAGTAGACTCCCTTAAATCTGCGACCCTAAAATCCGTGAACGCCTAAAATCCACGTATTTTTTCAGATGTAAACAATGAAATCTACAGTTAAGTTGCAGGAATAAAATTCAAGATGGCGCCAAAATCAGTGACTACTGCAATATTTTTTTTACTAAATTTTTTTGTTAATATTTCTCTTCTGGCTATTACAGCTGATTTATTACTAAATAAATTTACATTACTTTTGATTTTGATATAAATTAGCATATCTATATCAAACATTCCAGGGTTTGAAATGGAAAAATCCACGAACCGGAATGCTATTTTTAAATTATTGTTCGTGGAAATTTTTTTTTTTAAGTTATAGACAAATTTATTTCTAAACATACAAAGCAGTATAAGAAAAGCATTCAAGACTCTAAATAACAATGTAAAAAGTTACTAAAGTTAAAAGTGCTAAGTACAAATAATGACGTATCGATCTTATGATGGCTTCACCACTAGATGGCAGCATAGGACTTTTGGAATCGAATTGAATCGATTTCATTGCTAATAATTTAATATTTTTTCTAAATTGTTATTTTACATAATTATTTTAATAATTACTTACTTTTAACCTTCTGGCGACCAGAACGGCCGAAACGGCCGGCCAAGCAGACGACCGAAGCCGCCGGCCGAAAATGGAAAGTCATTCCTACCCCCACTTACCAGAAGGGTGGTAGCTACTCCAATCAATTTGCCAATTGTTTGGTTGTCAGGTGGTTCCTACTTTCTATTTCGATAAGAATCAGTCCTTCTTTCATGTTGACTTTCCCTAAAAGCGGTAGTTTTGCAGGGATTTTTTCAATGGAAAACTTTCATTAGCTGAATATTGTAAAGCATAACAAACTATTAAATATACGCTGATTTCTTAATTAGTTGAGCTTTCTAAAATTAATATAATGTGTGTATTTATTAGATTAAAAAATCTGTATGTATTTATTAGATTAAAAAATCTATATGTATTTATTAGATTAAAAAAAAATCTATATGTATTTATTATATCAAAAAGTCTGTATGGATTAATATAGTTAATACATGTTTTTTAAATGTATAAAACGATATAAATTTATTAATAAAAAAGTTTTATTTTAGAAAATTCTCTAAACGTGTAAAGAGATTTTTCCATTAAAAGAGCTTTTTTTAAACTAAAAATTGTTACAGCCATTTAACGAAAATTACGCGTTATATATATATAAAGATATTTTTTCATGAAATGAGAAATTATATCTTACGATTTAATGTTTCTTAAGTTTTTTTAAAATAATATACATGTATATATAAGTCGATGCATTTTTTTCGTTTCTTTATCCATATTGTGAAGAATAAAAGTTATTTTTGTAAAATGTAATATAATTTTGTAAAAAAAAAAAAAAAAAAAAAAAATTCCATCTAATACTAAATAAAATAGTTAGTAATAATAGAAAAATAGTTTAGGTTTTGTTTGTACAAATTATTATTCGATAAATACATATTACAAAATTTATATATGCTTATTATTTAAAATAAACAACTTTCATTTTATAAATAATATGGAACAATATGTATGAAGTTGCATTAAAAGAATTCATGTATATCCTATACCACTTCCTGAAAATATCTAAAACTAGAGGTAAAATATAATATAAGCATAAACATCTAATTGCAGTGTTTTTCAATAGTGCGGTACTTAAGGTTTTTTTTTTTCCCCTCAACACATTCATTTCTTATAGCATTGACCCAAAGGAATAGGATTGTCTGTAGCTTTATTATAAAAGTCTAAGAAGAAGCGACATTGTTTTTACTTAACTGTTTTCTACAAGCTGACTTTGAGATTTGAAACTTATCTTACTTTATCACGAAAACAGCTGTCAGGTGTCATGATAGTGGTGGATGCGGCCTTGGGAACTGAAAAATATCCATGTACATGGCAAAAAGATAACAAAAGATCCCCAATGTTCTTGATAATATCCTTCAATTTTCTGTAATCAGGTACTGTTTTTGAAACATAAAAAATTACCTTCTTTTCGATCGTTCTGGATCTGGATGTGAATAAGCGATATCTTATGGAGTAGACCCCCCTTGTATAACAAATAAATAAATCCAAATAAATTTTATAAAAGTTAGTTCGATCACATTCTACATTTTGTTTACAGATAAAGTATATCAATAAAGAAACATCAATTTATTTTTTAAATGTAATATTGTTAATTTTTCATAAAATGTTCATGCAAAAATATTATATAAATTGTTCGACAATTTATGAATTCGAATTCTCTTAAAAGTTATCAATCTTGAAATTATTCATTCATAAAATTTAAGAAAAATGAAAAAAAAATGTTTTTGTTTTTCCTTTTTTTTTAGTGAATCACTATTCAAACAAAATGTAAGCCGTGTGACATTTTTTCCCACACTTTGTAAGGAGAAAGGCTCGAAGCGAAGTACCTATTTGTTTTCACTTTCTTCTCTTTTATCAAAAATCTTTTGAAGACGGCCGATTGGACCCCATACAGTGCACATCACAGAATGGAATTCCTTAGTTTTTCTCGAATACAGTGTTCTTGCAGTACTCGTTACAAGGACGAATCCAATTTTCTATTAAAAAAGAGCGGGGGGTGGGGGTCATGTCTATTTGTCGGAAAGTGAGGGGCTCATAACTATAATATAAATTCTTATAGCTTATGTTTGCTACAATTCTAAATTCTCTGTTTCATGACACATAACAAAGTTATATTTTCATTCGTAAATGCATAAAATTTTCAGGTATATTCGTAAATTCATAACATTTGGAGATATATTCGTAAATGTATAAAATTCATAAGTTATATTCAGATACTAAGAAATCGAATAAAGTTTCAAGATTGCAAGATCTTTCAAATAAGTTTCAAAAAAGCTAGCTGTTTTGTTTGATTTTTGCGACTCTACAGTCACGAAAAGATTATTAAAAGGGAGCAATTAGTTATAATTGAAGCTGCATAAAATATATAAAAAAAAAGTGAAAAACGCTGATCGATTGCTGACGATTAAAGAACGAGTTTTATATATTTCCATTTTAATTACATTCTGTGCGTCAGAAAAATTTGCGGTGTTGAGCGAGATTGTCTTTAAACTAACTTCACATTATTTTTTTTAATGTATTTTTGTATCTTTCTTCGTTTAGATGGGCGTCATGATACTCCATGACACCCATGGATGTGCGCTTGACTGGTTAACAAAAATTTTCTCGCAAAACCAGAAATAATGTTTATCGTTTAATCTGTTAATTTTCTGCCAAAGTCAAATACAAATTTAAACGCATTATAATACTTGTATAATATTATAATATAACATTTATGCTGCGTCAACATGTCATACGGTTAAAAATCTCAAGTCTTTCATAAATTTATTTGAAAAAAAATATATCAGAAATATCTTTCTTTTTTTTTCTTTTTTCTTCCTTTTTTTGAATTTATAAATTGATTGATAATGTTGATATGTGTTTGTGATATGTGTGTGTGATTGATAATGTGATATATACAAAGTTGATATGTGTGAGCTGCTACGTGAATACTGTCAATGTGTTTAAATAAATGCATTACAGAAGCTAAAGGTTAGACGTTATTTTTAATAAATGTTACTGCAATTCTTTTTCAAAAGAAAAAAAAATTGATAATTTGGAAGGAATGAGAATATATATATATATATTTGTAATATTACGCACACAAAAACCCCAATGAAGCATTATTTTTTCTATTAGAAGAAATCAGTCATTCAAATAAAAATAGGCTTGCTTTATTTTTTTTCTTTTTGCATCCTTCTAACTAATATGAATAACAAAATTAAAAAAAACTGTATACTGAAATAAAAGTCTGAGACAAATGCCTACTTTAAATGAAGCTGTTGTTAAGCTGTATCTTTGACGTGAAAGCATATCCATGGATAAAACAGAGACTATTATTAGATGAATTTTTAATTTTCTTTTAATTGTTTCACCGCTACCATTTTGAAATAAAAGACAATAATTTTAAACTCTTGCATTTGACAATTTAATGATTACAAAGATATTACTATTGTTTTCTGGATTATGATTTTTTAAAAAAGAGTTTCCTCTCCAAGAAAATACAAAACTTCTTTTAATAAGTGCAAGGTGTGTATTTCACAATAATTTTGTTTTTTTAAATGCAGTTTAAATTACTTAACCCTAAAAATCTCATCGTTAAAAAAATTTCCTCTCATCTTATCAGAGCTTATCTTATAAGGGAATTATTTACCTAATGACACAATAAAATTTATTTGACTTTTTAATCCTATGACGACATTGAATTACAAAACAGAATTAACCAGCCACTATGTGATAACATATTCTAACTTTTTTTTCATAATAATAAATAAAATAAATAAATAATACAAGGATGTTTAAGAAATCTGTCTTTAAAATATGTCGGAACCAAAAGATAATACATTCTAAAGATTTAAACTGCTTGAAAAAAAAAATCAAGAAAATTAAATTAAAACAGCATTCAGAGCTTTTAAGGAGCAACTGGATATCATAAGGCTCAGTTAAGGCAAAAAAGTGCTCCTTCTGCAACTACAATTATCACCGTTTCTTCTGCAACCGTTTGTGGTTAATAACAAAATGGCATTTAAAAGGAAGACTTTTGTCTTCCTTTGATATTTTAGTATACCTGAAAGTTGAAAACAGTTGAATTTTACGTCTACTTGGCATGCTAATAAGACTAAGGAATGCGGGGCACAAAATTCTGTTTCTTTATGTGTAGATAGGGCATTCTCACAATCTTTTGACTTTCGGGGGAAAAAAAATCTGGTGAAATTAAACTTCCTTAAATAACATTTTAATCAGATAAACGAATGCCTTAATGATTCAAAATAATGAAAAAATGGTCAGCAGTGAAAAATATTTTATTTAACTGAGGTTTAAGTTAAACTTGCGAGTTTAATTTTCCTTACCATTTTACCACTATAACGTTTTATTTTCTTCTAAATTTTTACTTATAATGAATTTGCATAGTACCCACAGGACATTCAAATAAGAAATAATAAAAATGTAGTAGTACTTTTAATTGCAGAATTTTTGCATAACATTGTCTTAAAGGGGTATTAAAGAAGGGACGGTAAGGTAAAAAAAGGGGACGGTATAGGAAAAAAGGGACGAAATGTGAAAAAAGGGAACGACAAGGATGGAACGGTAAGGGAAATTGCCACCTATTTTTAGACAAATCATGTTAAAACTAAGTGATAGCCACAATGTTCATTGATGTTTAGAAACAGTTGTTAACATTGGATTAAATTTTTTTTATTATTATTTATTTACCTCGAAAAGTGCAGGAATAAACCTTTGGGACGGTAAGACTACCAATAAAGCCACGATCTTGAAATTGATATTTAAATGTTGATTTAAATTCTGCAGTAAATTTCCTATCAAATAATTTTAGACATTCTTTCTCTATCGTACTTCTGCATGAGAAAAACTTGAAAAAAAGTATGTGGCTGCATCTGAAGTGATTTTCTGTATAAGTTTAGCAAGAGGGACGATAAGGATGAAAAACCCAGGGACAGAGTTCAAAAAATATCATCAACCGTAAAAATGTGTGCAGGTTAATTTTTTGTTACATATTTATATAAAACAATTATCCCAGTTTCGGAAAAAAGTTACATTGAATTACTTTTATTGAAACAATTTTATACAGACAGCTCCAAACTTAAAAATCAGCATCAGGGACATAGGACGGTATAGAGTTTTCCTGGTATTTGGACCTCCAACATCGTCCAAAACTTATTTATCTCGCTAATATTGTTATGCAATCATGCAATGGGATGTTCTCCAGTATATGAAATTTAAAAAAAAAAAAAAAAAAAAGTGTATTAAAATAAAAATTATTATTCAGGGACATGAAAGTCAAAAGATTGTGAGAATGCACCTGATATTTTTGAATATCTTTTTTTTTTTTCCCCTTTTTAGGTGCGTTCGTAATTATATAAATACGTAGCACCTATAGTCGTCGTTCAGTCCGTCTGTCTGTCCGTCCGCATATAACAGAGCAAAAACTACCCAACCGAATGATCTGAAATTTTTAATATATAATTGCAGCAAAATTTTGTCGAGCCATTTCCAATCTTATGAAAATCGGATGTATAGTTTAATTACAGGGACAGTCAAAAGTTTTTCTTTACATTACGGCCAATGGGAAAAATTATTGCAAGTGAATTTTAATGATGTTACAGACTTCCGAATGGTCTGAAATTTGTAATATATAATTGCTGCAAAATTTTGTCGAGCCATTTCCAATTTTATGAAAATCGGATGTATAGTTTAATTACAGGGACACCCAAAAGTTTTCCGTTACATTACGGCCAATGGGAAAAAATTATAGCAAATGCATTTTAATGATTTTACAGCCTTCCGAATGGTCTGAAATTTTTAATATATAATTGCTGCAAAATTTTGTCGAGCCATTTCCAATTTTATGAAAATCGGATGTATAGTTTAATTACAGGGACAGTCAAAAGTTTTTCTTTACATTACGGCCAATGGGAAAAATTATTGCAAGTGAATTTTAATGATGTTACAGACTTCCGAATGGTCTGAAATTTTTAATATATAATTGCTGCAAAATTTTGTCGAGCCATTTCCAATTTTATGAAAATCGGATGTATAGTTTAATTACATGGACACCCAAAAGTTTTCCGTTACATTACGGCCAATGGGAAAAAATTATAGCAAATGCATTTTAATGATTTTACAGCCTTCCGAATGGTCTGAAATTTTTAATATATAATTGCTGCAAAATTTTGTTGAGCCATTTCCAATTTTATGAAAATCGGATGTATAGTTTAATTACAGGGACACCCAAAATTTTCCCGTTACATTATGGCCAATGGGAAAAAATTATTGTAAATGCATTTTAATGATTTTACAGTCTTCCGAATGGTCTGAAATTTTAAATATATAATTGCTGCAAAATTTTGTCGAGCCATTTCAAATTTTATGAAAATCGAATGTATAGTTTAATTACAGGGACAGTCAAAAGTTTTCCGTTACATTATGGAGAATGGGGAAAAAATTATTGTAAGTGCATTTTAATGATGTTGCAGACTATGCACTTATGAAGCGCAAAAAAATATACATTCAGTACAATATGGGGTGCAAAAAATAATTATAAAACTAGTTATAGTACGAACGCACCTCATTTGCCACGTTTGACGAGCAATTTCCAACTTGTTTTTTTGTGTGTGTGTGTGTGTGTGAAATATGTGTTTATGTAAGGAATTTATTGCATGTAAGAAATACTGAAAACTTTAAAACATTAAAAAATTTTAAATTTAAGAATTTAAACATGTTTAATTTTTTTTATATATAACTCTTGAACTACTTGCCTGATTTGCATAATTTTTGCCCTGTTGTATACAGATAATGTGTAGTTTTAACTTGTGGTCAGAAGTCTTAAAAATAATACTTATAAAGTTCATAATAAATTTTAAAGTGAAAGAAATAAAGTTTTTTTCACGCGTAACTTTTGCATAAATTAGCATATTTTCGCAATTCTCACTCAAAATAATAAATCCTGAAGACGATTTATTAGAAATATAATACAGAAACTCTATTGAATACTTTATAAGACATTTTAGATATATGTTTCAAAGTTGGCAAATCCTGAAAAAATTCATTCTGAGATACATGAAGTTAAAGGTTCCTTCAGATGACGGTTCGCGCTGCATCACAAGATAAAAAACAAAAACAAAATTAAGCAAAGCTTTTATATGAGATAAGAGATACAATGAAGTTATATTTTTAATGTCTTAACAATAATAAAGTGTTTAAATTTATTAAAATTCTTGATTTAAAAAATGCCTTTAAAGAAATATTTTCCTTAATTTGTCATTTTTTAATCATGTGTATCATCTGGATTCAATAATTTAAGCATCAAAATATTTTGATCTCACCATCTCACACATTTCAAAATCATCTTTTCAGTGTATATGTTCTTGGATTGAAGAGCCAAAAAATATTTGAACCATGCACTTTTTCACATAAAATTGTTTTTGTGTGAATTACACCTTACAAAATTAAACCCTGAAAACATAATTTTATGTATAAATTAATGTAACATAAATGATATGCTAAATAATCATAAATAATCATGCGTAATATAGCACTAATAATAGGCTAAATAGTCATAAATAATCATGTTTAATATAGCATCATTAAGCATACATATAGTATAATCTGAGTTTAGGTATGTATTTCCTATAGATGCACTCCTTTATACCTTGATTGGGAAAATAGCATGAATTGTGATTCTAAACAAACATTATTTATTTGCAAGAGAACAGCTATCTCAAAATAGCTCTACAAATTTAAAAAGTTATTTTCAACATTACATATGAGTTCAAAAATTTTATTAATGATATTTTCTTAATAAACTGAAATGGTTGCAACAGTTTCATTTTATTTTTTAAGGGCGAGAGGAAATAATAATGATTATTAAATATTTATTCATGCCATTTTGTGAGGGAAAAAAAAGGAAACGTACTTTTAATATGAATATAATGCTAATTAATCGTCGTAAAAGCGCATACTTACTCGAATAAAATTTTCATGATTTTTAAAACTAAGCATACTTGGTAATAGAGAAATATTATTTTACAAATGCGACCAATTAATAAAGATACAAAATATATTAAATCGGCTCAAAAATTAGTGAGTAAATTTCTAAAAGGCAAAAACTTTCGCGAATGAAAATAGCATTATTAAAAATGTGCATTTTTATTGCGAAAACTGCAAAGTAAATGTATCAATTGTAAAGATTGCAAGGTAAATTTCGCAATTTTTGTCTAAATTACATTCAGTGCAATACGATTCCATGTTTAAAATTAATATTATAAATATTTTCTAAATGTAGAGAGAAATAAAATTTATTTCCAATTTTCATTCATTTCTTTCTTTCTTTTTTTACATAGTTTTTTTTTTTTTTTTTTTTTTTACATTGGTTTCATGCAGCCTAAATTTAACACATCTAATTGCCATGTAGCAAGTTGTCATTATTTCTGATGAACAAAAACACTTCTTTTTAAAAGAATCGAAAGGAATCTGCCACAGACAATACAATTTTAGATGTTTTTATCATTTATTTAAATTTATCATATAATTACTTGAGCACTGCTGAGAAGGGTCAGCAGGGATGTAGTGGAGGGTATACGGAGGTATACGCCGTATACCCTCTGGATTTTTTTAAGGAACACAGTATACCCTCTGTTTCTCAAGAAAGCTATAGTATATATACACTAGGGTATACCCTCTGCCTTGAGCGTATACCCTCTGCTTAGAACGTATACCTTCTGTTTGAGACTAAAGCATCATCAATTAACTATTACTTCCTTTGATAACCGTGATGGATATTTTTTCCCTTTGCCCACAACCCCGATAAAAAATCCTGTCGCATTTTCCCTCTCAACACAGGCGGTGAACTTCTGAACAGAAATCCCACCCACTGATTTACGCTAGACAGATGAGATGGGGGCGAAATTTTCGAAGGCTGTGGGCCGTTTCTCTGGTCTTTTGAGGCATAAGGGAAATTTGCTCTCTGGTCTTTAGAGAGTTAAACTAATAAATTATTTTAATATTTTACTTATTTTAATGCTTCACTTTATTGTAAGCATTCATTATAATTTCCCAATCCAATCGCGCCCGTCGGCCTAATCGTTCAGAGTTTTCGTGGTTTTCTTCGAACCGTGGATTTCCATGCATTAATACGGATTAGGTTCCCTTAGAAAGACCTCCACGGAAGGCACTCCCCCCAGGGCCCATATCCCTCGTGTAGATAATTGGCCGTCAACAATCAACCCAACCCAACATTATAATTTCCCTTGCTTAAAAACCAATCAAATTAATGTTTCAAAAATGTAAACAAATCAATGACCAGAAATCCACAAAATTCTAAAATCCGCACAACCTCTGATCCCAAGCTGTGCGGATTTGAGGGAGCTGTATTTATTTTTCCCTACATTAAAATTTCAGATGTTCAAATTCTAGATTTTAATTAAAATATTTTTTTTTTCATTTCCTTATAAAGGGGACATATTTGTGATTAAAGTTTATTGATATCTGATAACCACACTTTGACAATTTTTGTGTAACGAAAATCCATGATAGCATCTTCTGAAGATACTTAATTTTTACAGGGAAGGAGGAGGAGGAGGGTTAAGAAAAATTAAAATCATTTATTATTATTATTATTATCCATCCTCATTCTTTTATTTTATTTTCTCTTTGTTCCCCTGTTTGATTTAATAAATGTGTCACAATTTTCGCTGGGAAAAATAAAAACAAATATGAGCTTGTTTATTTGGGAGGAAAATTTTGAAAAATAACAAAAAAACTTAAATTTCAATAATAAAAATTTTAGCAAAATATGTAATGTTAATTATCAGGAAAACTAATACATTTAAGTTTCTCATAAAATACTATTTATATTTTATTTTATTTTACCCAAGGGTTTCTAAATTTATATTAAATGTCAATGCTAAATATGTAATATATGTTTATTATTTGCAAGGGAATGTTTACATAATTTCCAAGAGATTATAACAGACTAGAACAAAAATATAGCTTGCCCTTTCTGAAAAAAGTTTGCCCCTCTTCTTTGAAGCATGGTCTAAGTATGGGCCTGGTGCCAGTCCTGACTTTTGTAATTTGCAATCTGACACATCAATTCTCTAATCACTATTAACATTAATTTTTGTTTTACAGTTTAAAGATGTTTTAAAAATTGAAGAAGATATTCATCATGTACGACAAGCAGCAAAAGTTAAGTAAGTTTTAAAATTATTCATTCAATTTTTTTTACCTATTTATATTTTAGTTTTATTTAAATAAGAGAAAAATGATTGTTGTGGATTGATTGACTTATTTTCCCTCCACCTCCCCTCTTTAAGAAACTTTTTTTTTTTTTTATTAATACATTGCAATTCCATATCAAATAGATATGAGAGTTATCACTTTGTATCATAATTAAAAAAAAACCTGCTTTTAGTATTTAAAATATTATTGCAATATGCTATATTGCAATAGCTATTTTTACAAATTTAATGCCCATATTACTTAAGTGATTATTTCAAATACAATTATCAAATTTATAGCACAGAAAAGAGAATTTAAAATATCTATGATAGACATCCTTGCAAAAAATATAAATTTTATGTAATTTGCTGATTTGGGGAGAAAGAGAAGCCATCTGTTGAAATGAATCACACAATCACTCAATGTTAGCACACATCATAAAAATAACAAAGAAATTTTCAAAAGCAATTTAGGAAGAAATTGTGTTAATTTTGATATTTTTCTAGGCTTTTTAATTTTGAATGGAAAGTTTTGAAATCATGATATTCTCCTTTCTTCCAAAAACTGCAGGTACATTTTTAAATTTCATTTCTCAGAACCATAAAATTTATGATTCAAAATATTTTTGTTCTGCTAGATAAGTTGTATTTAGTATAAATTGCATGAATAATTCAATTTATAGATCAAGCATGAAAGTAGTATTCAAGCTTGGCATTGAAGAATATCATTTATCCTTTTCAGTTAATACTCTGGTAATATGCAGCATTAGAATTTTTTTTTAAAGTCACTAGTCCCAAGGAACAGTGACCATGAGAATTTACTGGTCCGCAGGCATCATCACTGACCCGCAACATGAAATTCTATCATTTCAGCCCTTTTATTGACCCCCCCCCCCCCCCACACACACACACCTAGAATATAAACCAAACTAACTTTGTAGAAGTTATAATTTGCTAAAAATTAAATATACAACAGTACATAAATTAGAACTATAAATTAGATATTTTATTTCCAATTAGTATTTATTTCAACTGACATATTATATGTATTTATTTATTATATGCATTTGATATATCTATCAGTTTTAAAGTTCCATTTACTGAATGCTTTATGGGTTTAAAATATTCTTTTTTCCGTCTCATGAAAAATTGGCTTTCGGCGGTCATAATATTTTTTAAGTTTAGTCCAAATATTTTTTTGATTATTTATTTATTTGATTTTATGCCTTTAAATAAAATAAAATTGTGTGATTTGTGTTTGGTTGTGGTTTTCTTAGGGTCGAGAATATTTATGTTTGCCTGTCAGAGAGGGAAAAAAAAGTTACTGGTCCTGTGGACCACTAAATTTTTCGAATTAGTGGTCCAATTGAATTTTTGGTGGTCTCGGATCTGTGGACCACCAAGGATTTCAAATGCTGATATGTATTTAATGCACTTTAACAAGCACTTCAAAAATACTTATTTAAAAAATATATATATCTGTTTTTTTTTCCCAAAGCCATCATAGTTAGGATAGTCTGAAATATCTTAGAGAAACTGCAAGAATCAGTCAAAAAAAAAAAAGTTATATATATTGTTCTTTTGTCTGAGAAACAAATATATATAAATATTTTTTTTAAAGTATTGCATGTTTGTATGTTAATAAACAAAACAAATAATTTATGTTTAGAGATTTTTGTAATATAATGTGGTCAAGCAGTGATACAGAGATGGAATATAAGCATTCAGTTTAAAGAACACAAATTAATATGAATGAGCTTCAAAACAGTTATATCAGGAATGATCTCCAGACTTTTAATTGGTCCACTATTAATCATCTGTGGATATTTATATGAAAAAATTTCCAATATAGTCAGTTCTATTTACTGTCTTTTATACAAGAGTATTAAATTATCAGCATGTGTCGCCAAAATGCCTTTTTCTTTTTTAATCCATTTTTGTGTTGTAAGCTTGTATGTACTGTGTAAAGCAAGAAATTTCAAAATTTACTCTAGTATAATTAGAAATTATTAATTGTTAAGCATTTGTGTCTAATGAATATGTGATGAATGCTAATACTTTATAAGCACATATTTATTATTATTTATTTCTATGTTTGAGGAACCCAACTATGGTATTTGTATAATGCTATGAAAGAAAAAACTTTGATTTATGTGCCTAACTTATCCTTATAGCTATTTTTTAACATTTTTTGGATTGTTTGTAATTTAAAAAATATATATTGGCTTCATCTGTAGTTAGTATAAAATATACATAAGTTTTAGCTTATACTACATGTATAACCACTTAACAGAATAAAATTAAGTATTTATTATTTACCACTTCACCAGCAGCCAGGTATAGGGAAACAGTGTTATAACCCCTGACTTATATCTCAGGGCTGCCGTTTAAGTGGTTAAAGCAAAATTGTTTAACCCTCTGAGTGGTTTGTCTACATTTTTCCATATCTCAAAAACAACTTTGTTTTGTTGTAGACAAAAATATTTTAAACAGAATTGTATTTCAAGATGCATAGCATATACAGGGGCATGAAGTGTATTTTAGAAAGAAACAGGAAAAGAAAATTTTAATTAAGATTATTTTTATGAAAACGCAGGAAAGCCCTCAAAATGCTCGGAGTGTTAAGAATAGCATCTTTTATTACAAATATGTCATTTGTATTACCATTTTTTAAAAATTTCATTTACTTCTCAGATCTTTATTATAACTTTATATGTAAATAATTTTGTTTTTAGCTTGAATGAACTCACCAAAGAAATACAGAGTTTAAAATCAGGGCTGCAAGAAGTACAAAAAGTATGTAATATTTTCATTTATATGTTAATGTATTAACTTGTTCACCTGGCAAAGTTTATCTAACAAAGCTGAAGTGCAAATTATAGTATTTGGAATTAGCTGAAAATATTTTATATTTTATTTTATTTTTCCTTATATTTTAAATACAAATTTTTAAAAATGCATTTCTTTTTATCATTACTGAGAAATCAGTTTAACTTTTTTATATTTTTTATTAGATGGCTTTAGGCAGAGTTGAATTTTGTTGGAGAAAAATAGCAAAAATATTTGGTAGTGCGATTCCATTTTTTTTATTGTATTTTAATTATTTGTTTATAGACTCAGTGGAATTACAAAAGTTTAAGGATACTTATGTTTATTTACAATGATTGTGTGTATATGTATTAGTATAATTTAATATTGTATTATTATTCATTTTTATTTTGTATATATACATTTCTAAGTATCATTTTAAAGAATGTTTTGCGCCAGAAAATCTCCAATTGAGCAGATCAATAAACTGAGGTTTTTATGACCATTTGGGGGGTCAGGGGTCAGACTTCATGTGAGGTCTGTACGCATGAGAAAGTAGCAGAGCATATTTTAAGGAATTTTCACTGAGCAACAAACGGTTTAGTCTGTTGTTCCAAATAAATGTTCATAAATCAACCCCTACCCCTGATAACAGCAAACCAAATACTAAGAATATCGATTGGCTGAGAAACTTTTATATCCTATTAGTTATGTCTATTGTACTTCTCCTGTTGCTGGTTAGTAAACTACAAAATTAAATAACAACACAATACAAAATTTAGTAAACTGAAAAGGAACTACATCTCCGCAAAGCAGAAGCTGTCAGATTAGCCAAAGACGTATTCCACAATTTAACACTAGAACGGCCGGCAAAAACGTATACCTATAACCGCCAAAGCGGTCATTTTGACCGATGTGGATTACCATGCTCAAATATTGTTTACTTGCCATATTTTACTCTTAGTATACTTTATTACTATTATTAACATCATTGCCCGCATAATAACATATATTTCATAATTTTTATTGTATTTTTTTATATTTTATTACGTTACAATTATATTAAAATGATGACTAATAATAAGCTAGGGGTAGCTAGGAGTCGTTCTCTAGCTTCGTCCACATTGAAGCATTTAAACCGCTTTATTTATAGTTAGGTAAAATTAAAGAGGCTACATTCTCGTTTCATACAAATTTTTAATTGTTATATTAGTAAAGGACCAAACATAACATTTAGCCTACTAAATTCGTATGCCTAATTAAAACTTTATATAAGAAAATTATCATTTAAATTCACGTTAAAGTACTGTTTACCTTTTATTAGTTTGTACACTTTGCTTTTGTTCATAACCATAATACATTAGACTAATTAGGTAATTGGAGCCTAGAATAAATACTGAAATTTAAAAATAAATTTGACTTGCATTGTTAAATAGTTCGTGAAATAGTACCAACTATAGTTTTAGACCCAATGTTGAACTAATCAAGAAAACATACTTCCCTCTTGATGGATGAAAATCATCAAATTTAAAAATAATATAAAATTAATATGATAAATTTTATAACATGTTTCCAAAATGTAAAATGAATAATAATTGTAGTGGTTAAACATATTTTGACTTCTACAAGTATTTTGCAAAGACTGGAACTAAACAAGAAATCAGATTTTACTCTTTATGTTTTAAAAAATCAAACTGTATCAATAAAATATTTCCAAAATGCTACAATAACAGTTACAATGGTTTAAAATTTTAATACAAAGGACTGTCCAGAGTTGTATAATAGGTGCACGCTGTGCGCGGAAAGTTTTCCGCGATTTTTAGAAAGAAAAACGTAATTTTTGTTCTTGTAACTTTTTTTTTCAAGTATCGAAAAATTAAAAATATTCCCCCATTTTATGCACGATTTATTTATTGTCTGGCAGGGGTGATTTTGTTCCGAAAATTTAAGGCATTCGGTTCCGAAAATTTTTAAAAAATCAGACATCAGTCCGAAAATTGAGACATAAAAAAATATCACTAAAAAATATTGGGAATTTCAACAAATGATCGTCGAATGAAAAACCAATTTCGTCAATCGTTCGTAGAAACAATCGCCAATTTCGTCAAAGCATTGCAAAATAAAAGCGAATTTCGTCAAAGGATCGTAAAAAAAGATAATTTCATCAAAGATTAGCAAAATTTTATGTATGTTTTATTTATTGTTTCCCAGGGGAGATTCTGTTCCAAAAAATTAATGCGTTCAGCTCCGAAAATTAAAAAAAAAAATTGGCCATCAGTCCGAAAATTCAGACATGAAAAAATATCACTGAAAAATATTGTGAATTTCAACAAATGATCGTCGAAAAAAAAAACAATTTCGTCAATCGTTCGCAGAAAAAAATCACCAATTTCGTCAAAGCATTGCGAAAAAAAAACGCAAATTTCGTCAAAGAACCGCGGAAAAAACGCAAATTTCATGAAAGGAATGCAGGAAAAAAAAACAAATTTCGTAAAAGATTAGCGGAAAAATTCTGATTTTTGTCAAAGGATCGCGAAAAAAACAGAAATTTCGTAAAAGAACGGCGGAAAAAATCTAATCCCTCAAAGGATCACGAAAAACAACACGAATTTTCGACAAAGGGCCGTGGAAAAAGCGAGAATTTCATCAAAAGATCGCGAAAAAAAGTGAATTTCGTCAAATCACAGAAAAAACGCAATTTTCGTCGAGCGAAGGAAAAAAACGAATTTCGTAAAAGCATAGCAGGAATTCTGTCTGCCAAAAGATCATGGAAAAAAATACAAATTTTGCCAAAGAATCGCGAAAAAATGCAAATTTCTTCAAAATGCCCCGGAAAAAGCCCGAATTTCGTTAAAGGATTGCGGGAAAATCGGGTGTCGTCAAAGGATCGCAGAGAAAATACAAATTTCGTCAAGGGATCACGGAAAAAATGGGAATTTTGTCAAAGGGTCACAGTAAAAACTCGTTGGTCTCTTTAATGATAATACCTATGAATGGGCGTCTCCTTACAAAATGTGTTTCAGAAACAATGTCACATTATTTCTGTGAACAGAGTGACTGGCATTTTGTGCGAAGAGGCCACAATATTAAGGATTGGGCTGTTTCTAAAAGCATTGAAAAAATAATTGATAGGAATTCACCCTTCTTACCATAGATTTTTACGTTTATTATTTTTTAACCGAAATAATTACTCTTTAATTAATATTAATTTTTTATGTAAATGGTAATTATTTTAAAACTATTGATTTTAATTCATATCATCAAAATAAAAACACGTCACTTTATTAAACGTTAAATTAATTTGCAGAAAGTTTTTGACCCAATATTTATGTGCGCAGAAAGTTTTTGGTTTTATGTAAGTCTGGGACTGTCTTATGAAAATAGAATTAAGCAGGTAAAGAAAACGATTTTTTCGTGTTTTAAATTTTTTAAACTTCATTAATTATTTATAATGTTTGCAAAATCCTACAAAAATAATTATATTTGTTAAGTTATTTTACAAGTAACTGTCTTTATCAAAGCATTTTTTGACAAACTCATATTTCTCATAGGTTTCTTTATCTGGAAATGTTCTACTTTTTACTTTGCTCTCTAGGAACCTTGCAATAACAGGTCTTGGATCATAAAAAGTTGTTCCAATTCCATTAAAAGCAATGGACATCCTTGGGTTTAAGGCTTCTCTTTATATTAGTTCCGATTGTTTTTTGGATTTAAGCGTTGTATGTATGGACACAACTCCATGTGCCAACAACTTTATGTGAGGTGTCAAAGAAACTTATGACAGCACCAATTTGTTTAAAACAGAGTGAGGTTGAGGCGCCTTAAAGTAGAAATAGTCTTGCTGTCAATGAGAAGGATGCAGATTTTCAGCTGCGCAACAAAGCCATCACATCATCATTTAAATAGGCGACTTCGGCTTTACCAAAAAAGTTGTCAACATCAAGGTGGGCTGCACTAGCAACCTCTGTTGGTCTTTGTGCATTTAACAAAGCATCTATCCTGTAGGAGATGCTCACCTTATCCTCTTCCAATCTTTGAGAAACAAATTCTTTACAACTCAATATAGTTTCTTTTCTCACTGCAGACCAGCATCTCTTAGTTGAAACTAACGAGTTGTTTTACATTGTGAGGATTTTCTTCAATTTACTAATCACTTTCAGATTCTTAAGTACCTTCATTTATTTCCATCAACTGTTTTTCGTATCCTCCAGGACTTTCACATTTTTGATAAGCGTCAAAGAATTTGTAAAAAATTTTCTTTGACAAATTCTATATCATTTCTTTATCAGGCAGTCTAATGAAAGACCTTTGACTGTCTGTCTCAAGGTTTTCAAAGTGTATCAAAACATCTAGTATTAGCCAAGCCAGATGTTGTTCACTTTTTTAAAACCTATTTATAATGGAATGAGCAGAAGTTTGTTCAGTTTTTGATGAGTAGAGTTGATGGTTCACAATGTTTTCTCAATGTTTTTGCATTAGAAAAAAGTTGTGACAAACTGCTTTTGCCAAGTTTTTTAGGTGTTTCACGAACTGTACTTCAAAATATGCAGAAAAACAAAAAGCACTTTGATTTTCTGTTCCAGATATTTCTTCAAGCACTTTAACACGTAGAGCAGAAACTCGATAAAATGTTGCTTGATGATTCCAACTCTGACACAGTTAAGTCAGACTTGAGCAAAGCATCAAATGCAAAGTTAGTCTTTACCCAAGTACCGTTTCATAAGAGCACAGAGACTGCTGTTTTTGGCTGTATTTTCCTTTACCCACTTTTAGTTAAGCCTGTCAACTTATTTTTTGCGATATTCTCAGTGCACAAATTATCAAATACAACCTTGACAAAATCCACGAAGCCTTCTGCTCCTCGCTTACTGAATTTACATTGTTCTAGAAAAACTCATTTTATGTCCTGTTCTTTTGGAAAAAATCGTGCTCCAACAAATTTGTTATCAACTCCATATTTCTCAACAGAACCATCTACTTAGATAGCAAAACAAACAGCATTTTGTAACTATGATACGGTGTTTTCTTTTACTTCTATGACATCTGTTACCATTCTTATCATCTCCTGAGTCAAAGAGTCAGCTTATATTATTCACCTGTTTTTTTTAAAAAAGAGTTGCCGGTACCATATCCTATCACTAGGCGACAATATCGTGGTACTAGGCGACACTAGTGTCGCCTACTTTATATGTTATTTTATGCTCTGGAAAGTAGTCATGTGATTGCAAGAAGGAGACTCATCCTAGGAGATTCATGAGAGTAGCTTGGGGTATGGAGTCTGTCCACTGATACTTATTCGGGTTGTGCCTGAATTCTTCATGAGTGATCAGTGACTAGTTACGTAGCACATGTTAATTCGGGCCAACCACTCACAGAGTTTCTATGCAAAGTTTGGAAAATAATATGCAGATATGCTGGTTGTTTGAGAAAGGATTTTTTTTTGAGAATATACTACTGCTCTTCTTCACTAAGTGTGGATATAGAAGTCATGTATTACCACTTTTGGCTAAAATAACATAGAAGACTAGTATTGCCAGTTTTGTCTAAATATAAGTAAATGTCGATTTTTGTGAAGTTCCCCCATCTTGCTCAAAATAACATAGTAGAGCCTTGGCTGAAATAAAATCATTGAGAATAGAGTGATGTCAGCAACTATGACTCCTCTGAAAAGGGGGGTATAAGTATCATCCTGGTGTTTGGAGAATCAAGATATGAATCTGGAATATTACTATGTGTGTGATTTTGTTATTAAGATTTTATGTTTATATTGTGAACCCCATAGGAGAACTTGAGTCACTTTTATGTAGGAATCACTAATTAATTTAATAGAATTAAGCGATTTAAAATCCAATTGTCAGTAATGTTTTTAATTTATTTTTTGTGTATTTCTGTATATTTTAGTTTAGAATGAATTTTTTTATTTCATGATTGATTTATTTCAGGCATTTAAAGAAAAAGTTAATAAATTGTTATTATCTGGTTTGGTTTGTAGAAACCAGGTTTTCTTCCACTCCTATCAAATCAAAGGCCAAATGATAGATAAGCAGCAAAAAATTAACGCAGCACAATTGTAATTATATTTCTTAAAATGATAGTCTATCTAGGCTTTTTTTTAACAATCACTTAGACTTCTGTAACTAGAAGCCCTGGATTATACTGACTAAATGGTTTAGGGTTGAAGATTACCCAATCCTCTATTAGCTCATTGTTGGTAGTTTAACTTTTAACGACATATTGGTAACCAACTGTATGTATATATCTCAAACTTACCAGCATTGGCTACCCTTAACTTTAGTTGTAAAACAATTTTCTTGCAGCAAAAGAAGTGATTTTTAAAGTTTGCTTTTCTTATCTTTAAAAATAATTTGGCTCAGCTTAGAAGTATTTCCTAAAAGCACAGAATTTTCAGCAATATGAACAGTAAAATAATATACAATAACAACAATATAAATAAAATTTTAATAGTAAATCTCATACATGTAATATTTTGAAAATTTTTGTGGAAAATTTCACATGCCTGTAATTTTAATAATTTCAAATTTTTTATTCAACTTCGCTAAGTGGCTTAAAACCAACAGTGTAAAAAAGTCTCCTGGATTTGAACCAGAGTGATTGACATTGCATGCCAATACTCTACCACTGATCTACCTGGATAATACCTAGCACTCTCCAAGTTGAATAAAAAATTCAAATTACTAATATTACAGGTGTGGGAAATTTTTTACAAAAATTTCCAAAATATATAATATGTATATTCAATTTCATCAAGGCTGGATTTTCTTTCATTTTGTGTTTGCCCCAAAGTTGTTGGTTCATGAAAAATATTCCATTGTGTGCTGCTTTTGCAGCCTTGCTAAGAGAGGGAAGTGCTAATTGTAAAATTATTATTATACTTGCCTGACTCATTGGATAGAAAGTAAATTTTTTATTCTCGTTTTTAAACAAAGTAAATTTTATTGTCTAATTTTTTTCTAATACACATTATTTTTTCAACAGGAACTTGAATTCCATCGCTCTCAACCACCTCAAATTGGAGATAAATTTGTTCCTGTTATGAAAGAATTTATCACAACAGCAACATATAGATTTTCTGAATTAGAAGATACCTTTCAAGAAATGAAACAGAGGGTCTGTTTTAAATATGCTTTTATCATATGTAACATAAAATGTACAATATGCTACAGATTGGATGATTTTTTATGATTAGATGTCTTACAATACATTATTTTCATGCAGCAGATTTTAGAAACTATTTGATGTAAGAAACAACTATGTAGATGAAGGATCCTACTGCTGGTGTACTTCTGTGGCCTTGATTGCATATATGCAATATTGTTTTTAATTGAATCATGGAAAAAAATAGCCACACTTATCTTAATATTACTGCACCTTATTGACTCACATGGATAATTTGCTTCAAATTTTTATTTTACATTATCACATTAATAGAAAAAGACTGTGTTTAACTTGAATAGATTTTTAAAAGTATAATAATTTCTTATGCTAGATCAAAAGCTGTTGTTTTATGGGAAGTTTTATTTTTACTATCATATTTAACCATTTTTGAAATGCATATTCAGGTTACATGGAAAATATGAAAATAATTTAAGCATTACTGTAAAAAATAATTTTTAATAATGAACTATTTATTGTACACAAGAATAAGTTTGATAAATATAAAGTAATATAGTCAATTGTATGATTATTTAATATCTGTAAACTGAATTTAAACTTATTGAAAAAGGTTAGGAATCAATTGAAAAAAAATCTTATGCTAATCTGAATTTTGCTGTTTTTGTATACTAAAGCTGCATGATACCTTTAATCAAATTTATTAATGTATAAAAATTAACATGATAGTTTACTCTCATTGTAATGTATAACAAACATACTTCAATCTTCAAATATGTGGTTTGTTACAAATTCTTTGGAAAAATAGAAATATATATGAAAGGATAAAATAAATAAATAAATATAAACTCCTTTTGAAAAAAATAAAAATACTCTTTTTAAAATTCAAAATTTAAAATCAATAAACCTAACTTATTTTCCATAGACTCTTAAATCAAATAATTAAAAACAGTTTACCCATCATAAAAATCTTACAAGTTCAGAAACAGTAGAGTTCAATAAGAAATTATCCTTTGTTGACATAATATACTTATAATTAAACATATTAAAACATTCTTGGACCAACTCTTACAGAAAAAAAAAAAGAATTAAAAGTGAAAAAAATTCCTGCTGGCTCAGCCTACAGGTGGTAGATTTTGAAGTCTAGTCAAGTACTAATTTCAACAACAAAAACTAAATCAAGATTAGAGATCAACCCAGTTTAACAATTTTATCTGGCCGCTTTTGACGAGCTTTTAATTTCATTTTTCTGTAAGAGCTCTTTTTATCAGGATCATGTTAAGGCAGTATTCAAAAAATATTTTTCCACGCTCCACAACTCAAAATTTTCTGACACATTTTTAAAAGTAAAAACATTAAACTTTCTGACATGATTTTTTGAAGAGATTTATAAGCAACCTGTGCTTTAATTTATCGTTCAATTAATTAAACATTGATTTACAAACAATTATTTTCACAGTACGATCATTTTTTTCATTTCCAGCACTATCGCTTCAGGAAATTCGGCTCAAAATGTCCCCTTTGACAGCATTTTCTGAAATATATTCTGCCTTTATCAAAAAATCGACCAATATGGCACATTATATAGCTTCTGAATAAGAGAAACTTCCAAATGGATGCATTTTAGAGCAAAAATTAATTTAGAAATGAGTCAGAAAATAAGCAGTTTGGATTTGAGTGCACCCTTAAGAGAATTTTTTCTTCAACCCCTATTTTTGTTTAATTTGTTTTTGCTCTAAGAGTTGGTTCTATGCAAAACTTGTCAATATAAAAGTTGTAGATAATATTAAGATGATGTATAATAAATTTAAGCGAATTGGATATCTTGTGAATTGACTTATAAATTTTTTTCTTCTTCAACCACTCCTTTTTTCCATTTTTTTTTTTTTTTTTTTTATTTGCGTTAAGAGTTGGTTCTATCAAAAACTTGTTAATATAAAAATTGTAGCTAGCATTAAGAAGATTTGTAATAAGTTTAAGTGAATTTGATATCTTGAGAATTGACGAAGTTATAAATTTTTTTCTCCCTAAAACCCTATTTAAAATTTATCAAAAATCTCTGATATATAAGTTTTTGGCCCTTTTCCTAGAAGTAATAATAACTTTAAACTGATTTGATATGTATTATATTTAAGAAATTATGGGGGTTTTTCAGTTTTCACAAAACCCCTTCCTATTTCTACTGCCTTGGTCCAATTTTGCCCATTATCGAACTT